>JAWWEU010000005.1:28619454-28769485 GCA_035583155.1 Acropternis orthonyx | reverse complement strand
CAGTAAAGAACAGGAAGGATTCATACCATTGGGATTTTTGGACCTGTCATTAGAAAAACAAAAAGGTGAAGCCTGTTTTCATCTTCCCTCACCACTTCATGTCCCTTAATGTTCAAAGCGTCAAAGATCTGATAACATGGAAAACACAAATCAACCAGGAAAAATTAGGAGCCAGGTTGTTTTGCTCCACTGGAAAATAAAAGTGCATTGGGAAAAATTGCCCAGAGGAACAGAGGTTCACTTTTCCCAGCAGAGACTCAAACCAGACACTAATAGCTGTAAATCTTTATGCTTCAAAATCTGGCCCAAGGAAAGGAGAAATAAACACTTTTCCTCCCCGCAAGTGTCCAGCCACCTTTTTTTTTACCCTGTAAACATCATCTTGGCAAGATGCTGAACCAGGAAGAACTTTCTGTGGTTTAAAATGTTACTCAGAGATCAGGTAGCATCTTTTCTTTCTCTCTGTCTGCACTTTGAGACAACAAAAGGGAGAAAGGGTGTATAGAAGGGGGACACACAGAGCAGTTTTAGCAGCCATCAGTGTCCTCAGAGCTTGACTCCTGCAGGTTAAGTGCAATCATGTATGATATCTGGGACAACTGCTTGAACCCAAATCCATTAGCTGCCTCCCTGCTGAATCCCCAAGGCCCAGCTGTCTCCTTGCATTAGAGGCAACACAAATGAAACCCTCTCCTCGGATCTGGGAACTTGGCGTAGTGCCCAGACTGGGGAAATCACTTCCCAGAGCATCCCCAAACCCAAAGGAAAGGATTCCAAGCAGCCAATACTGCCAGCAGCTCCACAACTACAAAGTGCCTTCCCTGGATGCTGTGGGCACAAACATTGTCAGGTCAATGGGGAACACTCAGGTGGTGCCAGGGAAGGAAGGATGCCCAGCACGCCCACTGTTGATGGCCCAGGCCCACACAGGAGTTGAGGATGCTGGGGAAAGGTAAGCCAAACTTTCCAAATCAGCCTTATACTCTCTCAGAGATCTTCAGGGTCCTCCCCAAACCATTCTCTCCCAGCCTTCCAAGTGCTAGGAAGAGCTTCCAACAAATTGAGGAATAGCAGTGGGGTATAGGGCAAAGAGGGCTTGGGGGAACAATCTCCTTGCTGCTTCTTCAGCAAGAGCTGTGAGGCTCTTAGCACTTCCTACCTTCAGGTCCCACCATAAGACACAAAGTCTTGTTAATAAGAAGCGGCATTTTCTCTCAGATCTGAACTCCCAGAACATTTCAGCACTCTATCAAAAATTCCACACTGCCATCATGGTCCCAGCCATGCCAGAGCTGGTGCCAGGCTCTGGGACCAGCATGTCTCTGTCCCACAGAGCCACCATGGGATGCTCCCAGCCCATCCATGGCTCTGGGCAGGCACCAGCCCTAACATTCCCCCTCCCCTCTGGAGGGGGAACCTCAGCACCCAGGTAAGCACAGGTAGTAAGGATGGGAGTGCTTCATTTTTATTCAGGCAACACAAAGTAGGTGGCTGGCATTTAGCATTAACATTTGTCTCTCTCTAGAAAGTCTGTCTCCTTTCCAAATATTGAAACGAAGCAGATATCCTTTCGCTGGAAGAAGGGGAATGCTTCACGTGCTGCAGCCCTTGGCTATCTTATTTCTACATACAGTAATGATACACCCTGCAGTAGATATAGTGGAGGGGAGCTGAACTGTACCCACAGTGAGAAAAGACCTGAAAATCAGCTCTCTCCTCTTATCATGTAGGCTATTTTGACATATATGCAGATGTATTCACTGTGTCTGTGCCAGGGGGATTTATGCAGAAATATTCACATGCTGGAAATTGTTCTGCACAGCTGATCCTCTGAGTGGCCAAAACACACCAGACTGCCCAGCAGCCAACCCACTCTCTCAAGTTTTGGGACTTTACCCAGTCGGAACACTGAATTGCAGTGAAGCACAAGGCATATCTGCCTACCTGTGGACTGGCGTGTGTCACAAAGTTCATGCCCGGGGCTGAGGACAGAGTGACAGGGTGTGACCCGATGGAGGACGCGATGACTCTGTAGGGAGAGCCCAGCGCGTTCACCGGGGACCCGATTGCGTTCATGGGCGACGGCAGCGCCCGGGAGGCGTTCCCAGGGGCCTCGAGGTAGTTGTGGTGCCCGTCCACTGAGTTTCCCGTGGAAAGGCTTGACGACAGGCTCACGGATGTGGAGCTGGCGTGCACAGGGGAATCTACAGGGAGAAGCAGAAAGATTAAATACACTATGAGTGTGGCTGACTGTAGAGCAATCAGCTGCCCAGCCTTGATTGTGTCCAAACCATTCAAACATGCCTTATGCTATAAAGGGAAAAGAACAAAATGTTGGTTATAGTACAGGAAATAGAGTTACATACAGTAACAACATAATTTGCAGGCAATGCTTAACAGCCAAATATTCCTTCGCTGCTTTGGTCCTCAGCAGACTTGGAAGAAGACACTGCCTGCCTGCCTCAGGCTGGGTTTCTTGGAACTATTCTCTGAGGTCTCATTTCTTTTGTCCAAGCCAGCTCTAGAGACAGCACACATCTGAAACCATGAAATTCCCACCGACCAGGCTGGAAACTCCAAATGCTCCCCAAGTCTTAGGAAGCACCTTTGCTCCTGCAATGGCTCTGGCATCGCACTCAGCAGGCTCTTTCCATGGCTCAGCTCTTTCTCTTGCCACACACATCTCCACTGTGCTATTCCAAATGTTCCTCCTGCTCCCAAAGCTTGATGTCAGCACAGGACAGAAACTGCCCATGATACACTAGAAATGGGAGTTAGAGGACAAGGCACCCATGAAATATTATGTCCATTATCTTTCCTCACTCTCAAGACAGAGCAGACTGTGACCACGTAGATGTGCCAGGGCAAACAATGTCACAGCCACAAGGAGAGAAGGTTTCCTCCTTCCACACCAAAGAGCTGGAGTTCACATCCCCAAGCTGAGCTTCACATGAGGCTCATGAGATCAGTGTGCCCTGAGCCCCTCTGAGGAAGAAGTGGCATAGAAAAGCAATATAACCTTGGTCATTGTCACTTCTGAGTCCAAACACCTCACTCAAGGCCTAAATACTGTCTTCTGTAAGACCAGTCTCAAATATTCAGAGGGTATCTGGGCATCAAATGCCCACTAATCCTGATGGGTTATGTATGTAGCTGCATTTTAAGGATTTACATGACCTTTTCTCCCTCCCCTAGAATTTACCAACCCTACTTAGCATTAGCTGTCATTAACATTTCCATGAACCATTATTTCTCTGATGGTTTTTCAACACAGGAGATCGTTCCCTGGAGTGGCAAGGCAGAGATCTTATGTGGGAAGGTCACACAGTTGGTTTTCCATGGCTGGCACAGAGAATGTTTGTTCCCATTGCATTTGCAAGTAAGGCAGCACTTTGGTGTTTAGTTTGTTTGTGTTTTTTCCTCCTTTTAACATTATTGCAAAGTTATTTATGTGACAGTGTTTGTTATTCTACCTGAAGTAACAATCAAATCTGATTCAAAGGGAAGATGCACAATAAAGACGGGAAAAGGTCAGCTTGCTGAATAACATTAAAGACATTTGTCAGAGTCAAGGAGGACTCGATCCACCGTTATCAACCCACTTCAGACTTAATTCTGCAGAGGGAGGGGGAGAAAAGGTCTTTGTCAATTCTTGCCTTGGCTTTTTGGATCAATTCTCCCAGTGGGAAAGCGATGTGCAGCAAGAGGAAGCCAGCTTAATGACAAAAGCAGAAGCCTTGAAGGCAGCAAGGCAGTCTGGTGGCAGGGCCAGGGCTCCTGCCTGCTGCCACAGAGTCACCCCACATCCCCCTGCCACCATCATGGAGACATACAGCCTACTTTCTGTGGGTAGACAGCAAAATCCCTACCTTGGAATGGCTTCCAAGCACAAAAGCCTTTCACTCCAGAGACAGCTGCCAGGGTGCCTTTAGCAGTGGGCAGAAGATGTG
This sequence comes from Acropternis orthonyx, assembly GCA_035583155.1. Taxonomy (NCBI): domain Eukaryota; kingdom Metazoa; phylum Chordata; class Aves; order Passeriformes; family Rhinocryptidae; genus Acropternis; species Acropternis orthonyx. The sequence goes on along the minus strand of JAWWEU010000005.1, from coordinate 28,765,535 downwards.
CTGTTTGCCTGGACCCCCCCACCCCATTACCTAAGCAAGCATTCAGCTCACAGAGGCACCTCAGATGTTTCCTGAGGCTTAAAAGGACCATCCTGACTTGTGCCATTATCAGCTTCAGAGAAAAGCAAATGCATTTTTCATCACCTGTGAGTAGTCTGATACCATAACACACAGTCCTCCCCAGCATCTGTAGCACAGGCTTAGAAAGAATTTGGTTTTATGCCTCTTTAAACAACTAGATAAACAACGTTGCCTTTGAGGATTCTTTAGCTTGGAAAATAAGCCATTGAAGGGGAGATTGGGCAGAAATCTATCACACCAGGACAGCTAAGGAGAAGAATGATTCTTCATCTTTTTCCATTAACACAGAAAAGGGCATATTTTGAAAGTATCATGCAGAAGACTTAAACCAATAAGAAAAGACTCCCAGGAGAGTTATCTCATTGTTTGCATTTATGCCAGATCTTACAGAAACGTTGTCACTGCTAAGTTTCTCCATTAGAACAGCTTCAAGTTTCATAAGGACCCAGAGCAAGGCCTTCACCCAAGGCCACAGCTGGCCAGGGCAAGCCCCATGGTGTGCTTGTGTCTGTGCCAAGGGGCAGCTGTTCAAGGGCTACATCCAGGGGAATCCCCTAGTCCCCAAGATGGGATCAAAGGTCAAAGCCAGGAAGCCTAGAGGGCTTGTCTACCTCTCTCATCCCACACAGGGGACACCAAAGAGGAGGCGTGAATGCACAAAGGAGTGTTGGCTGGTGAAGATGAACAGATAAATGAAAGAGGTGCCCTCTGCCAGGGCCTGATGACACAAACCAGAGTTACCATGTTTATTTCCACAGTGCCTGGCCATGCTGTCCTGCCAAGGCTCTGACAAACCTGTTGGTCAAAACCATCAGTGTTAACTTTCCACTTACCAGTGAATAACTTTATCCCTCTGTTATGAATCGTAATACAAATCCCAGCTAGAAAAGCAGAACAGCAACAACAAAAAAAGCCCACAAACAACAGAAAACTTTGATTTCTGGTCCCTTCCTGGGATAAGTTTGTCAAGTCAGTCCCTGGGGGAGCAGAAATGCATTCTCCTGCACCTGGGGAAAATTGTCCTCTCAGCTTCTCATTTTCAGGCCGGAGTCCTCCAAAAGGAATATAAGAAGTGGCTGTTACCAGGCTATCAGCTGGTGAGAGGAACCATTTGCACGGCTGAAAGGTGTGCAGGAAGAGCCATGCCAAAGCATCGTTGACACTGGGATTACTTATTCCCTGAGCTGAGTACCCTCTAACTTGTTTCAGTTCATAGAAGCCAGGGAGGCTTGGACAATGCAAATAGCTGAGATTGCAAGTCAGATTCATTTTGAAAGAAAATGATTAAATTAAACGATCTGGAGGAAACCACTGATGGTCTGCGTCCCACATCTCCCAACAGAAGGCACCCAGAAAGGTCTTGGGTTCACCAGGCTTTTCTCAAGGTATTTACTCCCATCCCTTGAAAGACAGACGGCAGTAGAGTCGGGCCAGAGAGGAAGTGCCAGAGGGAAGCAGAGGGACAGAGCAGGTTGGACTGGGCAGACAGGACTCAGTCCTGCACAGCAGCCGCGGCCGGCCGCCTCTGCCTCTCCAGCGGCTTTGGGCACAGGTGACATTTACACAGGCCAGAGCGGCCCGCAGTCTGCCCGTCAGGTAATGCGAGGTGACAAGCAGTGCTGGGGAGTCACGATCTTGCGGCGGGGCCCCGCGGAGCAGAGGGCAGCCAGCCCTGCGTTGGGGGGCCAGGGCTCCGTGGCTGCACAGCCCCTGCCCGCGAGCACCACACGTGGCTCCCAGACCAGCCAGGGCCCCCACGCCAGCTGGGCAAGACCAGCTGAGACCCTGCATCAAGCATCAGGGATTGCTGCTGCTTTTAACCACCTACTCCAGGTTCAAGATCAGCTTATTTCTGATCCACAAGTGGGGCTGTTTATGCCTTTCTCCCCTGTTTCTCTTCTCCACGTTAATGCTTGGATGGGTAGTTTCCTGCCCAAGTTCAGGAAAGCCCGATATTGTATTTATTTTTCTCCTGGAGGAGCAGGGGAAGAGAGGGCAGGAGGACTGTGTGGATTCTTTGATGACTCTGCTGCAAACACGCAGAGTGTCCAGAGAACCCAGTGCATCAATCAACCTTCCACAAGCTCTCTTGTACAGAAAAGCACAAACTCCAGCCTTCCCCTTGTAGGAAGCAAAGCTTAAAAAGATGACACTTGCTTCTGGGTGCTTCACTGTTTCAAACTGCCTCTGCAAATCATCACATAATTTGTGGCAGAGAACAGCTGGAAGTGTCCACACACAGACACAATATCCTCCATCCTACTGCCTCTGCATTCAGAATAAGGATTATATCCAATGTCAGCACAGACAACTCTGCTGACATTAGAAAATATAATGAAGAATGACCCTAAGAATCAGTAGGTTCTCTGCAACTACAAGCAACAGCATTACATTCACCCACCAGCCACCGAAGAAGAGCAAGGACACAAAGCTTTGATACTGCACTTCCAGCTGTGTTCCACCTCCACCCTAGCAGAATCCTAGTCCAGAGTTAGTACACTTGCATGAATAGCCTCATAAAACCAGGAGTAGAAGAACACCACCTACATCACAGACGATGTGTAGGTGTCTGACAGATGCACGGGCAGAGCACAAAACTCCAGGTCCATCACACCAGTGCTAAACAGCCAGCTCTGGGATAACACAGCTAAACTGAACCAATGTGAGCTCGATAAAGCCACCTCGGATACCTCTGTGCTGCAAGCATTTCACAGGTAACGCTGGGGCAGACATGGAAGCAAAGACTTCTCTTTTGCAAGAGTGCACAAGTGATCCCAAATACTGCCTTGGAGAAAGCAATAGGAAAAGAAGCATCTAGGCTGCAACCAGTAAAGCTGTCTTGATTTTCAGACAAATAATGGCAGGAAACTCCAGTCTCAGCAATTGCATTTGAACAGAAAGTGGAATGACAATGCAGAGACCAGAAACATCAAAGTGCTACTTACGCTGTCTATTTAACCAACAGAGGTAGTAAGTTTGTTTTGGTTAATGCCCCTTCAGCTCTCCAGCAAAGCCTTGAGAGAAAAAATACCCACGTAAAACACTGGGGTCTTTCTTCAGCTAAAGCCAAAAGCAACCCTTGAAGATCCCTGGCAAGCCTAGAGGTGATGATGATACTTTCAACATTCACAGCTTCGTCTTTAATATCAGAGAGAATCAAAAGCTGGAAATCTTCAAACAATGAAAAACACACTTGTGCTCCTGGGGCCTCAGATACACACAGAAAGGGTTCATTACACTGGCATGAACATGTAAAGGTGTGAGTCGCCCTGCCTGACACATGCCTTTGCAGATACTACATCCTCCGCAGATCAGAAAGCACCAAGAAGTGGGAAGAGACACGCAGAGAAGGGCTGATTTCAGTACAGAACACGGGTGCGTGTGGGAGGTACAGCTTGGAAGGCACCTTGTCCTTGGGCATGACCTTCAGGGGGAAATACCTGAGAAACAGTCCCGAAACTGGATGCAGTTATGTAGCAGGGTACCCATGTTAAGTGGAACTGAGCAAAGTTTTGCTGCTATGACTGCAGATGTAGTTTTTGTTTAATACACAGCAGATAAACTGAAAAACTATTCCCTTTCTGGTGATACTTTTAACTGTCCAAACAGATTTCCACAGACAGTACAGATTGCCATGCTAATATCCTAAAGAAAGGTTAGTGGTATTGCCTTGCTTTTAAGGTCAAGTAACCTCTGTGCTTCTATCTTCCCGCTCAACTCCAAATCAATAAATAACGCAGCCTTCTCCAACACTAACATCAAGAAGAAAAACTTTCTGGAGGTGTGCTGGCACATATGTGAGCAGGGGCTTCTCCAAGAAGGACCTGCACAGGGCAGGAGAAAGTTTCCTTCAGCTTCCTGGGTGGTGGGAAGAGCTGCTCCCGCTCCCCTTTGGTAATGCTCCTGTGCCTCTCTTGCAAACAGGGGCCATCCAAAACCTGGCCACAGGAAGCCCTGTGTCTTGTCCAAATGCCCTTGGACATACTCAGCTATTGACCTACTGTCCAATTTCAGTCAAATCAGGCCAAGACCTCAAAATAGCATCTGCTGCTGAGCCTGCACCAGGGCAAAGACTCCTTTAGCAGCTGCACATCAGGTAATTAAAAAAGAACTGCAAGCAGATTTACTCACCCTAACAAGGCATCACATCCCCCTGGTGACCACAGTAAAACACAAGAGTTAAAGTTTCTCATCTCCAAAAAAAGGAAAAAGTTGCTGAATTTGAGGCCTGAAGTGTTTTTCACGATTGTTTCATCAGATTTCTCCCTTGGCCAGCAGCCAGCAGGAAAAAAGTGCAGATTCCTACAGTTGTCTTTAAGCTCCTGGAAAGGTTACAGGTCCCCATTAGAAAGGATTCCACTGGCTGCAGGTTCTGCAGCTGCCCCAGGCAATTGAAGACAAGTATCTCCTGCTTTAAAAAAACCCCAATAAATACATTAAAAAGAAAAAAAAAACCCTGTATTTTCCTAGCTGCAGGAGTTGCCCAATCACTGGATTTTCTCACACCTTTGCTAGGTCAAAGACCCCTCTTCCATCTTCACATCCACAGTTATGGGAATGGACACGGCAAGCTATGATGTGCAGGAAAAGAGGCATCCTGCAGGTCACAAAACCTGGGACCATCACATGTGAAAAAGGTGCCAGCCAGCCAGGCAGCAGCCCCACTCCAGGCACAATCTGGGTTTTCCTCTCCCTATCCCCCAAAACGACCTGGCCTAACCCCACTTTGCTTGGGAGAGCTGACAAGATTGCAGCCGGAGGTGGTGTGGCCACAGGCCAAGTTACATGAGTACTAATAAAAGAGACTTTGTGGAGGAGCCAAGTTAGTTCTCGTCCCCAACCAACTGTGCCAGAGAGTGCTCAGAGAGAGAGGACAGCCAGCACAGCATCTTTCCTTCACTGGGAGCTGGGCTTTGGGTGAAATGCATCCTTCTGGAGCATAAAAACACATTTTGAAGCCCTTTCCTTGTTCCTATAGCCCAGCCTTAGGGCACATCTCCTGTTTCAGATGTGTAAAGGTGACACATCTGAACACTTTCTCTGCTATTCTACAAACTCATCTGTAGCACCTTTGAGTCTTGATTGTCCTTTTCTCATCACAAATCATGTGCTTATGACCAATTTGCATACGTACTTTCTCAAACAAATTTGGTGGCATTACTCAGACATCTAAAACCAAAGTGTTATATGCACCATCAAAAACATGTACTTTATTTCTAACATAAATGCAGATAAAATTAAAATAAAGTACATGTAACAGCCACTTGAATACAAAAAAAAAAAGGCAGGAAGTATATGGGTTTTTTTTTTTTCTTGCCATTATGTTCAAAATGAAGACCAGAATTTCAGGTAATCTGAAATACAGTAAGATCTAGACATGCTGAATGGCAGCAGCCACTTCACCTTAACTTTGCCCTCCTGCAACACAATGCAGGAACAATGAATATTACAAGCTGACAGCCCAATTTGGACGCTATCATTTTCCACCACACTTCATGCAGGAGCAGGAACAGTTTCATAGCTATTTTAAAGGAGGAGGGAGCAGCAAGGACCACAAACATATTGCAGGACTGATGGAGATGCAGGTTGCCTGCATAGGCTTTGTGGTATAGATCCCAAGGCAGTGAGAAGCTGCCACACATCCCCTCCATCCATGGTCACCATTCTCTCTCCCACTTCATCCCTCTCAAAGCCTAACTGCCCTCCCACATGGCCCATGGGCCCTAAATTTGTCTAACCAGAGCAGCTATTGCTTTCTCAACCAGCCAGAAATCCCAACAACCCAAGGAAAGGAGGCTTCCACACCATCAAGCTGCCTCAGGGTCATGGAAGCCCTCCAGCTTTGAGGGGAGCATAGGTGTGAGTGGTAACCTGTGTCCAGGGAGCACAGGACAGCCTGGAGTGACTGCCTGAAAGCAGCCCAAACAAAACTTGGCCAGTGCTTTTGCATCTCTGTCAGTTCACCTGCAGGAATCACCTGTTTCTAACACTAAGTTACAAGCAAGGTTACAACACCAGTTAAACGTACTTTAAATGAAACCTGATGTCCCAATATACTGAACAGCTGGTGGGCTGGAGAATAGTCCCTTTACTAGTGAAACAGAAATCCCTCTGTTTCTATTACCAATTTCCTCTCCTAGAAACCTCCCAAAGGCTCTTCTGAGTGCTGTGACCCCTGTCCCTACAGGGATCTGTGCCGGGTTTATGTAAAGATCAGTTTGAATGACACTTTTCCTTCAATTCCTTGCAAATTTGTAATACTCAATAAATTAAACACAAATAACACTTTCATTGTTTCACTCTTATTGCAGCAATAGGCGAGAGTTCAGCCTGTCTTTGCTTGTTCCTTAAAAAACCAGTGAGCAACAGATTCTTCCAACGAGTCATCTCTTTTCTGCAGAAACAGCCTAAAAAGGTATTTTGGAAAGTCAAGCCCTTGTGAAACTTGCAGATGACTTGATGCAATACCAGTGACATTTCTGGAGTTGGAGAATTACCAGAGGTGAGCATCTGGTGCAAGAAGGAGTGGAAAAAAAATACACATAGCACGAACATCACATGTGCAATTCAAGGTCTGCACAAACCTCTTCTCCCACTGAAAAGTAACAGCCTGGGGGCCTCCAGAGCAGGACCTGGAAGCATTTACCCACCCTCAAGGACTGGCAGCAACTTTTCCAGACATACTAGGATTTTACTCATCCATAAACAACAATGCACTCTAAATTCCCTGAAGCAGCATCAGTACTTTTGTCAGCAGTCACAGCCAAGCCCTGCAAGCTGCCCGCTCCCTGCCTCAGCTGGGGAGAACCCTACAGCTCCCCAGCCCAATCCCCTTATGCAGCCCCAATGTGGAATAACTTCAGATAAAAAGGAGTGGGTCCCAGTAACTGGAAAGTTCATTTCCCAAGACCAGCTGTGGTTTCTGCAACCAGGGCTCACTCACAGTGGTGTGCACGGGGGTATCGCAGCCCTGCAAGCCCCAGCCCTTCACTGACACCTTGGGCAGCCTCAGTTGGCTAATGTGACACAGCTTCACACGATTATGGTGGTATCTGTGTCACAAGAGCAGGAGACAGCCACGGGGCAAGGAAAGAGCCCGCTCAAGATTTTCTTTGGGTGTATTTTATGTTTTAAAAGTAATTTTTCCCTCCAACAACTTAGTAAAAATGAAACCTGAAAGATGCTTACTGGATTTCATCCTGTTCTTTCAATGAATAGATTCAGTCTATTGCACGCAGACACATACACGCATCACCCAAATGATATACTAAACTTTAAAGTAGAGTGCAATGGTTTGACTCAAGCCTGTGTAATTTCAGGCAGCCTGGTTTGGCTGTGCAGAAGTTCACAGCATATGTAACCACAGGACAGCTTCAACAATAAACACACAGGCACGGTAGGTTACAGCCACATACGAGTTAGGTTAAACGCATTTTTAAATTCCCCTTACCCCCCTTCACAGTCCTACTGTGGGATCAGTTCCTCCACCTAACCCAGAAGGCACAGATTGCAAACGCAAGTAAAATACTTACTGCCAAAGCCTGCAGGAAACTTAATGAAGTGAGGATAATTCCCATACATGTTTAATCTTCAGTTCATCGCTTGCCTTTCTAAACACAACTGCCTGCTCTAACTTCAAAGCTGCCCGGAGCGCAGCGCAGCCCGCCAGGGTCGGGACATGGCTCTGCAGGAGCGGGGGCTCTCGGAGGGTGCCAGGGCAGCTGCCTCCTCCCGTGGCCTCATCCTTGCTTCACGCCGGCAGCAGCTGCTCGCCGGGATGAGACATGCTCTTGTTCTCCGCCGCTCAGGGCTGGCTCCCGCGCTCAGCTGTCTCCGCTCCCTGCAAACTCAACGGCGGAACGTCCAGGGAGCATAATCGCCCGGATAAGATGCCAATCAATGCATGACGGCTCCGGTATAGATCAGAAATTGGGTGGAGGGGGAGAGGTTAAGTTGTTTAGGGGAGGAGCATCGTGGGGAAGAAGCGGGAGGGGGGGCGCTTTGCTTTTCCACTCGCTGCAGTGTATTAGTTACACCAGTCCCAGCCATGTGGAGGGGTTTTCCGACAAGCACTTGCCGAGATGATGATGATGGGCTGGACAACAGCTCATATACAGCCAACCCAGTGCTTTGGGGCTAGCACTGTGCGGGCACGGACCTCCAGACACCCATCCCACACCAAACCATGCCTCAGCTGTGCTCCCAACATCAAGTCAGGGCCCTGTGGTGCTGGACTGCAGTCACCCCTAGGAAATCCAGTCAGGGCTGAGGAGAACCAGGACCTTCTTGGGTCTACTGGAGCTGGAAGCTCAACTGTCATTCCCTACTCCACCCAAAGAAGTCCAAAAAACACTCAAATCACACCAAAAAGGCGTTATTAACCAGTTGCTAAAGCTGCATGAGATGAGAAGAGGTGGGGGACACAACAGAACCCAGGGGGCTCAATCCATGCTACAGAGTCAGTAGAATGTTCACAGCCATGGCAGCAGAAGGCTGCAGGCTTCACAGACAGTCCCATAGGTACATCCACAACTTCAATTTAATGCCCATCCATCCTGACAATGAAATCTCCAGCACTGCCTCCTTCAATGACAAGTACTCTAAAGCAGGAGCAGTCCCCTTTCCCTGCCTGGAAAGCCCCCTACCAGACTCATGCAATTCTGGGGAAAGGCAGGGATGCAGGCAACTGCACAGCTCACTGTTTCTGATCTGGGACATCTCAAATGAAGTTACCTCAAAGGAATGGAGGAGGGAGGAGTTTAGCTGAAGGTTGTAAAGTAAGCAGAAACCTAGGTCTGCACTTACATGCATGTTGGAGGAGAAGGTGGGTTGCAGATCTGTTGTTGGCACACATGAGAGAAAAAAAGGGGCTTTGCCTTCCCAGGGAGACCATGAACCATCCCCACATACAGGATGGGGAGCATGCCATGCAAGCAGCAAGACAAAGTGAGGGAAGAGCAGATTAGGATGTTTGGCATCCTTCAAGGGCCTTCTGGCACTTGGCTCCCTTCAGGACACCCAAGGACCCATACTGCCGTTTGGCACTAAACGTGTTGGAAGAGGAAGGCATGGAATATGCCAGCCCAGAGCTGCTCACAGCACCCAGCAGCAGCTCAGGCAGATGCTGACTGAGGTGCTGTCAACCCTGAGATACTGCGTGTGCAGGAGAAGGAAAGGTTACCCCTGTTAGGTCTGTTTCTTCCTTCACTCTCAAACATTGCCATATCCATTTACTTCTAGCTAGAGTTTAACAAGGGAAAGGTTTTTTTTCCTCCCTCGTGTAAACAACTTTTAAATTATTTTTAAAAAGTAATTTGGTTTCCTCCCATTTCTGCTCTGAATCTGTGTGTGACGACTTTGTAATGTGCAATATCGGAAGGATACCATGACAAGGATATACAGCTCTTTATGGATAGCAGGGACATCGTATCAACTCCAGGACTTTGGAGTTTACCTGGGAATGGGAAGCTAACATTTGGCAGAATGTAGCACATAGCAGAACAAAAGAATAACCTGCCTGCTGTCAGGAGCAAGGAGGTTTGAAGGCAGTAGAATCAGCATTCTGTATAGTCCATTAGCTGTAGTCCAGGTTTACACACACTGGCTTTTCTCACAGTTAAAAAAAAAAAAAAATGAAAAAAGGAGATCAGTATTCAGAGTAGGTTCTACTGAGGCAAAAAAACCCCAAGCAACTGCAGTCTCATGGGGGGAATACAAACAGAAAAGATCACTGTTGTATTTTCTATCTAGCCACCTTTCACATCTCATTTGTTTTATTGCACAAACATTAACGGCACTGCAGAACTGTTTTAGAAGGGATCAGGCAGCTGGGCACCACGCTTACACGTCCCAAGTTTTGAGTTCCAGGGAACAGAGACCAGAGGGTTTGATAACCAGCACAAGAGTATAACACAGCAGCATCTGGCTGTGGTGCTATATTCTGTCCCTGTTCAGCTGGGCTTGTGTCCTGCCCTGCCACTACCCCAATATACAACGATGACATCCCCAGCAAACACCCTCCTGCAAGTGTTCACAGATACACCCAGGTGCAGGAGATGTAGACACAGCTCCTGTTTCAATGGTTGCTGCCCCACATTCCACCCTGTCTAATCCAAGTGACATCAATCCCAGCAACCACAAGGATTTCTAACCTGCAGGCAAAGTTTGCTATTTCAGGATAACACAGGCTTTGCCTCTGGTGCTGTCCTTTAACAGCCACACTGGGGATCCTTGTTGGGGGCAGGAGACAATAGCAAGGCACAAGACAGGGATGCCTCAATGCCCCACAGGCAGAGACCCAAGGCACTGCTGAGGAACAAGGCTGCAAGGTGGCTTGTTTCAATCTCTGGACAGAAAATTGGATTTCTCAGCAGGGCAAGGTTTTTTATTCTGCGACAAGACTGAAAGAAACATTTTTCAATCAAAAACCCCAGCAAACAATCTGCTTCCAAAAGAAGTGATTTGCACACACACACACCCCCTCAATAAGATCCAGGATTTCCACACAAGAGAGGGACTTTGTGCAGCCCCACGTACCCTGCCAGGGGGATGTTTCTCTGAAAGCTCTGGCATGATGGGAAACCTGTCTGTCCAGCACCCACTCAGAGACCTTTCCTATCATCTGTCCATCACCCTGCAGAGATGCACCACGGCAATCTAGCTCCAGTCCCCAAGTGCCCACCAGCACTCAGAACTGAGATGCTGTTTTGAGACAAATCCACGCTTGCACAACAGTTTGGCTTCCACCTGTTTGAATCACACCTCCCTACCATCCCCGGCTGGCTCGTCCTTTGCCCTCAGGCCAAACAAGAGGGTTGTGCCCTCGCCAAGCAGCCGTGGGACAGAGCCAGCTGCATGTTCAGTTCAGCCCCAGCAGCTCTGGGCACAGGGAGGTGTGAGCAGAGAAGCGGCTTTGCGTTCTAAGCACCAACCGTGCCGAGATTTACTGGTACCATTAATTCTTACCGACCACGCAGGATCTCAGCAGCTTTAACTCCGTGCTAATGAAGTTTTAGTAGGGAATTATTTTTATTGATCTGCCCAGAGCAAAGACCCTGATTTTAGTCCAGCTCTGTCAGCACCCCCTTCCCCATACCTCTTTTCTTTCAGCTTAAAAGAAAGGGGAGAGGAAAAAAAACCAGCTCTGAGCTCCTTAAAAAGGTTGGCAGTCCCAAGCAGTAAGTGGATTACTTTATTGATTTTTAGCAGATCTGGGTTAGTGAGTGCTTAGTGCTGCAGAACACATGCACACACTAAGCAACTTCAAGGAAAGCCCTCCAGGGCCCTTTCCTCAGGCAAATCAAGCATCAGGCAATTAGTTTAGGAGACCACCAGAGATTTTGGTGCATGGAAAAGCTCCAACCCCTGTGCCCAAATCAGTCTGTGACAGGCTCCAGGAGCCAGCCCAGTCTCTCTTAAGAAGTACTGCAGGACCATACAGAAGGCAACCCCTCAGTTTCTACTAGAATAGCACAATACACTGCTTCAAATTATTGAATGTTTTTTTATTTCACCACCTCCCCGTATATGAAAGGAGAAGACATTATGACTGCCACTGTCAATTTAGGATGGAAAACTATTGCCCTTCTGCACCCGGATGGGACTCAGTGTTGATGATGGGCATCCAGCAGCCCTACCTGGGGAGCATCAGCCAGAGCAGGACTCCCAACAAAGCAATGCCGTTCAAGCCAGCCAAGAAGTTAGCATTGTGTTGGGATCCCCAGCTCGCCTCCCAGTTAGCTTTCCAAGGCCACTGTACTGCAGGCAGTATTTCAGCAGTGTTGGAATAACATCTCAAAGAACTGCTGGTACTACTCCACCAAGCCTTTTAGGATGCTGGTGTCTGGCACCAGACCCTAAACATGGAAGGCCTACCATGGAACAATTTATTCACCCCTGCCCCAGAACCAGGAAAGCTAGAAACTAAACATGGTCCCTTTTCCTTGAACCAGGAAAATGCCAAACATGACCAAGAACTTCATCACCCCCCCAGCCCATCTCTGTTTAAAGGCAAAGGCATTCTATGTATATGCTGATGCCACATGAACCAAATACAAAGGTGGCAGCTCTCATAATCCTGCAGCTGCACATTTCTCCTGACACTGCTCCAGAATGAGAGAGCACCAGAGAAAACCCACTGCCCATGGGGAGCTGCCATTGGAGCTGAGGCTCCCTTCACAGGCTTGGTGGGGTGCAATGGGGGCTACCAGGCTGAGTGCTCCAGGAGCCAAAATGGCCATTTTCCTCCCTGTTGGCCTCCAGGGGCAGACAACAGACACTAGGTGACATTCTCAGGGCCAAAGAGGAAGTCAGCAGCAGAGCAGGGACTTGAAACTGGGTTTCTCCAGACTAATGAATGGACTGAGCCAACCTCATCCATCTATTGTACTGGTTGGCATTGGCCTGGGACAGGCAAAAGTCACCAAAATCAAGGTGCCTCCTGTGATTCCCCAGAGATGGAGAGGAAGGGGGCTGCTGCATCAGCCCCTTCTCACTGCTGTCTCATGTCCAGCAATAGCCACAGACACCAAGATAATGAAATTACCCCCAGAGCCCCACCAGGCTAATGCAATTACCAGCAGCAGCACATTCAAACAGCAGCACCACGAACACACCTGCAGTAGCACAGCCTGCCCCCTCCTTCTCCCCAGGCCTACCCCATCACTCCCTGAGCCCCATGGCTGACACCCAGTGTGGATCCCCTCCCCAAGGTCTGGAGGGCAGGGGCCACCATCCCCAGTGCCAGGCTGTTCCAGGGAGGGCACTGCTTACCTTGCAGAAAGCACCATCCCATGCAGCCAAGCACAGCCTCTGAGGGCAGATAATTCCCAGTGCGTTTAAACCTTGGGAGACCTTCAATTACCGGCATCCTAATGAGGCCCTGGACACTAATCAGTGGTGTCACTGAATCCTCTTATGCCTGCCTAAGCACCTCCAGCAGCTTTGCAGTTTGCAGAGCCCAGCTGCCCACTCCTGCAGGGAATTACCTCCCCAGGCAGGCACCAATGGTGGCACATGGGCATTTTGACACAGATGCAGGCAAGACATTCACAGGCATTGGTGCCAAAGTGACAGAGATATGTGAGCAAGGCCTCTGCCCAGCCCAAGAAGGCACCTGGAACCAAGCCCACACTGGAGTGGATAAACATTGCTAAACTAGTAGAGGAGATATTTTAATGCTAGTGCTCCCTATTTGAGATGCAAAGGGCAGATTTACATCCTTCAGCTGTACCATCAAGCCAAGCTCAGTCCCTGAGATGCTCCAAGAGAGTTTTCAGTTCCTAACTGCAGATGGCAGGTGACCCTGTCTCGATCCGGTCCTCTGCGCTGGCACTCACTCACAGGGCGACAGGCAGCTCCCTCCACACATCCGCTCTGACTCACGCTTTCTGCTCCAACAATGCACTTTTTAATATCATGCGGGGAGCAAAAACAACAGGTCCACTATAACGCCGAGATATCCTGAGGCAGAAAATCCATTCGGAGCCCAGCTAGAGAGAGTCAAGTCAATTAGACACTTTCTGGGGCGTCAAGCTGCCAACAATCCCAGCCTTTGTAACAGTGAAGAATCACTGCCTATGTGCTTCCCAGCAGCTCCCCTTTGACAGAGCAGAAAGGTCAGCAGTGGTAGCGTCATGGAAAAGCATGCAGCAAAGCATTCCTGGGAAGGTGGATCCAAAAAAATAGCCATTTGGACCCTCTGAAAATTAATTTTTTTGTCAAAAGCATCCATTGCTTTGGGTTGGGTTTGCGAGGGAATAAAGCAAGCCCATATTTGATCAAGGGAAGCCAGCTGATGTAATCTTTTTGGATTTCAGTAAAGCTTTCGATACTGCCTCTCCCAGGATCCTTCTGAACAAACTTTCCAGCCCACAGCTGGGTAAACACATCATGCAGTGGGTGAGCAGCTGGCTCAGGGGTCGAGCACAGAGGGTAACAGTGAAGGGGGTGATATCACACTGTCCACCTGTCACCAGTGAGGTTCCACAGGGCTCTATCTTCCTCGTGAGGGGAAGAGGAGGGGTAGGCACTGATCCCTTCTCTGTGGTGACCAGTGATAGGAACCCAAGGGAATGGCCTCAAGTTGTGTCAGGGGAGGTTTAGGTTGAATATTAGAGAAAGTTTCTTCACCCAGAGGGTGGTTGGGCACTGGAACAGGCTCCCCAGGGAAGCTGTCACAGCATCAAACCTGACAGAGCTCAATAAGTATTTGGATGATACTCTCAGGCAAATAGCGTGACTCTTGGAGATGGTCCTGTGCAGGGTCAGGAGTTGGATTCAATGATCCTTGTGGGTCCCTTCCAACTCAGCATATTCTGTGATAATGCAGGAGATTTGCCCTACACCACAAAGAGGTTTGGACATGTGTTTTATGGAGAAGGAATGGTTGGGTCAACAGAGTGAAAGCTCAGTGTTTGCAAGTTCATGGTGCTCTGCTTGCTTTCAGACAGCTCATTCCACCTTTTTGCCTTTGCTGGAATAGAGATCATAGAGACAAAAAAGGAACCACAATATTGCAACAGGGGGAGTCACCCATCCCTCACACTCTGAGGTAAGCACACACCTTCTCTTTGGGAAAAGAGAACAAATTGGGCTATAAAACCAGGATTCCAGGTTGCATGAGGAATGAATAAAGCCAGGATTTCTATATGCAAATACTAAAGTCACTCAGATTCAAAGGCAGGTCTCTGACAAAAGGCCCATTTGTCCAGAGATTTTTGTGGGAAAAGAATACTCAACTCTTCAGTTCACTTTGACATGTCAGTTGATGTTCAACAAGGGGTATTCAAAGGGCAGGTGAAAAAAGGTTCACTTGATACCTCCTTGATAACACCCTGCAAGCCAGCTTTTCAGAGTGCCAGAGGACCTACAGGTTGCCATTTATAAGCACAAGCCCCTCTTTAACCCTGCTACACACATGATGTGAAGCTGGTATTTCTGCAAAATGCCCAAAACAAGCTAGGTTACTTTCTTCAAAGAAAACTACACCCTGACCAAGATTTCTTCATCTTCTGAAAAAAAAAAGAAAATTCTCTGAGAAACCTTGGAAGACACAGCCCATGCAATTTTCCCAATTTCCCACAACAACCACTTCTCAGAGGAAATATTTCAATGGAAGATGTTCCTTTCCCAGATTAACCCTGCATTATTGCTTGTAGGGACAGAGACTTCAAAAACAAACAAACAAAGAAAACCAACCAACCGAAAAAAAAAAAAAGAGCCACCTCTCAGTCACAAAAAGAAAAAAAAAGTACTGATTTAGAGCCTTCTCTGGCTACCCAGAAACAAATGAAGTGAAACGCAGTCCCCTCACCCACCTCTGCAGATCTTCTGGAAAACTTTCAAACCCCCTATTTCCCCGCTTGATCCTGCCCCATTCTTCCTTCTCTTCTGCTGGGAAACCTGGATTTCTGTGAGCATACTGTGTTCCCCTCCTTGGCAAGAGCCTGGGCTGGGTGCCACAGAGCTGACAGGGGACAGCCTAGCCACACAAGACATCTGCTGGACCTTGCTTGTGCTGATGGCCACCAGAGCTCAACACAGGCTGGGGAAGATGTCACAGCACTGGCCTGCACAAGGCCACAAAGAGCTCCCACCTGCATCCTCCCAGCAGGTGCCACAGCCTGCTATGCCCCTGAGGGCTTTGCTTGCTACTCTCACGCTGTGCATCCCCACGTTCATGCTTTTACATTTCCTCCTGCTTCAGCAAGTGCAAAACTCCAGAGACAACCTGTCAATCTCCATCACATCTGGCTGCCTCAGACGGTCTCTTTATACCAGACAGGCAAATGTGGCTATCTTGGAGTTCAAGGTAACAAGGGTTATTTCTGCTCTGAGTAGCTCCTTTCTCAGGGGAGGAAAGCTTGGAGGTATCCAAGAGGAACAGCTTCACCTCAAGGGCTAGCACCAATATCTTCATGGCTGAGGGCACAGCTGTAGGTCCCAAGGTCCAAGCCAGGCCCCAAATGCCCAGTAGGTTGATATTTATCATAAGACACCTAATCCCAGGCCACTCTGTATCCTGTCAAGGCAGAGTGGAGATCAGTATGTACTTTGGAATTCTAATCCCTGTCTTTCCAAGCCAGAAAGGCCACAGCTTCAAGCTTGCTCACACTTGGTTTCTCCACTGAGCACTGCCTCAATCAGATTAATGCCACAGTGAGGGCTCCAGCTATCTCTGAATCACTCCTGTCTCTCCTTTTATGGCTCCAATACAGTCTGCTCTCTGGCAGCCAGCATATCTGATCCAGTATACAGCCTGATTTACCAAATTGGCCCATTACTATCACTTGAAAAGATTTCAGGAAGGAGAAGGCATTTACACCAGATTAGCACTATGAGTCACATGGCCACAGAGCTTTTGATCTGGACCAAGGGGCCAAAAGCCACAAAGCACTGTGTCACCAAGGTGCAGCTCCAGTCAGCACTTCTCAGCCACCTCTCTGACTTTAGTTCTTACTCCAAAGAGACTTTTTCCATACGCCACAGTGGGATGGTGGGGCTGCTGCCCCTTTCATAGGATGCTTGCAGCTCCACAGGAACCAGCAGCTCACTTGGATCTCACTTCCACTTCTTTCCTGAAAATGCCACTGGCTCATTAACCCCTTTTTCAGTAAATTTCAGCCTGTCCATTGGGTCCCCTGAGAGCAGAAAAGGAAATCAGATACCACTAAAACCCAAGTGTATCTGCATGGCAGAGGGAGAGGCAGGTTTCTCAATGCTTTGCTGTCTCCTCTTATGCACAAAAATCTCCTCTGCTTCTGTAATGACATGATCTTCCTGGGGATGGCTCTTGAAACAAGTTTTCATTGCTCCAAGTGCTCTGATACAGCAACCCTAGCCTATCACTACTAGCACAGCAACCCTGCACACAGCAAACTCCCAGCTGAGGTCTATGATGTCTCTGAGTCATCAGGGGAAAAAAAAAACCCACACCCAAATCAATAAACCATTCTCCATCTTTGCCTAAAGACATGCCCATGTCCATGCTCTGCTGCAAACATGCCTATGCAGCCTATTCCCAAACACTGGATCCAGAGACACAGCCTAGGCATAGCAGTTGGAAGAAATGAAGCACAACCAAGTCTTGTTGCCCAAGTATATGAGGCATAAAATGCATTTAAGATGAACTGAAGCCCAAAGAACCCTTTCATTAACTGGCAGTGAACAAAACGCAGGAGAGGGGCATATATAAACCTCACCTTAGCCCTCACTATCTCTGCCTCCACTGGTGACTACTCAAACCACTCTGCTCTTGGTAGTTTGCATCTGTCCCCTAAGCCATGCAGACACTTCCACTTCACAGAAAAGCAACAGGTTCATTTTGAGATCATCTCCTTATAGGTACAACCAATTTCAGTTCAAGACTCTGCCAGCCCAGTCTGTCTGACATTCAGAGGACTGAGCCCTCTCTTTGCCTTGCCCCCACAGACACAACATCTCTCATCTTTGTTCTAGCAGCTGTCCTTCCCCTGGGACTCACCTTCCAGTGGCAGCCGAAGGGAGACAAACACAGCATGAAACTCAGCCAAAACGTTCTCCCATGAGATCCGTTCCTCTCATGTTTCCCTGCAGAAAATGTTTAAAACCCTTCCCCTCCCTGTGCAGCCGAGGAGTGGGGAAGGAGCCAGCTACAGTGAGCATCCCTTTCCTCATCAGTGCCCTCCGCTGCTTTTCAAACATATTCTTCTCTCAAAAGCCACATGTTCCCCTGTACCAAATGGAGAATCCACTGGTATTTAAAGCTACAGGAGCATGACAAAATTCCCTGTGCCCCAAAGAAAGGAACAGCCCTGGATCAGGAGAAGGACAGATCACACCACACGCCGCCAAGACAGCCCAGCAGCACGGAACAAGCATGTGAAAAATTTGCAGGGATGTGGAATGACATTTGCTGTCACTGTCAAATACCTGCTCTCTGCCCCTCCACTTCTTCCCAGTAGAAGGAGAGAGAAAAGAGCACCAGCCACATGTTTCAGCCCTTTCCTTTCAAGCCTCTGAGCAGAAGGAGCAGCCTCACACAGCAGAAGCAGAGAAAGGACCTGGGATGAAGTGGGCACAGCAAAGCATAGTCAAGTACTGGCACTGCACTGATGTGCACTGGCTTAAGTCAGCTTATTAAAGCAAGCCCTGAAGATCCCAGAGCAGCTTCTCCACAGAGCTGTCTTCTCTGCCAGCCAGATATATCCTAGTTGAAAAATCTGGAGCCCAGCCCCTTCTAAGGCCTTGTGTTTTCCAGACCAGAAGCACAGCCTCAAAGGCTGGTAAATTAACCAGTCCCAGGGTCTGTCCTGATAGTTGCAAAGACTGGCACTTCCTATCAGATAGTTCCCAAGCTCAGTTTGTGAGTCAGCAAGGGATGTTCCCACAGGGAACTCTTGACATTTAAGAGCTAAGTCATACCCACACATATCAGTCTCCATGGCTCATTTAATTAATGAGGCTTTTAAATCATACCTATCTACTAAACCTGGCAGCCCTAGAGCCTAAAATCCAGGGCAACAAAGACACAACACTTCCAACACCACAGAAATTGTGCAAGACACATCCCTCAGTGCCCCAAGTACTTCTCTGAATCCCCCTGAGCACCTGAGCCAGGTGGGAAGCTTTCCAGAAATGCTGCTCCACCAAGACACAGGCTACTTCAAGATTCCACAAGCAAAGCAGACCCAGAAAACATGTTTACCTGCCATGCTTTGGCACACATAACCTCTAACCTGGGATGACCCAGCAGCAAGGAAAGATGAATATTGATGAACCATTGGTCAGGTGAAAGAGAAGAGCTAAAGCAGTCAAGGGGCTCAGCTGACACCAATGGACACACCTCTCTGACAAACAAAACTATCCCATTTGCAATACCCAAGAGCTGCCCTAGTGCATCTTCCTGACTGGGAACCAAGCTATTGGTTAGTGCTAGCTCCCAGGACCCCAAGAAATCAGACCCAAAAGTAGAATCTCAGTCAGTGCTCTCCACCTCTCGTGGTCTTATAGGAAGATGCAATTTTGTGTGCATTCCTATTACCTGCAGGCAAGAATCTCCCCAAACCTGCCCATCGTCTGTAACCATAGCTAGAGAAGAGCCTTGTTTATGCTTACTGACCACCTTGCACAGCCACGTTTCTGGCCCTTCTAACAAGACAGCAATAAGGAAAGGTCATTTAGATACATCACCATGTATGTGGCAGTGAATGGGACCAGGGCTGCCAGAGAACAGCTAAGAGAGGTCCAGTCAGTCCTCGGCAGGGATGTCTGTGCAGATATCACTATAGATTTTGGGGGCAGCCAGTCCTGGACCCACATGGTTATCAGTGATAGAAGGTGCTGAGCAGTTTAGGGCAGAGGCTGCTGGCAGGTACCTGATGGAGGAAGGACACTTGCACACACTCAGTTCCTACCCTCTCTTGAAACATCCATCATTTGCAAGATGGGTGGACCTTTGGCTTGGCTCTGTCTGACTGCTTTTTACACTCATGAGATGCTCTCACCAGGCCCACACAACTCTGACCAACCCCAAGTCTAAGTCCCATCTATACACAGAAGAGAAATAAATAAATATCACAGACCCAGATTCAGCCTGAAGAGGAAGGCAGTAAGGACACAAGGATGCTTGATGTGAGATGTGATGTGACCACTCCCTGCCATCCCAGGCTCTAAAGGGCTCTTGGCTCCCCAGCCACCTGCCCCATCCCCTGCTGAGCAGCACAGCCACCCCCAGGGTACCCACAGCCCTGTGCGTGCAGCCAGCGAGGGATGGTTCCCCAGCCAGCACATCAGCCCTCCCCACGGGCTGGCTCTCTGCACGAGATACCTGTCAGGGGCAGGGATCATCGCCCAGCACAGAAACAGGAGCTCTTCCCAGCTCCCTCCCGCCGTGGGCCAGCAGGGCTCAGACAGACCCACATGTGTGATGTGGAAGCAGGGCTGGCCAGGTCTGCTGAGTGGGAGAGGCAGTTTTGTATTTCAGATGCCCAAGGTGTTAGTACAACTGTGGAGGAGCCCCTTCTGCCCAGGTGGTGACCCTGTCAGGGGACGGGTCTGCAAATGCACTCCCTTCTCCCTCAGCAGGACTCAATGCCCTCTTTCACAACCCAGAGCATTTAGAGGGGAAGTATTCACCCACTCCAGGGTTCTCCTTGACTTCTGTGAACATATCTCCCCAAGAAAACTCACCCCTGAGGACGTGTCAGGCCCAGCCTACCTGTAAGCTGCCATCCCCCAAACACAACCCCGTTGCCTGGCCTGAAAACCTGCCCCAAGCACCCTGGTGTCCCCTCCTCGCCTCCTGTATGCCTTTAACAGTTTGCTGGATTACCCATTGCAACTAAAATAACAAAGCTACAAAAGAAGAGGGCAAACAGACACGATATTCTGCAGCAATTAGGACTAAACAGGGGAACGGGGGGCAGGGAATGAATGGACAATGGTGAGGGCAGGACATGGCAGCCCAGGCCCCAACAGGCTGGGCACGAACTGTCCTCAAGAGGCCGTGTCCACGCCAGGGAGCAGCGAGCTGTACATAAGGAAACGCAGGGAGATGAAAAGGGTTATTTAAACAAGCACTGGACAGTGCCCACAGGGCCTCCCTGTCCACTTGGCTTCATCAGAGAGTATCCAGGGTAGAGCAGCTCCTGCTTCCCCCTCCCTGAATCCTTTTTGGGTGGCGGGGGGACGCTGGCAAGCTGTGGTGGGGTCCGCTTAGAAAGGAAGGAATCCATTAATCTCTCTGGTAATTACTGCCACATATGGATTTGCACAATTACACTTCGTTAATTGGTTATTACAGGCAAGCCAGACTGATTGGGCAGAACGGCTGAGCTTTAACCCCTTCGCTGCCCCTGGGGGCCAGCCAGACACCAAGGCAGCCTTCTTCCCCAAACACTGCTGTATCCTCCTGTAACCCTGCTGGACTCTATGCCAAGAACCAGCAAGCACAGCCCTCAGCACCCAGTCGAGACATCTTTGCTCTCATGCTTTCCTTTCAGCTGGGGATCCCAAAGATGTGGACCCAAGGGGAGAGGAGTGAGCCTACACCTCAAAACAGCCAAACTCCCCAGCCAATGTCATCTGCTCTGGGTTTGTAGCAGACACACCACGTACTCCCCAGGGTGCTGAGGGATGGCAAACTCAGATTTTGTTTGTTTTCAGAAGGAGACCGAGATTCCTTGTGCACTTCAACTTTGTGCCCTCAAGCCCAGCAGGGTTGGTGCCAACAACAGAAGAATCCACCCCCAAGTCTGTCTCAGTCTCTGAATGCAACTTCTTCAACTAGATTTGCAGTGTAATGCTTTTCTTCCTCAAAACATTGTAAACAGAGGCTTTACTCTAGTAATAAATACTAATATATGCTATACAAAAAAAAAAAAAAAAGATAAAGCCCCTATAAAACTCCAGACAGCACAGGACTTCTGTCAGCTGTGAGTGCAGGCTGCCTGGCCTCCCCACAATGCAGCCACCATCCCTCACAGGTAAGTGGACCATCCAAAACCTGGCCCCAAAATGTCTTGTTCATGATCCAGCAATGTTTCTGGGAGAAAACTCAGAAGAGGCAGGCCAAGGTGAGAGCCATTTCTGCCAGAACCACGTCAAAGGCTTCCCATTAAAAGCTGTAACAAGAAAGCAGCAAACAAGAGCATTGCAGAAAACCCACAGGGCAGCAGGGCCCATCTGAGGGGAGAGCTTTTCTCAGCAGACCTGGTAGCAAGGACAGAGCAGGCACTGGCATCGTGCTGCTTCAGAGCTGCTGCACTGCTCCTTGGCCACAGAGGAACCTACTCCGGACAGCTCATGTCTCTCCCTTTCCCAAGGGCAGCCCAGCAACCCTCTCCAGTGAGACAGTGCCTTCTGGGCACTAGGATATTGCTTACCCCAGGCAAGGGACTTACAGGAAGAGCAGAGCCAGGCGTCTCACAAGGCACACAGTAAGGACTTCAGCTCAACTTCTCAATCACCCCAGCAAGCTGCCACAGCAGGAGCAAGGAGAGAAACCAAGCAACGTCACAGCAAGAGAAGAAAAATCTAACTCCAAACCACCCTTTAGCTTCATCCTCTGGGTAAAAAAGCCCTTGGGCAGCCCACTTAGAGACTTCAGCTGAAGCAGATCAAGAGATTCAAAACATCTGCAGCAAATAACCACCCTATCCTCTACTGCTATCATTGCAATAATGCCTGCAGTGATTATAATATCAGTGATATCATAATGCTATTATAATGACTACTACAATTCTATTATTACAATGATATTATAATGCTACAACACTCTAGGTCTAGCCTAGGAGAAACCTCCTTCTCATCAGCTAATTAAAGGGCTTTTACTGTCCTCTCTCTGCTGTAAGGAGTAGCCTAGCAATAAAACTATTCTCCCTAGGAGGTCACTGGTGTTTCCTGAAAGTTGCAGTAGGATTTGTTCCTGTTGTCCAGTGACCTGTGATTTCCCAGCTCCCTGACTTCATACAGACATTTCTTTTTCCTGCAAAAGCCAGCTCCAAGCTCGCTGTCTGAAGGGGACCATCTGGTCCATTGTAAAGGCAGCATTTCCCAGCTCCCTGTGAGTGTTCTCGGGTGTGCGTGAGCTTGTCTTTGAGGAAGGGAAAGGCAGGCCAGCCCTGCACTCATGAAAGGTTGCTGATCTCTCCCCTAAACCAATTGCCTCTGCAACGTTCAGAATGAATCTTCAATGCTGTCAAAGGAAAGATCGGGCAGAACCTGCAACCATGTTTAAAAAGGTCAGCTGGGAAAAGTCAGGATGGGAAGGATGCTCGCTTTATTGACAGATGCAGAGTGGAAGGGGCCAACCTGTGAGTACCTGTAAGCTGCTTTTGGCAGCACATGCTAGACTTCAACTCTGGGCTCTGTTGGCTGGTGACAAATCCTTTGTGGATCACTTCCAGACAACAGTCTGGGGACTAAGCCTGAAACTGAGACTGGAGCTGAGCACCAAGCAGGGGATCTTGTGCAGCCTTCTTTTATGGTGAGGGGTGAGAGTGGGCTGGTGGGATGGATGCCTTTCTGGCTCTCATGACAGTCTTTTAGAGCACAGAGACTAGAATTTAAATTTCTCTCTGTCCTTTACTTACATGCACATCTGTCCTAAACAGGTTGGTTTTGATTCACAGAGTTCAGAATTGATGCAGAGGTTACTTTGCATCCAACCAGATCAATTCCAGTGTTGTACCATTGGTTTACCTGCTATACACGAATCAGACAAATAGTGTACCGGCTAATGCTAATTAAACTTAATATTGATACAGCTATGTGACATATTTACCCATAAAGCAGCAAGAGAAGTTGCTGGTTTAGATTTTATGTGACTTGGAAATATATAAAGGCAAGCAAATATATTCCTTTTGGTCAGAATTTTGTTACATGTATATTGCAAAGAGCTCATATGCAGCAGACTTAGGGAAACACACTGCGACAGGTCAAAACCCAAACCCAGTTCAAAGTGATCTGAAATTACTTAGGACATTAAGATTTTTTTCCCAGTGGAATTCGCTCTCTCTGTATACGTACATGCACATATTTAATAGATTTGACAAAATCAATATTTGTCCAAGGGAGAGCTTAATTATTTTTTACAGAAGCATCACTTGTTAAAAGTATTATCCTCATGGAAAATTCTTGACTAGATTTACATGTAACTTCCACCTGTTCTTTTTTAACCTGTATGAGCTGATCCCCAAAATTCCTTTAGTATAAGCCATCGCAGCCCTCACCTGTAAATGCAGAATCCCCTTCCACACCTTGAATGCTTTTCTTTACCTCCACTGCAGGAGGAAAGCACAGACTCACAGGTCTGGAAGAGACACAGAGGAACACAAGCTCATCTCGCCCATCTTCCTGCCCTGAATCAGACCAGACACCTTTGGGGACAGAGCTGCCATCTCCTTCCCCAGCTGATCTGTCCTATCACACCTCTGCCGCTCCTGTTAAATTAGATCTTCTCAGTGTCTAAACTGTTCTGCAATAGTGAGTGCAGCACAGTGTTACGAGCATTTCTTTCCAAGACCTGTGCCCAATTAAAGTCCCATAACGGCTCTGTTCAGATGGCTGTAGGAGCAGCATGCCCAGGAGGCTGGGCAAACCCCACAGCTCTCAGTGGTGTCCTGCACATCCTCCCAACCCACAACAGAGCCCACACCACTGCTCAGCACAGCTGATTTGCACAGGATCAGGACATGGACTTACAGAAGTGAGGGAAGGAGCCCGTCTCCAGGGAATAAGGAGCCTGTGTGCCCGGCTGCATTTCCAACCTGAGTCCTGTCTCTTCAGCAGACTCAACCATGAAGCGAGGTTTGGGATCGGCGCTCTCAGCGGCGCTAGGCTGTTGGAGAAAAAAAGGAGTGTTTACACATTACAGAGCAGCATCCGCACAATCTGTCCCAAGTTACAAATTTACCTCCCAGACCTTGACCAGGGCTGGGGTTTCCTGTGTTTGCTGCTGTCTCTTTGGAAAGTGGGAGATGTTGCAATGCTGGGGGGAGGGCTGGCTGCACCGGCTGCCTGGGAAAGGCCCTGCAATGCAAAGCAGTTGGTCCGAAGTGGCTCTGCTGAGAAAGTATCTCCTGGAAATGATTTCTTTTCTAATCCCAGCTCCTAAAGGACTGAAACCAAGCAAACAACCGCCATCCGGTCTGAGCATCTGTATCAGTTTTGCTTTCCTGCTTCTCTCTGACAGTTGTCTTTTTTCCTCTCTCATCTGCACCCACTCTAGCTGGTAACAAACTATGCCATCGAGAGGGTGACAGTGTTGACCGCATCACCACTGGACTCCAGTGGAGACCAGCATAGCAGGCTTTTGCCTCAGCGAAGCTGTCCGAGGATGGCGGGGGCAGGTGTGAAGGCAGCAATGTTCTGCACACATTCCTGAGCAGTGCCACTAGTTGCCTGCAGGTGACCTGGACAGACCCTTGTCTCCAGAAGACTTTCAGAAGACAACCAGCCTGTGCTGTGACCGGTTTTTCTTGTGCTGAAGTTAGAGCCCCTGGCTTTGTTCCTGTGCTTGCTTATCTCTGTTACATTCTCAAACCATGCCTAGGCGTCTGCCTGTATCCTCCCTCGTGTTTGGATTTTGCCAGTCTTGATGGAGAAGAGCTACAAGCAAACAACATTCCTTTCCCCGTCTGCACTGATAATCTCGGGATCTCATCTCCTCTGTGCTCCCCTTCAGGCTGTGTCAACATCGCTGGGGTTGTGGAGGGCAGGATTGCTCTGATTCCACTGCCCCGTCCTGTACACTGTGTACTGCCCAGCCCAGCACAACTCCACAAAGACTGTTCCTCTGGGATGTGAGTCAGACCTGCTGGGGGTTTTAACCTACTCCCTCTCCTAGATTTCTTCACATTTACAGCAACAAAACACGCAAGTCTCAAAGTGCAGAGTGATTTCAAGATTTTGCCTTCCAGAGTCTGTCAGGAATTGGAACCTCTGCACTGCTGAGATCAGCCAAAGCCAAGGTGGGCCACACAGGTCCCTCCACATCAGTGCCAACTGCTGGGACATCTCCTGCAGGAGAAGCAGCCACAGGGAGTCCAGGCAGGCAGAGCTAGCAAGGGTGCCAAATGGCTGGTTTGATTTTGCTTGCACTTTTAGAAAATTTCTGATCTGAAACTGCCACAAATTACTCAAATTCAAGTTCTCATGCAGCTGAAACCCTGCAGGGTAGTCTGGATTGAAGCCAGGAGGTGAGAAAAGAGACTCCTCTTTAGGACCCATAGAAATTAAGCGTGTTCTGTCTGCTGTCTCTTCTCCCCACAGGCATTGACCCTCTTACATCTTTGCACTGCTCTGGGTAAGATGGATCCAAACTCCTTCTTTTCTTTCCTTTTTTTTTTTTTTTTGTTTTTATCCAGGAAGGGTTGCCCAGCAGTCAGATCACTACTCAGGGACTCCAGATCCCCTCGAATCTGCCGGTGACCTTCCAGACCCAGTCAGATTTGCCTCCCCAGTTCCCAAAAGCAGCAAGATTTCTGTGCCCTGAGCTGTGGTGCTTGGATCCCTCTTCCTACCCCTTTCGCTTTCTCAGATCTAACATACTGCAGCAGCTGCCAGAGCATGGAGTCACTCCAGAAATGAATCTCCAGTGCAAGATGGCACAGCTTTAATTACACGACAGGAGCCAGAAGAAAGTCTGTGAAACACCACTCCCTCAAAATCTTAAACCTCCACTTGAGGTACTTTGTGTGGCTGCGAGTAGAAGTAGCAGGACATGAACTCACACAAAAGAGCCGTTGATACAGTCTAGCAAAATAAACTAATGATGGACAGGACTGTAGGTTTTCATATGTGAAGGAAGGATTTAGTGATACCAAAGGAATTATTTCAGCCCCATGGTGACAATACCCACCCGCTTCCTTATTATATTTTATTGATCTTGCCCTAAATACATGTGGCTGGAGGAAATGATGCATAAATTACTAACAAGTTAATTTCTTGCTCCGACACAGACTCACAACAGCTCTTTGAAGGGGAACCAGGAAAGACAATGTGTGAAAGGATAAAGGCAGTGAGACAAGCTTGGATGTAATAATCCCATGTGAATGATTATTGCTGCAACTAATGTAATCTAATAATGAAGAA
Organism: Acropternis orthonyx; assembly: GCA_035583155.1. NCBI lineage: Eukaryota > Metazoa > Chordata > Aves > Passeriformes > Rhinocryptidae > Acropternis > Acropternis orthonyx. The sequence goes on along the minus strand of JAWWEU010000005.1, from coordinate 28,738,880 downwards.
TTTACGCCAGATGTCCCCTGGAATATGCCAGGCAGACTCAGGATTCAGCAGTGGATCCATTTCTAAGGAAACCTTGTTAGGAGGAAAAAAAATGCTGTTGTCTGTTTGTCAAGTGAGAGGCTGTAGACCTTTATAGTCAGAGTCGTAACAAAAGCCCACCTTGCAAAGCTTCCTGAAAGACGTTTATCAGGCTTGATTGCTCATTTGTTTTCAGGAGAAGTTTAAGGTGTTGGGTTTAGCCTATAAAGCCTCTAATGCTCTAGGAGCAGCCCATTTCAGAAGCTGCCCCTTACCTGAAGCCAGAGCTCACACCAGGATCTCCCCTGTCTCTCCCTGGAGCACAGAGCGAGCTGCTGGACATCAATCTCCAAGACAGGTGAATGAGGAGTGGAGAATCACTTCTTTTCATTTCTTTTGAACTTGCATTCCTTCAGCTCCCTCAAGTACATCCTTAAACCAGTGTTCCATCCTTGTCCTGTGGCATGACACACTCCATACACCCCTTTCGTTCTCACAAGCTGCAGGATACAGAGGCATGGCATAACAGTGAAAAGGAAAACAAAGAGCTCTGCATCAGAGAAGTACCATGGGTATACCCAGGCTGCTGCAAAATGAGATTGGCTTCACCTTGATTCATGCCATTTGGAAGTCCATTTTGCAGCAGGCAGGTGAGTGCAGGCCTGGCAGAGCACTGCTGACCATCCAGGTCTTCATGAAGACCTGAACTAGACAAAACTTGTTGCCCAAAGAGCAGACCAGAGTTGGGATAATTTGTTATTTCAGATCCAGCCCCAATTGAATGCTCTTCTAGCTCAGGGCAGCACTACCAACGGGCACTGATTTCCATGGCATGTTAAGCAGTCAGCCAAAACAGAGACCCAACATCCACACTTCCTCTTCATTCAAAAACCACCATGAGGTAAGTGTAAACACAGGCACAAAACACAGTTTTTGCTCTCTCCTCACCTCTGTTGCTTATTCATCAGCTCTTTGAAGGCATTTTGTACAGGAATTCCAAACAACTATTCTGGTTGCACTTTGGGGTTTGAACTGTTGTTCATAATTCCTCCTTAATTTAAGAAGCCGTATGGGAAGAAGGGGGAAGGGAAGCTTAAGCAAGATCCAGATCCACTAAAACACAAACCACTATGTTCAACTTGAAAGGTTTGTTTAAGCCCCATTAACTTAATTGGGACTTAACATCTTGTTCATTCTTTGTTCTTGCAGAAGACTCGGAGATCTCCACTGTGAACATGTGTGACTCCAGCGCTGAGTCATGGGGGCTGTATGAACATGGTCTGATTGTGTCAGGATTGCAGCGGCCGTGCTTCTCCCATGATCCTTCTTTGTCAGGTACTTGGAGAGTGTAGGCAGCTTGTCTGTTGAAATTTATTTCATGGGAGCTCTTTGATCTCAGCCTGCGTGCTGCTGGTTTGTTCTAACAGGCACACAGCTGCTCCGAAGAACTTTTCAAACAGTGATACAAACATAGCTGCACTTAGGACTAGCAAACCCTGATTTTAGCCAGTTTGTATGTCAGACGTCACCATGACTAGAAATGGCTTGCAAACAGGACCAAAGATCAGGCCTAATTTTAGTAAGCCTTTGGGCTCTTCATCCCCTGACTATGCTTGCTTTGATGAAACACAATCCTAGGATGAAAGAAAGCAAAAACCCAGCTGGCACCTGCTGGGAGGGCAGGGAGAGAGAATCTGGCAGACAGGAGGTTCCTACAGAGATTGCCAACACTACTACATGTCTGTTTTGCTTTTTGGGCAGCATGGCAAATCCAAAGGTGATAAACATTTGGCTTGGCTGGCCAGACAACATGTGCCCACATCAGACACTGCACTCTCCCTCCTCCCTCACTGGCATCTCTGTGCCTCTCAAGGCAGTTCCTTCTGCTGTGCTTCACGTCTCCAGCCCCTGAGCTTCAGAGAGGATTGAGGCTCTGCTGGAGTGAAACACATCAGTGGGAATAGCTGCTCCCTTGCAAAGAGCAGGCTGGCTGGCTGGGCTGCTCTATGCCAGACATCTGGACAACTGATTTCACATTTCAGTTTGCAGCACAACACAAGGATTGTTGTTAGAGGACACCTTTGAATCTCAGGAAACTTTGAGTTATCTGCAGTATTTTTAGGACAACAGCTTTATTTACAATTCAGTGCCATGAAAAGACAAATGTTTACCTATGCTGGGAGTGACTTTTTTCTCCAAATACTTCCAGTGAGAAAGGGTGACTCTGAAGTGAAAAAAACACTTGCTGTCATCTGAGCATCAAAAGAGGTTAGTAAAAGTTCTTGACTACCCTTTCCCTTGTCTGAAGTTTTGAAGCAAGGACTAAGCCCAGTTGTGTTTTTTAACCAAAGATCATTTCGTGTTCTCTTTGCACCAGCCAGGACGCAGTTCCTTTCTATAAATATCCAGTGGTTTTCCCGGGCCATTGAACATGCAGGTGAGCTGGCTCGATACATTTATCAGCCGACCACTGCAGCCTGAGTGACTCATTGCCCCTGGAGCAGCAATGAGCAGTAACCTCCTCTGACAGAGGGCAGGCAGACCAGCCAAACTGCTGGGCTGTAATAACCCTTGTTAGCTTTCCAAAACTAGCCCTTACCCCCACTCTCTCTCCAGCCTACAGCACCTCTAGGCTGGAGGCCCTGCACCCTGGGCCCACCAGATGGATTTTATGGAGGTGGTCTGTCCTGCTGGGCCCCTTCTGGGAAGGAAGGGGTTGCTGATAGCCTTACTGTGTCTGCTCTCTATCACAGGGACTGGGGCTTGACTGCACCGGAAACAACACGCTAGGAAAACACACAGACATTCGTGGAAGCTGCAGCAATTAGGTTAATTAAGAGCTGGGGTGGGCCCATATGTTTTCTGATCTGTTGTTTTTTAGGTCCCCTATTGCACCTGTTCCAAACACCCCTAAGGCTTATATTTTCCCACTCCAGACATGGGAACAGAAGGATGGGTGTCCCAGATCAGAGCAAAGGCCTGTTTGTGGTCTCATATCCAGCAGCAGATAGAGAAAGCAGGAGAATAAGAATAGGACATCTCATTACCCTGGTGCAGGTCCTCTGCTGTTCCTGGGAAGGTCCCAAAGCTGTTCTCTATGGAGTCCAGTATCATTCTATCACCATCCCTGGAGATATTTACAAGACATGTATATGTGGGCACTTAGGGACATGGTTTAGTGTGACTTGGCAGTGTTTGGTTCGTGGTTGGATTCAATTACCACAAAGGTCTTTTTCAACCTAAAAGATACGATGGTTTTATGATTTACCAATTGCCCCTACAATGTAAATTGTCACTCTTTCCTCCAAGGGCATGTGGCAGGGATTTTTCACCCCTACCCCAAGTGCTGTACCCACCAAAACGGCCAGAGAGAAAAGCACAAGTGCGAAGCAAGAAGGGTCTTGCAAAACATAAATGGAGATGTTCTTTACTGCAGGAAAGGAAGGGGAGCAGTGGGGGACGTGGGCTGTCTATCTGCTCCCTCCCGCATGACTCCATGACATTGGTGTCAAGTGCTTCAGCCAAATACTCTGCCTTTAGCTGCAAGAGGTTACTGACGCAGGTGAGTTTTTCTCCCCAAGTGCCTTTAACAGAATAGAACAACCTCAGCTACATCTGGTTGTTTGCAGGGATTGCATTGGTCAAAAGTGATTTGCTGTGAAGTAGCAAAGATCTCCTTCATTCTCTGACAGTGACCCAGCGGTTCCTAACACATTTGCAGAGCTTTCCTCTGCTGCCTTCGGGATTCATCCAGATGAGACTCCAGGCTGGGAAGAGCCTGTGACAAACAGCCTACCCTGCTCTCCACCTAGGGACCAGCTTGGGGTCATAGTACAAACAGAGGCATGGGAGGAGGAGGAAATACAGTGAGGACTGGAGAGGGTCCTTTCTCTCTATCTTAAGACTTTTCAGGACTACACCTACTGTCTTTCTGCTCAAACTGTACCATTTCCCTATGGGGTATCTTGGTTGTTCATGTGATTCCAGCATTCCACTATGACTGATTTTTATGTTATCTGGACTCTTTGCACTGACACAAGCTGAGGTAAAGTGGGGACATCACTATTTCATGCTCTGTGGGCTGTGCTATATTTTCCTCTCGGTTTGGGCCAGGCTGGGCTTGATTTTCCAAGATTCCAAAGTGAATACATCCTGCCTGACTGCAGCCCTTCCTTTCCAGAAATCATCCTATAGAATAAGCCTGGAGTAAACTGTTTCCTATATCCCCTTTAACCCTTTTCCTTCCACCCAAGCGCTCTATGACCCAAGGCCTGCTCCAGAAGGCACGAATTCAGTACAATTCCCTCATCCTGCCCACTCAGAGACTGTCAAAAGCCAAAAATGACAGCACTGGAGTGCCAGAAGCAAGCAAGTCACCTGCAATTTCACACCTGCCATCGCTGCTTTCATGGCAGCTGGCAAGGCGAGAAGGTGATAAAGGTCCCACTTGGCCCAGGCTGAAAGTCAAAGCAACTGTTGGGTTTTTCAGGGAATGTCCTTCCCTGAAGTAGGAAAGCAGGTAGAAAACCTGCTGGCAGCTGCCCGGGGGCATCTGCTGCCTTGCTGAGGTGGCATTTTTGCTTTTTGCACACTGTCCTGTTCTTGGCAGCAGCTTTCCCAAGGTGGAAAATGCACTGGCCATCATCAGCTCTGGAAACACTTTCTGGGCTGTGGATTTATTTCTGTGGAGCCACAGCTGAACTGTGTTGGCCACATTTGCCTCTTTTCTAAGTGAGATTTAACAGAGACAGGAGAGTAGTGAAAACCATGCAGCAGGTTTTGACTCTACTGGTCAAACCTAACCAGCAATTTTGATTGTTTCTCCCTACAGGTGTGCAGGAGAGAGGTCATAAACCAGGCTAGGGAGCTCCATAGTACAACTATGCAAATGTTGTGACAGGCTGGGCTCTGATACCTGCTTTTCTGCACTCCAGGAAGCTCTTACTGCCCACTATCAACAGGAGCCTTGGCCTGCCTGTTCATCAGCAAGCCCAAGCTGTATTTCTCATTTAATGTGTTTTATGACTCCCAGGGAGCAGTGATCTTGAGGAGTTTTCTGTCCCTGACCAAGAGCTCCCCACAGCAACTTGCTCCTCTAAGTCTATGCGCTGGAGACCGCCACCAAACCCCCACCAGCAGCCACACGTGAGCAGACATGAGCAGCATGCCAAGAGAGGGAAGCCAGCTCCCTGCAAGAACCAGAGGAATGCAAACAGGAGCAAGACTCAGGACAGAAACCAGACTCACAGAGGCTTGAGTATGTTGCATTGCACAGACACTGTGTTTTGCAGTCTGGCCTCCTGGCCCTAATACCCTCTGACAGCTCCCAGAGCAGGAGCCGAGCAGGTTAGTAACTTGATCACGACACCAACTCCTGCGGGACCTGCTGCTGCAGAGTCCCCACTGCCAGGCCCCAGCAAAGCACGCAAGGAGCTGCAAGGATGGGCAGCCCTGGGGCCTGGAGCAGTGACTTATCCTTTACAACAGAAGTGCTGGCCAAATGCTGACTCCAGTCCAATACTTGAAAACTGGAATTTTGGAAGGAAACTTCAGCCAGGCCCTGGTAAATGACTGCTTGTTTGATGGCTAATTGCTGATGAAAACAGAAGGCACAAACCCAATCTGTCATACTGTCTATATCACCAAAACCTACAGAAATACCCACCTCAAATCAAATGCTACCTGTCTGAGAGACTTATAGTAAAATTTTGTCTCTAAGTCCCCTTCTGTCAGACTACAGAAATAAAAAGCTAAAGCTGCCCTGTCCATCATGCTCAGTTCATCAGGAATGTGTTAAGTTACACCACAAAAACCATCCCCTTGCCAAGCAGCAAACACAGAGCTGTGAAAGGACATGCGTGCCTCCCAGTTAATGTCACCTTCACAGCTTCCATAGGTCACAGCACAAGCACACATCCGCTCAAAAATAAGATGCTAGACAAAACACAGATTCCATTCTGAACAATGCCATGGGCCCAGGGAGAGATGAGGAATTTAAGGGAAGTGGAACAACACAAAATAAGGAAAGTCCCTCTAGCAAAGACCCTGTGGCCCATCAGTGGTTGCTCAGCACTGCACCACACAGAGGAGGGACACAATGGAGTGACTAAAGGACTGCCTGGCAGCCAGCATTCCCATGGCCATTGTTGCCAGCACGGGAACTATACAGAGAGCAAACAGAGCTGTGTTCCCAGGCGCTGTGACAGAGACACATCCACTCAAATAAAATGACTTCCTGAAGCTCCTAGAGGCTTGGACACACCATGCCATCATAACTGGTAAATCATATCCTGAAGCAGGAAAAACTGCCAGGAAGGTATAAAGAATCAGGCATCCTGGACAGGCACAGGCTGAGGATAGATGTAACCTGAAAGTCATTGCATGGAAGGAGATCCCCTTCAGAGTGTCTTTGACTGCCCTAAGGGATATATGGCAGAAAGTAGAGGACGATTTCCACCCAGCTGTGGTCTCACTCATGTTGCCTCTAGAAATCACAAGGGATGAAGCCTTGAAGAAAAAGAGGGGATAATTTTATAGTCTCTTTTCAGGCAATAAAGCCTCTGTAAGATCCCAGCTCTGGTCAGGAAAGGAGAAGCTGGACTGCTCTGGACAGCAGGGTGGGAGCCATGCTGGCTAAGCACCTCTCTCCAGAGGATGCTACATGAAGTCCATCTATGTAGAGGACAACAACAAGGACAGGCTGGGGGATCCATGTGGTGGTTTAGCTCTCAAAACACCTCCTGCAGGGATTCAGAGCAGGGCGTTCGGGGCTAATCTCTGCATCCCCTCAGGGAACCTGGGGATTACTGCTCTACATCTGCTCACGGGGTCGGGCCCCACCTTGTCAAGGCAGGGGAGGTGCTGACAGCCACTCTCAGTTCTGTAATCGGTTTGGGATAAGCAGCAATGGGCCCTGTCCACAGTGGTGCAGCACCTCTCAACAGAGTCTTTTCTCACAGGCCCAATGGCTTCTCTTGGGCCTGGCCTAGGGCAGGATTGCACCTCATGGTTTAGCATCAAGGGCTGGCTCCTGGCAGCAGCTACAGAGAGCCACAGTGTCCCTTCCTTGGCTCTTTCACACAGGAGCATCTTGCCATCACTGGTACCTACCTAGCATTAGCCCATGGCAGAGTTTTTGGCTACAGCCCAAGCCAGGGTCCTTAGACAGCAGCCAGCACTAATCCCCAGAGCTGTGCTTTCACCTGTCAGCTCACGTCCCCCACACTCAGCCAACTTCCCAGCACAAAGACCTGCAAAGAGCTGCAAAAACCTGCATGGGCTGAGGGGTTTGTACTGTTACCTATGCAACCAGATCACCTACTTGCTTCTTCTGCTCTCCCTGCCTGCTGAACATGCCTCTCAGAGCCCACTGCTGGTCCAGGCAACTGCTTCACGGGACAAACCGCTGAGCCCTCCTCCTTTCAGGACTGGGGATGTTGGTTTGTGATCCAGCTCTGGCTGAGCCAGTTCCAGGCAGTCAGCTCCATCTGCTGGCTGCTCTGTCCTTGACCGCTATGGAAACATGGAAAGCTCCGTAAGGGATAGCCCCGCTTTTGGCCAGTCTTCTCCCAGCCCTCACATTCTGCTGTTGAAACCACAGTCACGGGGCTGGCCCAAATCATTTAAATGACACACATTTCCAAAAAGGGAACATTACACTGAAAACATTTTATTAAATAATGTTACAAACAGGACAATACATATCAGATTAAATCAGAGATTTTTAATTTATATAATAATTTAAATATAACTTAAGAAAGACTTTCTAGACATACAAATCTCAGGCTTCAATTTTATTTGTAAATAATGTGCAGGCATGAAATCCATACAAACACCTCCAATTTATTTTAAAATTACCTGGGCCAAGATCAATGGCCACAAACCTACTCAAGAATAAGTATTTTACAAAACATTTACAGTTAACAGCACAGAAATATCCTCAGTAAAAGTTGCACAATTAAATATGTATGTATATACATGTATTAGAGTGCATAATCCCACAGGGATGAGATCATTTCAGATCTACCTGCTGCATTCAGAAACCAGAGTACCTTGTATAAGCACTATGGTTTCTAGTGCTATTATTTTAAAAAAAAAAAGAAAAAAAAAAAAAGGTGGGTTTAAAGGCCCTAAATTTTTTGGGATATGCAGCAGAAACCCAAATAATTGTCCATATCACTATAGGCGTATTTATTGACTGGGACATCGTCTTAAAATAAACTGACCTCCACATACCAGGATCAATAGTTTCAAAGCTATTCAATGAATATTTTTTCATCTGGATTATTCTGTTTCTGCCAGCATAACCCATATGACTCCAGAGAAGACACCTCCAGCAGTGTAGTAAGTGATGTGAAATAATGCATGTCTTCACCTCACCTCGGTACCTTTGAGTAGAGCAGAGGAGGAACCAGCCTCCTCTTTAGGCAGCAATGCACTCTTTGCTCACCATCTGGAGAGGAGATGGCAAGCTCCCAGTTATCATAACTACATGACTGAATGTAGACAGTATTTTGCCAGAAATCCAGAGTTTTACTCTCTGCTTGTCTTCAATGGAAATACCAGACAGCTTGAGTTCAAAATTTCTGAACAAATACACAAGGTCAATCATCTTGTCAGCAAGAGGTAAAAACATCTGGACAGCTGCTGATTTGCATGCAGCTTCATTCCCCAGAAATCAGAGACAAAGGTGGCTTCAATTCCTGCAGAGAGAACAAAATTCCTCCATAAATCAGAAAATTGGCATAGATTTGTATTTGCTCTCATTTCAGGGAATGTTCCCAATACTATAATGCAGCTGGGCTGAACCAAGCACAATCAGCCTAAAGGAGCTGAATAGTTACTTCTAAAGCAATAAATCCATCCATTTTGTTAGCAACTTCCATACAATGCCAAGATGCATATTAGGTACCCCAAAGCACATACTGCTGTTTCAGCAATTGTATAGCAATTAGCAGCTCTGGTTGCTTGTGTGATCAGAAGGAAGAGTATTTGGGAGTGCAGCCTTCTCATGCACTTACCTGAAACACCTGAGTTAGACATTCTGGCCAGCACTCTGGAAACTACCTTCAGTGGCTATTTCATGATGGTTCCTACAAAACACAGAATGAAGAGTACTTTAATGACAACAGGTTTGTATCAAATGGATTTTAGCAAAGTGATGGCAGTGTTTTTCATGTTGCTTTTTGAGACACAACTTACCTGAAAGGAATAAATTTCTTTGCTGCAAGAAAAATAAGAAAAAGTATTAGCATTTCAAGACAAAAGCCACCTCATACAAGCATTTTCTTCTACTAAAAAACCTCATAAAAATTTCTGAATATCTCATAAAATGCCATTAGCTATCAATAACTCTCATGGGCAGTTATTAACATGTCATTGGCCCCATCTCAAATTCTCATTCACTTTCCCTGGAAGCAGTTACCAATAAAAAATAATGCTGCCTTTTTTCACCTAATTCTTGTTTTCTAAACATTTGGGTTTTACTTTTTTTTTTAACTTTTGAGATGTTCATCCAAAAGCCAAGCATGACATGTTCTTGAAAAGAATTTTAGAATTTGTCTAAGTACGGGAATGAGTAACTTTTCAAAAAGCAAGGTATAGGGCTTTGGAAGTTTTGGGTTTTTTTGGTCCACTCAAAGGTTTTCAGGAAGGTAAATAAAACCAGCAGATCCAGATCAACTGCTCACCTTTTCTCCGGAAGCGTTTTGCAAGCCAAAGGAGGAACGATGCCGTGGACAGCAGAGAGGCAGATGTGGCTGCTATGCCCACAGAGAGGTAGCTGACTTGTTCAGAAGCTGAAAGGATGAAAAGGTTTCAGTGAGATCAAGAGGCCTGTGTGGTCTTTGAAGCCCTCTCTACTTCTTCCCTTTCCTTGTGCTTGTCAAGAGGAACCAGAACTGCAGCTTGTAACCCTTAAGTTTTCTCTTGATGAGACAGGACACAGGGTCTGTCCAACCTCACATGGTAATTTGTGCTCATCTTTATTTTTTCATGTTTCAGTTCATATTTTAACTCCCTGTGCTGTCTTCCTCTTTGACCAATCCTGTCGAGATCAATGAAATTATTCAAGGATCTAAATTCTGCTCAAGCAAATAGAGCTCTTAGGACCTCAAGCAAAAGCATTTCAGGCAGGACAAGGCTGTCCTCACCAAGGACAGTGATAGAGCTCTTACTGCCTTGAACAAGAAGGCAAGGCTGAACCTTCTGTCCTTTGAAATTGCAGCCTGACAGAAAACCTCTGTGAGGTCTTTTGGCTGAGGAGTTCATCCAAGAAATTATCACACTGAATTAAAAAACCTACAAACTTTTCCACTGAGAAACAGACTTATGAATGCAGAGTTCCCCACCTGTTCTGTTTCTCTAGAAAAAGTTTTCATCTTTAGTGATATGAAGAAAGCTCAACATGGGAGATATTTCAATTAAAAACAAAACAACCTGAAATCAGGTTGCAGCATTTTTCACCAAGATCTTTTAAGATTTTCCCCTTCTTCTATTTTCATCAAGCATATTGATGGGCTTTTTAATTCATGGACTTCACTAGATGTTATAGCCCACCACCCTTCCACACCTCATCTGACTAGAAACCCAGTGCCACCTCTCTGTGGTTAGACACAGGTAAAATACCTTCACATGTGGGCAAGCTGGCACTCCAGTTTCCTGAATAACTGCACTCCAGAACATGAGAGCCATTGAGACTCCATCCTTTGAGACAGCTGAAGTGGCAGGAGGTGTTGTATGTAAACATCCCAGCACCGTGTGAGCAATCCATAGAGCCTTTCTCAGGAGAGCTCAGTGGTTCACACTGTACAACTGAAACACAGAAAGAAATGGTTAAGAGTCATTAAGGAAATTCCTGCCTTTGGCAGTATTTTTTGCACCAGTATATGTACACTTCATTTTCAAATTCATTTGAGTTTGGAATGGGAGCAGATCACAGAGCCATGAGCAGGCACTTCTAAGGCAGGGAAACTCACAACTGAAAACATGGGACCATAGTTTAGACTGGAGCCAGGACTCTAAAGGAATATGGATTTCAGTGTTAGTCAATGACGAAAAAACTGCTGTGTGCCAACCCAGTAAGTCTCACCTTTGCATTTTGGCACTGGCTCTGACCACTGTCCCTGTGCCGTGCACTCAGTGCTGGATGGGCCATCCAGAACATAGCCCTCACTGCAGTGGAACTCACAGCGTGAGCCATAGGTGAAATCTGCAGGATCACAGGTCACAAAGCCTTCTTCTGGCTGGGTTACAGCCTCACACCTCACAGCTGCAACACAAGGATCACAACAGAAATCAGCACAGATGCTTCAGGAAAACAGCATGCCAATGCTGACAGCCCTGAGTGCTCAGGTGAGCAGGGGTAAGGAAAGGTACCTGCACAGGATGGCTGCTGCCTGTCCCAGGCCCCAGAAGACCCACACTGGAGTGTGGCTGGCCCTGTCAGAGTAAATCCTTCCTCACAGGCAAACTCACAGGTGGTACCCCAGGTGAGCTCCACAGAGGGATGGGAGCAGTTCACAGCACCATGGGCAGGCATTTCCAAGGCAGGACAGGTCACAGCTGAAAAACAAAAGAGACAGCACAGAGCTTAACTTGGAGTAGGTCAAGATAAACACTCTCCTGAGCTGACAAGAGGACACGACCTGCCTGGAGCCATCCCCTACAGAGCCATTGTACCTCCCTTCAGACCTAGTGGGTCTCAGAAACAGGGACTTCAGCATGTTGCATGGTGCGGCCAGAACCCTTAAACATGCACCTAAAGCACACAAGCTACCCTGGGAATGGCTCCAGGTTATACTCCACAATGGACTGCATAAAGAGGCACTGACTCCCATTTGAGCCTTAGGGAATAAAGAGCTCCTGTCAGAACATTCCAATCCAAAAGCCTGTTTTATGTGTCAGGGACACCACTCCTAAGTGCTGTTTATCTCCCTGTACTGCTGTTTCCTCATTAATACAGGAGGTGAAATGGCCCCACCTTGAAATCTGCTTATGAAAAGTGCTCTATACATACTGGGATGAATGTTATTCCTTGACTACATGTGAATGAGGAGGTCTCTTCAGATTCCTTGAACTACTCTAAGCTTTTATTGATGGTTTTCAACTCAGTAAGTCTCACCTTTGCATTTTGGCACTGGCTCTGACCACTGTCCCTGTGCCGTGCACTCAGTGCTGGATGGGCCATCCAGAACATAGCCCTCACTGCAGTGGAACTCACAGCGTGAGCCATAGGTGAAATCTGCAGGATCACAGGTCACAAAGCCTTCTTCTGGCTGGGTTACAGCCTCACACCTCACAGCTGCAACACAAGGATCACAACAGAAATCAGCACAGATGCTTCAGGAAAACAGCATGCCAATGCTGACAGCCCTGAGTGCTCAGGTGAGCAGGGGTAAGGAAAGGTACCTGCACAGGATGGCTGCTGCCTGTCCCAGGCCCCAGAAGACCCACACTGGAGTGTGGCTGGCCCTGTCAGAGTAAATCCTTCCTCACAGGCAAACTCACAGGTGGTACCCCAGGTGAGCTCCACAGAGGGATGGGAGCAGTTCACAGCACCATGGGCAGGCATTTCCAAGGCAGGACAGGTCACAGCTGAAAACCACAAGAGGCAGCACAGAGCTTAGCTTAGAACAAACCATAAGAAGTTTTCTCCTTTTCTGAAACTTAGCAACATACCCATTAAACAAGAGCAGCTTTAGAAAGGGGATGTGCTGTGATGCCATTTCAAAAAGCACATAGGAGGAGCAATATCTCAAAAAGTCAAAGTGACTCACAACAAGACTCTAAATTCCTGTGTACGTCATGACAGCAACTACTTACAATACAGAATGTCCCCATTTTGACTGCTGCTGGGTGATATTTGATGCTTTTATTTGCTTCAAACAGTAGCTTATTCTAAGCCAAGAACCTCAAAAAATAATTCCTACGGTCAGGAGTAATTATCCTGTTAAGCAGTCTCACAGGTAGATCATCTCCATTCCCTGTTCCCACCTAAGAAGTGGAAAAGTTTTTCCCTACAAAGAAACCTAGACCAGGGCCAGAACATTCATCCTGCCTATTTCATCTCTTCAAGAACAGAGGTCTTTGAGCTCAAATAAAATAGCATCTGCACCACATGATTAATTACAAACAAATTGGCCAGACTTCAATTTGACAGAGCAACAAGAAGTTTACAGAGCTATGTATAATGGAGAAAGCTCACCTTTGCATGCTGCAAGGGGGGCAGACCAGACACCAGAGGAAGTGCAGTGTACAGATTCCAATGCAGTAAGTTCATAGCCTTCCTCACACTGAACTCTGCAGGATGAGTTGTAGCTGAAGTTCCCCAATGGATGGCTGCACTCGAGGCTCCCATGATCAGGTTTGTTTAGTGGATCACAACTCTTAACTTCAAAGAAGCACAAGAAGGTACACAGTCAGGGTCACTGGCTGAGCAGGTAAATCAACAAGCCAAAATGAACACTAGTCAGCATGAGCTGGTCAAAAAGCAGGATGAAATAATCTTACCTAACTCACATTCAGGCCCATAGAACCCAGGGTTACAGTGGCAGGTGTGACTGTTAATCGTCTCTATACATTCTCCACGGCCACTGCAGAGAGATGGGTTGCAAGAAGCTGAAAGAAAAAATACAGCAAATTATAAATATAATCAACAATGGCCACTAGTGAAACCTGGCTAGTACTTGGTTTATCTTTCTGACACTAAACAAGCAAAAGAAGATCAGACGGTTTGGTACTTAAGATTATCCTGTCATTTCACAGAAGGAATTCTGAAATCCATACCTTTGACAGACTAGCTCACAGTGAAAGGATTCTACTGGCTGGAAACTCCCAAGACCTCTTGTCATCAGGTAGATATTAGCAATATTTAAAATGCAAAAGGACAATAAACTATGGGGTCAGTAGAAATCCTCAATAGGTACATTCTTCACTAACTCACCACAGCTCTAATTTGGCTGATATTTGACTTTGTTGGGTTTTGGGAAGGTTTTTTAGCTAGCATTACAAAAACACAAAGTGTTTAATATTCAGTGGTCTATAGTCAGCAGACAGATGCCTCCAAATGGGCAATTCTTGTCTAGCTGAGATATCCACTTGAGGGAGAGATGAGAGTCACCACCTGGAAGAGCCTGTTTGTCCCAACTCATTATAGAGCAGGTCTGGTGATCTGCCCATAAAAGGATGTAAATTATTCTGTGAGCTAAAAAGTGAGATTAATCTAAGTCTTAAAACAAGAACAACCTTCTCTGAAAGTAAGCATAAGTGTGCAAGTGCTTACAGGGTCAGGTAGCTAATATGTAAGACTAAACAACTCATCCCACCCACCATCTCATCTCCACAGGGACACACTAGAATGACCTTTATCATACCATACCTGTGTAGCACAAGGCAACCTTCTTTTTCTCACACTGTTCATCATTCCATTTGCCGTCATCTTTCCCTCTTTTGATGTAGATTTCAACACAGTCCTCGTTGTTTCCTTTGCCATTTGGCTCACCTGAAGCCCAGTTTCTTGCCTCTTCCGTCAGTTCTTTGTTAGTTCCAACCCAGGTCCACACATCATTGATTTTTCTGATTCCAATCCAGTAGTAACCCGGATTGAAGGGTAAGAAGGCATTGAGATGGTTGATTTCCTCTTTATTCTGAATGGCAACCATATTAGTATACCTCTTTTTGCACCACTCCTCTGCTTCCCTGTAGGTCATGTTTGTGTCTGAATAATGGTACGTCCAGCCATTCACTCCCTGCAGCATTTGAAGTCCTAGAATGAAAAGATGTCCAAAAAAGTTGGTATCTGACTTTTCCCTTCCTCTTTCTCCAGAAGAGGATAAATAAAGCTCTATAAACATTGCAAACTTGGCAATATCTGAAACTGCATAAAAAGTAGTGGCAATTATTTTATAAGCAATCAAATGGCAAGTTTCAAGCCAGGTGTGTCAGCTTCTCAAGTACAGGGATTTCAGCCTGTGAAACTATGTCTGGTCACACAAAGCTCTGGGACTTCACAGCAGACTACAGAAGCCAAGTATGGATTTGACAGACAAGCAGAGAAATATGTCATTGCAGTTTAAGGTGCTTCTCTGTGAACCTAGGCTCAGGTTAATTAGGGCAGGTTCAAAAAGGAACAGTCACAGTAGCAGTACCATCCAGCTAGTTTTCTACACAGAGAAATACCCACTTACCGTAAGTAAGAAGAGTTAGGAACCACAAGCAAATCATGTTTGAGTGTTTTCTCTTCGCTATCTTTTAAGCAGATGGCTATGAGAGATCAAAGACACACATTTGTAAAGAATAAATACTGACCTGTTACAGGTATAAAACACTGTCTATGCAATTTTTTCTACATGCTTTTAAACAATTATTCTAAAGACCTAAATAAAATTTCAATTTTTACAAAATTATTAATTTTAAAACAGTTCTTAGTATCAAGGTATCTTTTAAAAGTGAACAGCTTTTAAATAACACCAACACTGAATTCTAGCTGCCTAGCTCTCTTTTAGCTGAGCAATTAAACAGAATAGTACAGTGCATTTCTACTCACGGGTTGTAGCTGCAGTGTCCGGGAGGCAGAAGTTCCTCTGCAGTATTTCTCAGTGGTTGCTTTCCGTGGCTAAGTTGATGAGCTCAGACTTGAAGATCAAGTTCAGCTCCAAGTGCCTTGACTCTGTAATCCCCTGCCTTTTATTTCCTCAGCTCCACGAGACAGGAAATCCGTTTGGAAAAAAATTTCTTGGAAAATCCCAGGACCTGGCCCTCCCTTCACATTAAAACGGATGTCTTTTGCCAAATCAACCCTCCAGGAAAGACACACTGTGCTGACAAACTGCCAAGTGCCACACGTTACATGCTCTTACCGACAGAAACACACAATTCCAGGATATCAAGGAGGAGGAAGATGGTTAGCTCGAGTTGGCTGCATGAATAAACATATTCCAATTTTTCACCTGGCATATTTTGTGGCAAGGAGGTGCCAGTTCTTCTGGTATCTCAGGAGGAAAGGCACTAACACTCAAAGCTGGTTAACCAAGTTTGAGTAAAAGCTAAACTGCAGCTTTGGACAAGCCGTTCCTTGTGGACAGCACACTGTGCAGAGCTCTCATTTTTGGGAAGGTTTGCCAGACTCAGGATTGCTAATCCTCTTCTACAGTCCTGCTCACAATACAGGTTCATCAGTCACTTGTAACAGTCAAGCTTGGAACATGGATTTCACTGGGACTATATGCTCCAATATCCTGATCTCAATAGAGTTACAATTCCTCAACAGGTGCATGTAATATTTCAGGTGGACAAGACAATACACTGAATTCATGCACATTTATTGTGTATACACTGATCAATTACACTACTGCATAAAGCCTCACCATTATGGCTGAGGTTTAATGAGGCTCAACACGCAAAGGACTCGACAAAGGGTTGTCAGCAGTAGGAGAGCACAGGGTAGCACCCATTTCATATCTGTAAAGCAGAGTTATAGTTTATACAGTGCATGTTGGAGCTCTTATTTTTGAGCCTCAGCCTCTTCTTACAAAATAAAAATCAGTGACTCCTGGATTCCAAGCTAACATCTCAACTGGTATCAATTTCCAATTTTTTCACCAAAAAAAATTTGCCAAGTAGCCACGTCTTAATTGATCTCTGCCCATCAAAGGAATCTGTTTCAGAAAAGAGCACAGAATAAAGAGTATATTCTAAAACAGACTCAGTTACCAACAAAACATGACAATTGACTAGAAATTTAAAAACAGACCTAGAAAGCAAGTCAAAGCTAGTTACTGAATAGAGTGAGGATTAAAAACAACATACTGCATGTTTGTAGGGAGAGGAACGGTTCCTAACAGGTGTGAACTAGCAAACCAGAAACACAAACTGACCACCAAGAAACCCTGGAAAGCTGAGGTTAGCTCTTGGCTGGCCTGGGCCAGCCTTGCTTACAAGAACCAGACTACAGAGGCTTCCAGGCCTCATCAGGACTGCTGTTTCTTTAGCCTCAGCCATAAATTGGGAATGAAGACACTTCTGCTTGCCAACCCTTCCCTATTAGTAAAGTTTACCATCTGAAGAACACAGAGAGGCTGGTGTTTTTAAAGCATGTGTACAGCATGTTATGCAGCAGGGCCTAATTTCCCAGGGGTTCTGTAAACATTATTGTAATACAAACTACTGTTAATGAGTTTTCATAGGGCAGGCTTTTTTATTTTCTAAAACACTGATCAGTTTTTATAACATAGACGTTATAGACAAAAAAATTACAGTCAACTCAAAAAGTTTTTACCCTGCCAGGAGGCAGAAAATCCTACACCTTTTCCTGGACGTTCCCTTTTCCAAGTCATTTAATGAGCTTCCTACTGGTAAGTGCTCATCTTTGATGCCTTCAGGCAGAAGCTCTGAAGCTGAGTGGGGAAACTTTAGCAGAATTGCTTTGCCAGTGGAATCTCCAGAGGAAGGAAGAGAGTATTTCAGAATTTACAATAGTCTTCCTTCACGTGGGCTGTCCGAGACCTCTTGTCTGCAGCAGACAAAGAAACTCCCACGAAAAAATAACAAAACACCAAAGCCTGAAAGCAATATGCTTGCAAAAACTCCAGCCTAAAAAAAGCCTTTTTGTTGGCAGTATTCCGTTATACACAGACATGGGGTTCTTTTTGGTTTTTCCCAGGGAATTCTGCCATTCACTGATTACATTTTTATTTCCTTGTAATGTAATGTAAGATGAATAAAAATGTAAAATTTTCAAGGTAGAAAAAAAAAGCCTGAAAAGCATTTTCCAAACCACAACAGAGGTTAAAACCTCTTTATTAAAAGTAAGAAGCTCTTAAAATTTCAACTCTGTTGTTCAGGAAGACTGGGATTCCTCTGAGCTAAAACTCATATTGGATTCTAAGTTACATACATATTTCAGGAAAAAATCTTGTGATACAGTTACTTAGGTTAATAGTGGATAATCAAGCTAGAAATGCCATGCAGCCTGCCCCTTAGCTGGCTTCCATGTTACTGATTTATTCTCTTCTCACAGTTATTTCACATTTACTCTTTTTTGCTCTTTTGCAATTTGATTTGGGAACATAAGAACTTCATTTCTTGTGCTGTACAGAGCTGCATGAGGTTGTCCACTCTCCTCTTATGCTACATGAACACAGACATAGTTCCTTAAAATGAATACAATTACTCTCTGCCAGAAAAATAGGAGACTCTTAAGTCAAATTTTTAGAAATGCTGAAATACTTCATTTTCTTATACATTCCAGACTTTCATTTCCACAAGCGAAAGCCCAGCTTTTTACAAGTGAATGGGAATACTCCAGATCACCTTTTCCCTTACAGAGGTGCCTACCAAAGATTATCTAGTGGCAACTAGTTTTCCAGCTGGAAGGTTTACTTAACAGGCCACTACAAGACATAGAGGGTACGAAAAGGCTATGTAAACATACTAGGAGTGAAAACAACAAACTCCAGTCAGGTCTGGTGCTTAAAGGACAGCAGGTGACAGAGGACATGTCAAATGGCATTTCTTTCTATACAGAGAAAAGTTGATAGATATTCATTGCAATAGTGTTATGCATTGGGGAAAGAACAGAATAGGAAAGACTGAAGACTCTATGTTAGCTACAGGCAATCAAGCTACTGTTTAAGAATCCAAACCCTCAGTAATTACCTTTGGGAGTATGGGAAAAGGTGTCAGAGGGCTGGTGAAAAGCAAATATTGCCTTTCTGTGTCTAGGAAAGGAAAATCAAGGTAATTAGAAGCCTGGGCCTTCCACGTGAGCTCCCAGAAAAATACTAGAACAACACTGAAAAATTTTAAAGAAAACAATTGAAAAAGATCAGTAGGAGGCTGCTAAGCTGTTCAGAAGAGCTGACACCGATAGGAATGATCTCTTCCTGGCAGATCAATCAAGTTTGTGGCTCTAGGCTGAGTCAGTAACAAAGAAACAATAGTGCACTATGGTTTGTTATAATTAAGACTTTTAATAATGTCTCATGAGACATTCTTATGAGGAAACAAGTGAAACAATGCTTAGCTGAAATCCCCATAAAATGAGCATGTAAGAGATGGAATCATTACTCAAAGGAAAGTTTTGCAAAGATCACTCTCTGTCCAAGAGACCTATTCCCACCCCACTGTAGAAAAGAGTGATGGAGGAAAGAAATCTTTACCATCTTCTAAAATCTAAAAGTTATTTCAGAGTACTTAGTAGGCATGTGATCAACAATGTTTTATGTCTACTTGGTGCGTAACAAGTAGTGGTGGGCTGCTCTAGAGCGACAAAGTTTTAAAGGAAAGTTTTCCAAAGAGGCCATGAAATGCTAGAACAGGAGTTTTGTAGAGTCTACCTTTCTGTTGAAATTTTTAAGTCTTGGTTTGAGAAACACTTTTCAGTATCTTTATCAGTAGCTTATGAAAATTCAATGTGGCAGAAAATTATTTCACATTATCTAAAATTCTCTGTTGAACTTGCAGAAATCACAAATCCAAGACAAATACAGGATACGGTGGGATCTCAGGTAAGCTGGATATATAGATGTACATTTGTACATATAAGAAGAGACACAGATTCATTTTCCGTGCCTTTATCCACATGGAAAGATTATACCTGCATTTACATATTTCTAAGTCTTCCTTTTAAAAAAATTTAATTATGTCAATGCTGTTATGTCAACAGACAAAAATAGAGCATTAAGTACCTCTAAATAATCCAGTTCCATCTCTCTCCTAGAAGGTATAGTCATCATTCCTAAATTAAAATACTTGATAAGTATTTATGTCAAAATGCTTTGTATAATGGACATTTATGCCATGGCAAAGAGCTGGAGAACTACTTGAAATTTTGAAGTAATGGAAATATCTCCAGCTTCACCCACAGCGACGCTCACTAGAGGAGGAAAAGTAAGAACTTTAGCAAGCCTTGAGGGGAAAGGAGTTCTGGTGCCAGTAGCGAAGGTGTTTCCTGTTTGGAGAGGAGCTTGCAACACTGATTGTTCAAAAATTCAGAGACAAAAGCTTTAAGGCAAAAGTTTTCTCTGAGGTCTAAATGGGAAGCAAGGATCATTTCCGAAAACATACTCATCCCGCAGCCTCTGTGTCTCATTAAGTGTGAATAAGGTAGGCAAAGCAACTGCAACAAAGGCATTGGAATTTCTCAAGGCTGCCTAAGACAGTCTCCACTCTGTCTGGAGTGGAACCCCAGGAGCCAGAAAATCTTATCTCCCCTTCTCATTTCGGGAATCCTGATGTGACTCACAGTGCTCAATTTCCTCTGAACAGGCAAAAATATACATTGAAGAATCTAACCTGAGGCCAGGAATCACTTGCACTGACCATCTGGGATTCAGAGCATTGAAACATGAAACAGAGCAAAGGAGCAGAGGAAACAACAACTCACACCTTGAGTTAAGATAAAAGCGGGGCTGGCCTTAACATCACACACTGCCTGTTCATAGGTGCAGAAGGAACTAATCCCATGCAGAACTTGATTATTTCTAATTCCACTGTTGGAAATCATGGCAGAGAAGCTCTTGGAGGCTTGCCAGCATAAGAATAACTATATAACCCATGCATTGACCCAGGTCTGTTCCATAGCCCCATGCTCTCAGCAGGTGAGATATCCCAGAAGTGGCACTAATGGGAATGCTGGCTCTGAGGAACAGGACAATTACAGCTTCTGGCAAGTGAGAGGAGTGAGGGCAAATTTCAGGATTAGGAGAATAAGTAGGTGGTTGGTACTGTAAAATCAGTCATAATGAGATACGGTTTTTGTTCTGCAGATTCTTTGCATAGCTTCTGCCTAGTTCTGTTCCCTGTTCTGCTTTGATTTATCAGAGAGACATGAACTATCAGCAGCACTGGAGTGCTGACATGACCTTCCATTTTGCATTTGCAGTATTAGGATGGAGAGACTACAAAAAAGGATGAAGAGGCAGTAGCTTCCCTTCCTTACTAATACATCTCACCATTAGGTTATGAATTCCAAGTTTCAGGTCTGTTCTCTTCCGTGATGAAGTCAGTTTCAAATACATAATTTTTATACATCAATGAACACAATATTTAATATGTTTGAGTCCATAACTAAAGCAGTGTTCAACAACAATTTTTAAATCATTAAATAAAGCATCTTACAATTTCAATATTATGATTTCTCAGATTTCTGTGTAAGTTTTCAGTTCAAATTGCCCACTCCAAAATCTGTGCTGCTTTAGGAAGGAATGTCTGCTAAGCAAACTTCAGTGAAGGACAGTCAGATATTTTAGTCCTCAGTTTTTTTTACTGGGAAACAAGCAGTAAACAAACTCTCCAAGTGTTATCTTCAGCAGATCATAAACTAGAAAGCCCCATTTTTCAAAGGACCTAGAAGTTTTAAACCACATATCTAAATAGTGTTTGGGTGATACTGACCTCTGTATTTCAAGCCAAGTCCCAGAGATTATCATCACTGTCTGATGCCATTTATAAAACCAAGTAGCAGAAAGGTCCATCACCAAAACTACTGGAATTCTGTGGAATGAGATCTTTTCACTTGGTATCTGAAATATTCAAGGCAGAAGCCCAAAGTACAGGGAACAACTGCACAGCACGGAGAAGTAAAATCTGACTCAAGAACCACCAGCAAAGGCACATGATTCACACTACTAGTGTTTTTTCTCAGTCAGTAGATGATGAGAGAACAGAAGCTCCCAAATTAAGTACCCTTTCAGGAGCATTTTTAGCCACTCCACCACAAGTTTGTCACAACCATATCATCCATGAATTATTCAAGCAAAGAAATTTATATCTATCAGCTGGATAAGTAATTACATTTTAGGACAGGCATGTTTAACACAAGATCATTAGTGGAGAGTACCTCAATTGCTGCATATAGTAGTTGTTTCAAGAACAATGAAATCATCACTAACGTTGAAAACAATGGTGTTAAATAGCTTAATCTTATCATTTCCCAGACACAAAAAAACAAAACAAAAACAAAACCACAAAAAAAAAAAAAAGAAAAAAACCAGCAACATAGGGCTTTTTAAAGTTCCAGCTAACTGGTGTCAGGGTTATTAGGTCTTTCCTTATTTCCTGGGCATGAAAACAATACTTTAACTTTTCCAGTGAAAATTTTGCTCTCAACACTTTTAGATTTCTTGACTCCTCAGCAATAATTAGTTTGTCACATCCCCTGAAATTGCTGCACTTTCATATTTGAGCCTAAAAAGCAATCTACAAAATCAATTTCCTCAAATATTCAGCATGTACCCTACCCTACAGACCCTGTTAATAACTCTTCAGCTAAAGGGTTGTCAAGCACTGGAACAGACTTCCCAAGGAATCAGTGAAGTCACTATTCCTGGGAATATTTAGGTGTTTATGGACATAGTTTAGTAGTGGACTTGGCAGCATTGGGTTTATGGTTGGATTCTGATCCAAAGAGTCTTTCCCCAACCAAATTACTGATTCTATATTTATCTTTCCTGTTGAATGTTAGTCGGGTTTCCCCCCCTGCCCCCCCCCCTCCCCGCCTCATTTATCAATAGACATTTACTCATCTTTTGTAGCAACACATGATCACAAACAATAGCAGAGCCTGGTTATTTAGATGACAGAAGTAATAATAAGCTAAGATAACTTTCATAATAGGTACTGAATCAGCAGAAAGGGAGGGAATTGCCATTTATCATCTATAAAATAACACTGGGTCTGCATGGAACATTCTTATTTGAAGCAGTTAAGAGTTCAGTTTATTTGTACTTCTAAGCAACAAATAAATACAAATAAAATACAGAGGGGAAGCTACCCTTCTGTCAAAATAAAATGAAAGATCTGGATCAATGCGTACCTGAAGATAAGTAAATTAGGAGTGTGGTTGCTCTACATTCTCTAAAGTCAAAGGCAGACAAAGATTTACCTAAAGGTTAAGTCAAAGGACATAACTTCAAAGTATGTCCAGAATTCTGCAGATAAGTCTTCATAACATTACATTCCACATCCATCATCTTCATTCTGATTTTTTCCTAGGAGCTGCAATCCTAACACCACTACAAAGGAAGGACGTGGTTTCCCTCCAGGCTGAGTACCTTCAGCCCTAAAACCACTATTCTCAAAATACTCTCATATCTCTAACCCAGGAGTGCAAATACATGAGTTTACCTTGAAGAAAAGCAGCTGCAAGGCCCTTCTATTCAGGATGTCATATATCCCACATAAATGAACTCTGATCAATTAAACAACTCATTCACACTGTTTGTCTCTACAGACCACAAAGTAACAGCTGGGACTCAGGAATCATCACCTGCACACCGCTTCCATCATGCCCCCAACATATGGTGCAAGGCACGGACACACAGAGCAGGGAAGGACAACCAAAGGACAGCAGAGCCCTGGAAACAAACCTAGAGGGCTGCTTTCACTGAACAGGAGGATTCAGGGCAGGGAGCACTTGTTCAGTACTTAAGGACTAACAATCCTGTGACAGGCAGGTGATATTTATGGTTATTCACAAGGAGAATGAGAAGAATGACACCTCCTGTAGCAAACTCTGGACTTTTCAAAGGGTGGAGATATTCCATGAAGTCCCCTCTAAAGAAATATCTTTCCAGGTGTCTATTAAAAATTTGTGTTTAAGCCTGGGGAAGAGGGACCAGCTAGAAAGGCTCAGAAAGGATGCAATAGTCTCAGAAAAGTCAACAAGTTTTCTGTTTATACAAACCCCTAAACGGATACAAACCATCTGTGAGTAAATACAGACCAAAATTAGAGGGTGTTTCTGACCAGCAGAGCAATGAGGTTATAAAACTGCCTTTTATGAAGAGCAGAACAAAATACTTGGTTTTCATCAGATCTTGTTCAGGTTCTGAAAGGGATCACAGGAGAGCATTATTCATGAAAGCAAGGTATGAAGGGCCCAGAAGAGGCTCTTCACACACCAGCATGCTGGAGGTTGGCCTGGTTTCCTACCCTTCTGTGCACAAACCAAGGCTCTGGCTCCTGAATTGACTATATACATACACAGATCCCAAAGATGGTAATACTTAGAGAGATAATGTTATTATCTTACATTTGTTCTGGCTTCTTTGCTAATCTAAGGAGCTGCTAATCAACAGCTGTTGAAGAAAAATCTTTGTTCAAATCCTATTAAATTGTGTGGCCAAGCAGCAAAGCAGACCTGTGGTCTTTGATGTCCATGATAGTTAAAACTTTAAAAAGGGTGTTCCATTTGCACCAAGGGTGTTAGGCATTCTTCTGCTCAACTTCAGGGTGTGCTCCCACTCTGAGATAAAGCAAAATTTGCAAAGTACAGCTGAAAGTTGACTCTCATTTTATTTTCTCTCTCATGTGAAAGTTACACATGATGGAAATCACCTACTTCAAAACCCTTTCCTTAATATTTTCCTGTAACACAAGCAGGGGCCAAATATATCCCTACATCTTGTGCTCTGCTGTCAAGGAGCTTAATAAAAGGAACAATTTATACAGCTGGAGTTCAACTTGATTGCTTCCCTTTTCCTGACTCTATGAAGCTGGATTGGCCTAGTGGCCTTAGAGAATCCCGTGTTGAACTTCACTGCAGCACAACATGTATTTAACACATTTGCACAATAATCTTCCTTTTCTAGTCACTTGCCATTTAGAGGTTAAGTATCAAAATATATATGAGGATGTTTTGACATTAAGATACTCATGGGTTACAGATTTTAGTGCCTATTTCTCAAATGAAATGTTACATTTGGTCTTGAACTGCAATCCAGTTTCTTCCTTTTAAAATATCCTGCAAGTTAACCAGCGTAGTTTGGCACTGAAAGGAAACTAGAAATAGCAAATCTGAGACCCACACACTAAACTGATCCTGGGTTTTGGCAGGATAAGCCAGTCGGATCTGACCTCTGTGTTTCTGCAGCCAGATGACTGCTGCTACCTGAACTTACTCAATTACAACTGGCTTTGATACCTCCATACACAGCAGCAGAACAGCCTCACCTTCTCTTTCCCATTCTTCATTTCAATCCAAATTGATAAAACAAATGACATTTGGCAATAATCAATAATAATTTCTCAATAACTTCACTCAAGCCCAAATTAGCTTTTAACTACAGATCAAAAAGTCTCATATGCTATCAGGGCTACCTCATTTGGGCTTTCAACCCAGGCTTTTTCAGGGACCTTCTCTGTTACTGAATTACTCAGAAAGGGAAGCCAGTATATTTTCTTTGTAACCATCAGTTACTGCATATTAAACGCTGCCATAAAATTGTTTCTATAAAGTTACTTTAAAAGAAATACAAACATCACAGCCTTAATTCCACCACAAAGCCCAGCAGAAATGCAGTTAAGTGTGACAGGAATGTCTTTGTCCCCATCAGCAGTTTCCATCACCCAAATATTTCACCCAATACACAGGAACACATTCTCTCAGCAGGCATTCACAGTGTCTGTCCTCGAGCTATTTTCCTCAAACCTGTATGAATATATTAATATCATCAGTTCTATCACAATCTCAAACTAAGCTGACATTTATTAACATTTTCAAGACTTATTAAACAAAAAAAGCGTGCTCACAGGACCCTTTCATAAGGGATACACTAGAGAACACAAGGCTATAAACTCCTTTATCCCTCTCAAGGCACTCAGGAAGTACTTTTAGAAGGTACCAGTACTTCATGTACCTTTACAAAACCGAACGGGAGTAGCTACAATAGGTACACCCAGTTATCAGATCATGTCACGTGAACTGCAGTTTTTGCTGCTTCTTTTTAATCTCTCTGATTCATGGAATAAGTGGAGGAGTTTGACCAAGTTCAGATGCACCAGTTCAACCAATATCTTGGCTGACATACCCCAAAATTCAGACTAACAACATGTTTTGTTACACCAACAGTTTAATCCACTGCAACATACATTGCAAAATTGTCATGACCCAAGCCAGTGTAAGGATACATGAATTTTCCAAGGCCATGTCTGATAATAGAAAGGACACAAACAGAGCAATTTTAGTCATTTGGGTCCAGTCCAAGACCTGCAAACCATAGTGCAAAACAAGCCCCATTTGTAAAATAGAAGAAGTAAAAAATTCTGCCAATGCTGACCCTTATGATTTGTCTACAACTACTCAAGAAAAATACCCACTATCTTATCTTCATCATCATCACATCAGTTCACTGTTACCCAATTTGTTTACAATTCTTTTACTCAGAACAATGGGTTTTAGGACACCATTGTGAAGAGATGTCACTTGGCCAAATAAACAAAAAAACCCTTAATTTTCAGAAAACAGTGCCAAATTCATAGTTAGCTATGAATAAGCCCATTACAAAAGGAAAGTCCCTCTATGCAGTTTTGTTGGAAACAGGCTGTCTCTGGTTTAAGACCACTGTTGTCCCATGCCATCCTTTTCATACCCCTGAGGCCCACAAAGTGACGCACTAACAATTCCCACCAACAGCTGGGAATTTTTGCCTTCAGCCTAAAAGCCAACAGGAAAGTCATATACCTCATCGTGGAAGGGGAAACTGCTTTTGGGTAAGGTAGGACACTTGAGAAGACAAAAGCATTAAGGAAAACAGGACAAAGCTCTGCCTCAACTGTTACTGAGTCACACGCTTATTTACTCAAACTAATGGCAAGTTAAGCCCAATGGCTGTCCTCCTTGTTGAGGGTACATTCCTTTCAAAGACAGCTTCTATCTAAGGTATGTCACAAGTATTTCTTTCCCACTGTTGTTTGTTGCTAGTTCCTTCCATGCATCATATCTGAAATGGGGCAATAAAGTTTTCCACAGCCACAGCCATGAAAAAAGACTTCTGTGCTTGAGGAAATGAAGGATTTGACTCCAGCTAAAAATAAAAGGGCAGAGTTCATTCAAACAAGTAGCCTCCATAATCTTTCTTAATAGAAGCTAAATAAGAACATAAGATATTAGGCAAGATTGGTAAACAAAACAATTAAGGAATAAACTGTATATACGCACAAAAAAGCCCCCACCAACTGAAAAACAGACTTCCTGGATTACCTGAAATAAACTCAAAGCAGTAATTCTACAAGCCTTTACACAGCAAGCTTGAACATGCACCCAAGCCTCTCTAAGCCTTATGATCCTAAAGGGGACCTCCCCCAAGCACAGATTTTATCACTTTCCCTGCTTACCTTGGAAATCCCGAGCAGCTGAGACAGGAGGTTTGGTTTCTATTTAAAGCCCTTCACACCTCCTCCTCTACTAAAATTTGGCTAACGAGGGCTCGCTTTACTGAGGCTGGGGTGATTTTCCTCACAGGGGCTGCTGCTGCTCTGTGCTCAGACAAGGTAACTAACAACAGTGTCCGAAATAACAAAATGCTTGAATTTTGTATTAGAGGTTGTTATGGTTAATGGTTGTTATGTGAAGTTGTTTAGTAAACAACTTCAGTTGTGAAGTAGCAAGTTCCAAAATAAAGTTTAAACCCAAATTTACGTTTATCTTTGCAGCATCTCTAAATGCTATATGTTGATATGGTATTCCTCTGTTTTACTGATGCTTTTAATTAATTAAATCTTTATTTGTGTAGTATAAGGCTGCCATTCAAGTACTAGTTTTAAATTTTAAAACTATTGTGGATGGAGAAGTTAGTATCAGAAATAATTCATTACATGTATGTTATTAAGAGAATTAAGTAGTTAAGTTAGAAAATACCTATGATATAGCACTTTAAAAATGTAGTTATGTTGAAACTCAAGTGGGGGGATATTCTGAAAGTTTTAAAACTAACTTCTTCTCTTTAATGTGTGAGAATTCCCTCTCTTTGGGGTAAGCCCTTAATACAAGACTTTATTTAATGCTGCATGGAGGTATTTTTAAATTTTTTTTTTTCAAGTCTCATAGATTTAGTCTTCAGTGAATAGGTGACAAGAATGGCTTTAAACTGAAAGAGTAGGTTTAGATGAGGTATTAGGATGAAATGCTTCCCTCTGAGGATGGGCAGGCCCTGGCACAGGTTGCCCAGAGCAGCTGTGGCTGCCCCATCCCTGGAAGCGCCTAAGGCGAGGTTGGACGGGGCTTGGAGCAACCTCGGATAGTGGAAGGGCTAGTGGCAGAACTCCCTGCCTGTGGAGTCTGGGATGCCCAAGAATAAGCTAAGCTCAGCTCTGGGGCCTCCCACCGAGCCCCCCGCGCTGTTCGCGGCCGCCCCTGCCCGCCCCCTCACGGGGCTCTGCCCGCCCGGCCCCGCCTTCCCGCGCAGGGCCCCGCCATGGCGGCCGTGCGGGACGTGGAGATCGACCCTGAGGGCACCTTCAAGTACATCCTGGTGCGGCTGCAGCGCCCGGGCGGCGGCGGCGAGCAGAGGGACATCGTGCGAGGCACCGGGGCCGCCGAGTTCCACAGTGCGTGCGGGGTGCGGGGTGAGGGGGCTGCGGCCCCAGCGGGGACCCCTCACGGCCCGCGGGGCTGAGGCGCGGCGGGAGCCGCTTCCCCTCAGAAGCCTCTTCCTCCCCCACCCCCCAACACCTTCTTACGTCCCTCATACATCAGAACTGGGCCTATGTGTCTGTCAGGTGCTATTGGCAAGCCTGGTTTAGGAGAGCAAGATGTGCTAAGTAAAAAGCCCCGAAATAATGAACCTTAACTACAGCTCCTCTGTGCCTGCGGAGAGAAAGCTCCCCCACCTTGGGAAGAAAATGAGTGGAAAGGGCTTTAAAAATAGAGTCACAGAGTACTCAATGCGTACTGCATATTCTAATGGCTCTCACTGTTCTTCTTGTGCAGATCATATATTTGAAAAAGTAAGTCCTGAGATGGAAAAGCTGGGATACGAGTGCAAGTGCCTCGGAGGAGGGAAAATTGATCATAATAGCAAAGAGAAGAAAATCCGGGTGTTTGGGCTCTCTACGGTAAGTGCATTGCATATTCCTTTAAACCTTCTTGCCTTTGATGTTCTGGGATTTTTGTTTTATTTATTTATTCTGGCGGTTTGCCTCACAGTGTAAGCATTAACTGGAAAACTTGCCTGGCTCACTTGTGAGATAGATTAGAAAAACAGTAGTTTTAGGGTGGGAGGCTGAGATAAAGTTGCCATTACTCAGCATCAGGTTGAGTTATAATGAAGACTAAAAATGGAAGTAGGAGTCTCTTGACTCAAGAATCTTTCAGTCTCACTGCTAGAGCAGGAATGGCCTGTTTGTAGCCACAGGAACTTGATCCAGTTATTGTGTGATCTTTATTTGCAAATAAAAACGTTGGTTGGTAGTGACTGGCTAAACTGTGTGTTATTCTGTGCATGTGTTGGGTGAGAAGAGTAGACCCTGTTTAGGTGTAGAAAATTTTCACTAGGTGAAAACATAGTAATGCATTTTGTGGGAATAAAAGTAGCATTTTTGTTACTGGTTACTGTCCTGTAACAGTTCAGTTTCTTTATGCAAGATTCAGTGAGTGATTAGGATTTCTCTAATTTAGGGACCATGCTATAGTCTGTTTCTGGTGTTGTTCAGTGATGAAGCGTATCTGCTTCTGTAGTAATAACTGAGTAAAGATTTTAGGCTTCTAATGTAGACAAGAAGAAAATAGTTTTATTGAGTTCATTTAATTTTCTTTAGAAAGTGATGGTTACTTCGAATCTGCTTACTTTAGATGAGCAGTGAAGGTTGGGCCTTGAATGTATTAAGTGTTTTTAAATGTTAGTGCTGCTTTTGTTCCAAGGTAACTCTTGCCACCTGAAATCACGAGGAAAAGAATTCTTTAGGATTTGTGTGGGGTGGCAAGGCAGTAGATAATGCTTGTTCTGTTAAATTCTTGCAGTTTTAAGGTCTCATCATAACTGCATTTTTAGGTAAGGCTTGGCACCTGTGTTATTAATTCAGCTGCTAAATTAGTGTTAAGAGGCAGTGGTCAAGGCTTGCTCTTGTTATATATGTAAAATATCTAATTTCTTTGTGTTTGATACCTTGGTGCTTACAGAGGAGCACCATGTCAAAGCAATGTTACTGCCCTGAGGGCTTCTGTCAGGCAGGGACCTGGAGGGCCGGATGACCTCAGTTGCAGGTCAGATGTTAATATATTAATTACATTGTTTTAATGATTCTCTTGACTTGGAGATTTGTTTTCAGACTCTAAAACAGAACTAACTTGGTGTTCTATGGAAACTCATTGATGACTTCTGAAGCAGATGTGTTGCTATTTGCAAAGCTGGATGGGGGTCTTCAAAGTGGTTACCAAGGCAAGAGTGATCTGTAGATACACTGCTTTACAACTGACATAACTACATAATTTGGTGGTTTTTAGAAGTGTGCATTTTATAACACATCAGTTTTAACCTGTGCAGTTTAAATGCGGTTTATTTAAGCTGTTCCTCTTTGGGCTCAGTGATGAATAAGAGTACATGTTTTGTTTGATAATGTAGTCTTGAACTTTGTGGTTTTTTTTTTTCAGTCTTCTAAGTTAAGTGTCATGTGAAATACTACTGGAAAAAGAAAGTAACTCATAAATCACAGGTTTTAATCAGTACACTGCACTGTTGTGTAGCAAAGGCTATTTCACAGGGGAGAAATTGCAGTAATAAGAAATCAAGATAGTTCTTTCATGCAAGACAATGGAAAGGCAACTTCTACCATAACTGTCTTAAATGTCAGTGAAAGTGACACTGACCAGTGATTTAAATGAGGATTAAAAATCACATAGGTCATCTGATCTTGACTGAGTTTGGAGTTGCAGTGGTAAAAGCACAGATACTTAAAATTATGCCATTACCAACTAAGGCAAGATTGCAAATAAATAAAACATGAAGACTGATTTCTTTAGTGACTGGAATAGTACTCAAATGTTTGCCCATGTGGTGGCTTATTCCCTTTTCCTTCAGCTGAGCCAAATCAGGTGTTTGCATGCTCATACATTAAAGTGGGTCAATGCAATCTCTGTGGTTTAGAAGAACATTGAGTAAATATGGTGGCTGAGGGGTTTGAAAAACTTTAAAACAAGCTTTCTGATGAAGAAATTATGTGGAAAATGTGTCCTCTCACTTTAGATTGCTTGACCCCATCTCATTTATTTTCTAGAACTTGAATTGGGGAGGGAAAATGGAGAGGACAATAGAAAAATAAAACATGATACTGCAAGAATAATTCTTTTAGAACCTGTATTTGCTTCATATGTGAACAACTTGAAGTACCAAATAAAAAAAAATGGATAATTTGTGTAGACAAGAACTGAATGGTGCTGAAGACTTACTGTACATGTCCAATATCCATTTGTTCTGTCTTGCAGGGCTATGGAAAAGCAGATCACTCAGTGACTGTAGAGATACTGAAGAAAGTGTATACAGATTATGAAATTACATGGTCAGATGACAAGAAATAAACTGTGAATGCAACAAGTAGTTCAAAACTGGTAACTGTGAACTGTATTTTGATAAATAAAGTTTAATGTGTCTTCTGTGTATGTAGCCATAAATCTGCAGTAACTGGATTCTTCTGTAATTTATAATATGGTTGCTAGTCCCCAGAGATACTGTGCTTTTCAGATCATTCCTTTGTGGAGAATGTGTAGTTCTAAGCCTTTTCCTTCTCCTTCTGCTGTGCCATCTAATTAAACATGTCATATGACCTCCAGTTTTTCATCCAATCCTGCCTCACTGATGTATTTTAGGATGCATCAGGATTTTGCCATCTACTTAAAGCACCACATGGCCAACCTTGTTCTCTGGTCTTTTGACCACAGTTTTTTCCATTTCCTTTATTTTTATATTACTTTATAGGCTTTTTATCTTATCCACATTTACAAAAGTTGGTTTGGAGGGTGGAGTTGACTGTTACAGTTCTTCCAGTAATTTGTATTCCAGTAATAGTAATAAAGTAATAAGTAATAAATTTTAGTAATTTAGTAATAAAATAAAAGTAATGAAGATTTGCTACAGTTTTCACTTTTTTTTTGGTTTCCTGCCAGTCTTGCTTTAATTCGTGGATTTCAAGGGAATACATCGTAAATTTGCAGTCTTCAAGAGGTTTTTATGTATGAATTCTAGTTCTTCCCTTTACTGTGTTTCCCACTGCACTTATCCACCAGTATCTGGTGGTATAGAGTAGCTTTTTCTTTTCAATGTGCATGTGACTCTTACAGGAAAAACTACGAAACTGGAGAGGCTTCAGTCCAGTTTCTAGCAGTAAAAAAATCCTGCTGTTGCTGCCCTTGTTACATTAGTTATCCATCTTAAGCCACCTTTCTGTGGCTTTGTTTTGGTTGGGCAGAGGGAAATTTCCCGTTTTCATCCTCAAACTTTTCAGTCCGTTCCTCATTAGAAGAATTCCAGGTGTCTCCATCCCAATAATCACCTGGGACCAGACTCTCTTGAACCTGGTGCTGCACCACTTCAAATGCCATGAAAATGATTGCAGGCTTCATTTGACTTAAGACTTTGATTCCAGAACATGATTGTCTGTGTGCCTAGTAACTAAGAATAGCATACAAGTCAGTAATTTGAAAACTGGACACTTCCCACTTCCATTCTTATGTTTTTTTCCCTCCCTAAGCTCTAGTAAAATAACTGTAATTGCCAGTATACAAACCTGGTTTTTAAATAGTCTCACTTCCCAAAACTAGCAAATGGTCTTTAAAGGGAAGTCATCAGTTAAGGGTAGTACCTGTTAAAATAAACAAGCTTTTAATTTAGTTTCCTGAGGTATTTGAGTGATTCTCAATTTTTCTGTCCACAATACTTACAGGAAAGACCTAATTTAGACTGCATTTATTATTGGAATCACTTGTTCAAAATGGGAAGGGATGGGGTGAGGGCAAAAAAAGGGTGATAATTTGGAATAAGATAAAAATTGAATTACCAGCTGACCTCTACCTTTATTTCTTCATAGAAGAAATTGGGCCTGATGCAAGGGTTTAATGTGTCATCAAAAAATACTTTGAGGGATCTTCTATTATTTTATAGTGTAGTGTCATTTGGGGGTATGTTATTTCTCCTAGCTATTAAGTAATATGTACAAGTATTACAAGTGAGTGAAAGATTTATTTTTTTTTTCTATTCCAGCTTGTGAAGAAAAGCAGGACAATGGTCACTGGGGTGGTGAAGATCTGTGAGGTAGAGAAAGCCTTAATGTAGATTAGGAGAGGTAGTAATATTTTATGTTGAAACACCAACAGAGCAACCAGCCTACAAAACTAAGTGTTGAATTCTGCTGCTTTTCAGCATCTATCCACTGAATTTTAAGAACAGAACTCATTGGAAATTATGGAAATCCCAATGCTGATTTTGCTGATTTCACCAGAGAAAAACATCCTTCATTATTTCTCATCTGTAATATTGAAATGGAAGCTTAATTATACTTTGTGGGGTTACCTGTTTTGCAGGTATGCAGTCACTGCGATTGTGGCTCTAGCAGTCTTCCAATGAAGTCCTAAAAGTCTGATGCTGTATTTGTACAAAAACAGCTATAGTTGAGCAAGATACTGGGTAAAAATGTGGTATTTAAACATAAGACAGTGAGTTTGGTCATGGAGTGTTATCAAGAGGAAACATCACAGTAGTAGATTATTATAATAGCCTTCTCTGTTGATTCATAAAAAACCCTATTGATATTCTTGTTCTTAACCATATTCTTTGTCACAGTGGTCAGCATTTCTTACTACTTCAGATATGGTTCTCTGGCTCAACACCAGACCTGCAGGTGTAGAACAACCTATTCAGTCCTTGTGTGCAAGCCATGATTTGTCTTTGTTAAAACTGAGGTTTGAAAATATTAAGTGGTGATCAGTTTGTTTCCAACTTCCCTGTTTTAACAACAAAACAAAACAAAAAAATCTGTTAACAGTACTTTCTTGATCTGCCAAAGCTAAAACTTTTGTTCCTCAGTCTGTAGTCAGCAGTTATCTATTGTCAGTAAGTTTCAGAGTTAATGCAGAAAAATTCCAAAGCACAGTGACAGTCATGGTACAACTGACTGTGTTTTTCCTCTCCCTCTTATCCTATGAAAGGCCAAGTTCAGTAGTTTCCAATGGACCACTTTAAAATAGTCTGAAACAACAGTAGTTAAGGCTCTTCTGTAAAGTACAGGAAATCCTCTATGACTGTCTTAATAGCAACAGGGTCCAAATAGGAATCTTGGGGTTGATGTTCATAATCTTCAGTGACGGGAACTTTATGCAATAGTTGAAGTGATTTAGGTCACTGCTGTAATAACTTCCTTGCCATCCCCTTGGGCTATTGCCCCTTCTCCCCTACCCTGAGCATCCAGCTTACTGCAGTGCTTGGCTGTCTCTAAGTTTTTATTTATGCTGCCAATGAAACAGTGCATGATGAGAAGCAGTAGCCTTGATCTATGTGTTAGAGCTGTGTTAATGGCTTTTTGTCTGGTTTTGGTTAAGACAAAACATGCAATGGACTTTTTTTAAATTGCTGGTGACAGTAAACACTCAGGACCAGGTTTTGTAGTCCTTTGGGTTTGTTTACATTTTTAGTAAGGCTGTTTCTTCAGCAACATCACTATCTTCAGCCTAGGAAACAGGAGTACCTTGAACACAGGCTTTTCTGAATGTTGTCCTGCCAAACTGATGAAAAGATTGAAGAGGTGTGGGTGTTCAGAGTACCTCTAGCAAGTTTTGAAAATGGGGCAGTTAACTTCTTGAAAAACCCTGTTTTAAAAAAAAGTGCAGCAATCTAATTAAACTGTGCTATTACAGGAGTTTCTACTTTTCCAGCTGCCACCTAAAGCTCAGTTGTGTCATCCTCCAGTGTTGCACTTGTAGGCTTATTGGTTGGTTGTTATAAGAAGCTTCTCTTGTGTCAAGACTTTCAAGTCAGCTTCTAAGCAGAAGTGCTATATTCAATTCTAAAACAGCATGACTTTTTGCAATTACTTGCTGATTTCCTAGAGTGATGTCAGAATCTGAATGTGAATATTCATAGACCGCAGTAGTAAATATTCTTTTTTTAGAGGCTTGAGTAAGTCAGGTGTGCATGGCACGTGGAAACATTACTCGGATTTCTGAGATCGCTGGCAGGATACAACACAAGTGATAAATACAATCGCATCCCCCTCTGGTGGCAAAGGAGCAGAACTTGCAGGTGTGCAGTCTGTGCCCAATCTGGCTGCAGTTACACCATATCTGAGGGGGGCCCAACCCTCGAGAAAAGCTTCTTGCACTAATTTAGGATGCTAAATTAGCTCATTGGCCACGGTATGTCACATCACTCCTGTGCTAGCCCATGTCATGTATGTCACAGCCCATGATGCATGGTTCTGGTGCTTACAAAGAAAGTGAAAGGGGGGAACTGGGGACAGTGACTTTGCTAATTTTTTAATACATATAAATGACAGTTAGCATAAACAGATGCTGCTTTAAGCACAACTCCATTTTTCTATGCAAAATGAATGTCAGGGAAGTCCTTCACTTCTAGTCATCAGAATTTATCAAACATTTCAATAACCACCATCCTTAACTTGTCAGCCAGAATAACAGAGGAAAGAACAAAGATGATATGAGGATTAAAACATTTTAAAGTTGTTTTTGAAGGGCTAGTTGAATTTTAACTGGAATCTTTAAATGCCATTTCCATAATGCATCGCTGCAGTCCCTGATCAATGGTTTTAACTACACTGGTTCTAAAAACATTTCTCTCTTCAATGAGTTTCTCGAAGAGGTAGATACCACCACCAACCCCAAAATAATGCACTTTGCTTGCCAAATACACATGGCCATTTTTATCCAAGAGCTGAGCCAGTGTATCATGCAAAGCACTGTAATAGTCAGGATTATAGATGGTCTCAGATGTAAGAATTATATCATACTTTGAGAAGGGTTTGTTGCTGCTTAACAGGAGCTGGCTGACTTCAGACCACTCTCCAGAAAAAAATCTGCATTTGGTGAGCACATCAGGTGAGCTCTCTCCTTTCTTGGGCCTCTTGACAGGAGGTTTGCTGGCCTTTCCACTACTGCCTTCATTTATACAGTTGGCTACCACATTAGGCAAGGTTATTTCCTCAATCACTGTGCTGTTGTAGTCCTGAAAATGGACTCTTTCAGCTTTACCCTTTAAGGCAACTATTCCCAGCAATCCAGCCCCGCAGCCAAGATCCAATACAGTCTTGTTGCTAAACTCTATTTTAGCCTTGGAGAAGTAGTCCATGAGATCAAAGGTGCATTCCCAGATTTTCAGCCCTCCCTCATAGACTCCTGGGATGAGGTCAGAGTGAGAAGAAACACTTTTGGACACGATGCCTTCGCTGTCAGTGTCACCTGAACATGTCATTTCCACGACAGACACCTTTACATAGTACAGGTCTGATACTGTTTCCATTACTTTATTTTCCAGTACTTTGTTGAGATCTTCAGGTATAACATGCTCCTTGGCAGCTTTCACGCAGTGCTTTGTCTTTGGTGCCTCATCCTGGTGCTGATCAGCACCCAGCCTCAGGCTGCAGTCTGCTACAGCATCAGCAGTTTTCTTGCTCTTTTCCGTGGATTCCTGCTTGTGTTTTGCAGAGCCCAGCAGTAAGAAGTGAGTGTCTGCTTCACTGTTCTCATTTTCATCAACAGCGAAGTTAAACCGAAAATCCATTTTCAGGAACAAGAGTTAAAAATAAAAGTCAGCTTAATTTATTACAGCCAAAACACTCATTTAAGAGCAAGATAAAGGTGGTCCTTTTTATCTTTTTTCTGGCTTTTTGTTGTAGATGATGTTTTTATGTTAGTACTGCTATGGGAAAGAGTACTTTGTCCTCTCTGCAGGTGAAGGATCAGATGTTTTGCCAATAGCCGTTACTGCTGGAAATAGAGTAAATAGTTTTATGTATCATTAATGTTGGAACAAACAGTCTGATTGTAGCATCCTGATTTTCATTAACAGGCTCCCCAGGGAGGAAGTGGAGTCTTCCTCTAGAGACATTCCAAACCCACCTGCCCCAGGTGCCCCTGCCTCGGCAGATGGGTTGGACTGGGTGATCTCCAGAGCTCCCTTCCAACCATTCTGTGATTAAAATCCCCACACCCTCTGAACACTTAAATTTATGAAAACACAGCATTAACCGTGACTCCAGCTCTCACATAACCAGGATCCAGGCACGCGAACTTGCACAGCTCCTAATTCCGGCAAACCCCACAATTCGGGCTCAGCGCCTCCAACCCACGGCGCAGGGCGGCCCCGCAAGCCCGACCGAAGCAGCAGTCCGGGTTTCCCCACCCCGATTTTCCCTTCCCGGTGCCTGTACCGACCCGCCGGAGCCGGGCGGGGACCATCCTCCGCTTGTCCCACGTGGAGGCGCTTCCGCTTCCCGCGGCGCGGGGGCCGCCGGGAGCGCGGGGCGGGGTTGCCGCCGGGAGCGCGGGGCGGGGTTCCCGCCGCACCGGGCCGGCCGTGAGGGGAGCGGGGCCGCCGCCATGTCCCACACGGACCCGGAGGGGCTCCTGCGGGAGCTGCGCGGCTGGGACGGCGAGCTCCGCCGCCGGGAGCTGCCCGCCGTCCTGCCCCGGCTCCTCATATCCTTCCCGGCCGGGCTGCGGGGTCGCCTTCAGCCTTCAGTGCGAGCGAATCGGTCTGTGGGAGGGGAGGCGGTGGGAGCGCCCTCTGAGGGGCTGGCACGGGGTAGGGAAGCTGAGGGCCGGGAGTTTCGCTGCAAACGGCTGCAGCCCGCCCCTGAAATAAAAGATTCGTGGTAGAAAATACCGCGTGGTTCATCTACTCCTTAGATAACAATTCTTGCTTCTGCCACCACCCTCCCCCCACTTCTGAAAAAAAAAAAAAAAAAAAAAACCCTACCAAAAACGGCACATCACCAAAAATTCCCCCTCAAGACTTACTCTCTAATATATTCTGAAAAGACTTTTCTGATCGTGTGGGGACTCGGGGATATCAGCCTCCGTTAGTTGTGGAGCATCTCCATATATTCACGAGACAGGGTGAAGAGTCACTGACTTCTGAACAGCTTTGGTGTTCTTTAACGCTTTTACTCAATGTATCAAGACTCTGAAGACTGGAGTGAGCATATTCGTAAGTAGTGGCTAAGAAGTGCCTCTTCGTACAGATCATTGTATTGCAATTGCCTTGTAAACTCTGCACTACTTAAAAATACTTACGCTACAAGCAGTGACTTTCAGAGCCTTCAGCAATCCTGCTGGACCTTGCATGTTCCACAAATTGTGTGTTAAATAAGATTTATAAAAGCCCATTAAAAAGCTTTGCATACAAGTCTGCTTTTTCTTTCCTGCTACTTCTGATTTTTAAGCTTGTGAAAGAAGGGGTGCATTTTATCTGGTGTTTTATTGTCTTTTTGGCTGTTACCTTGTACTATGACAAAGCTCTTATAATAGCTAATGGTGGAAAGAAAATGTGGCTTATACGTAACTGTTTAGGAGTCTAGCTAAAATCCAATGTTCTATTGAATATTAGTGCCGACCAGTACATTAAATGTGCAACTGTTTGGAGTATGGAAAATACTAGATCCATAGACAAGCAGGTTGTTTTCAGCTTTCAGCTAAGTTTAACCAGGTGTGATGGTGTTTTTGATGGTTTTGTGCATGTTGAAGCTGCTACTGTTACTTGCTTTTTCAGATAATGCATGTGTGTTTCCGTGCATTTCAGATATGGCAGATGTTATCTCTCAAAATCAAGTACCTGGTCTGTTTTTGCTTGATGCAGTTCTGTGTTTCCCCGGGTATGTTGCTACATATTTCTGATAATCACATGTTATTCTTTGTGAATGTTTGGATGCTTTTTTTTGCAGGTGTTTTGAAGATCCTGACTGAAATGTTTTTGCCCCATATCAGCCTTGAAGATTTGGAACAAACTTTTTTCTCCAAAGTATTACCTAAGGTAAGACAGCTTCAGTTAACCACGGAATTATTGTTAGTCAGCCCAGTGCTAAGACCTGCTCAGAATGCGGTGGTTCTTTTTTGAGGTCGTGCAATATAATTATTGTAGGGGATACAAAACTCAAAATTTTACCCTTTAAGAGTGTTCACAATTTTGTGTTGGATTGTTTCTGGGACTGTTCTCATTCTTTACAGTAGGGAGAGAATCAAATATACAATATTGTGTTTTCTCTATTTAGTAATAGGTTTGGATTTTATTTCTTTTTGAGAGGTTTGGAATTTTTATAAAATGACCGAGGTGGAGAATTTTTACATGAGGTAGCTTCTCAGGACAAGTAAACTGAAGAACCTAACACTCGTATATCTTGAATAAATGTTGTGAACTTGTGAATTAATATAGTGAATAAACTTTTAGACCACATTGGCCTAACATATGTTCTGTTTTTTGTTTAAACAATGGAGAACTTTTTGCTCTAGCTTTATTAAAATTCTTTAGTGCTTGCATTTTAAGTGAAGTAAAGCAGTGCCAAATTATTGATTTAAGTTTCAGACCTCAGCTAGTCCATTTTAAGAAGCCAGTAAAAAGGGCTGTTTGATTTTCGTTTCTCTTATTTTTATGTCAAGTAACAAATTTTGGAGATTGTAACAAAAATGTCTCATAATAAGCATCTCCTGAACAAGTCTTACTGTACCTGTTTATCTCGCCTGAAAGCACTCCACTGTCTTTGCTGTCTTAACAGTAACACTCATGAAATATCCAAGGACCAAAACTGAAGTACAAATGTAGATCATAGACTTTTTTTCTCATGTATTCAAAATGTTAATGATCTTTCTCAACAAATAAACAATTTTTCTGAGTCAAAACGTAAAATGTTTTTTAAATGATGGGGTTTCAACTGAGCTAAAAATCTTAGGTAGAAAGAGGATATATATTAGCTGGGAAGTTTATTTCCTAGCAGATTTTAGAAAAAGTAACAGCTAATGTAGCTTGTGTCTTTAATTTGGTAAAACCTTATGGGTTTTGCTTCCCAGTACACCATGTCTTATAACTGAAATGCTGGGAAGTGTTAATTTCTCCTGTGAGTTCTCTCTGTAGCCTGTGCCTCTGTGCCAAGGAAGCAAGCTGGTATAGCATGGTGTTACTGTTTGTAATGTGTACCTTTATAAATAAAATGTTTGTTTTGTTCTGACAGACTCTACAGTTCTTTGATAACTTGATGTACGAGTTATCCAGTGAGGCCAAGGGATTAACCAGCCACAGTACAGAGTTATGCAGTACTGTAAGGAATCTGCTACAGGCAAGTCCCATCGCATAAGCTGTCAAAGCAATGTTTACATCATTCTTTGCTCTTACCTAAACTATTAAGAGGTTTTTAGAGTATTTTTGCCAGCTATTGGTGGTTAAAATGTAATTTAAGCTTTCTTTGTAGTTGAAGTTCAGTTAATGTTTTGTGAATGATTTGATTACA
The DNA here is from genome assembly GCA_035583155.1 of Acropternis orthonyx. Lineage (NCBI taxonomy): Eukaryota > Metazoa > Chordata > Aves > Passeriformes > Rhinocryptidae > Acropternis > Acropternis orthonyx. The sequence continues at coordinate 28,698,647 of JAWWEU010000005.1, read as the reverse complement.
TCTGGCATGTGATGCTAATCATAATTTCAAAAATCATCTCAAATTCTGGCTAAGTTATTAACACAAATGGGATGTGATTCACCATATCTCAGGAGTGATTCTGGCACTTGTTTATACAGTCACGTAATTCTGAGTATTAAAATTTTTCTAAATTGAGAGCAGTAGTCAATACCAAGTTTTTGCAGAGTATATGGTATCAGGGAAAAGCTCTGGAGTTGCCCAGTCTTATGGAGCTTCATTCATTTTAAGAAACTACTTATTTATGCAAATAGCAGTGCATAACTTAAAATGCCATAACAATCCAGATGCAGTTCAGCAAAGAAAAGATGCTTTTGAAGTTATTTCAGGACTGAAAAGCACTGATGGTTGTTGTTTTCTCTTGCTTTAAGACTGTGGTGCAACTGTTGGAAACTCTGACGGGCTGTGTGCGCTATGTGTGCTCACTGCAGGAGTGTGTGCCTCTGGAGAGTGTCCGCTCCCTTCCTGCCTCGGTGCTCTATGTGATAAAGAACACCTTTACACACTGCAGGGTAGGTCTGTGTTGGAGGGAGAAAAACCCTTATGCTCCTTGAATTTTAGGAAATGCTTTGTAAGAAGATCCTATTTTGAACTAATATTTGTTGTTGAATTCATTTAATTTAAATTTCGTTGTTAAATAGTTTATTTATTGCACAGGTGCAAAGATGATTTTTCAGCTGTCTGACCTGTTGGTGAGAGGCTCAGACTGGGCTATTTCCATATTTTGTATCAGTTTTAACTGAACATTTTGCTCGTGAATGGAGTGCTCTGTGAGATCTGTGCAGTCCTAATGGCTACAGTATTTTCAGAGCTACAAATGGTTACCAACATGGTGCGATTTACCTTGTTTCTATGTAAGTTCCAAAGTGGATTGGAAATTGAGCTTGGCATCTTCCTGTTAGTTACAGCAAGTGACATCTGTCAATTTCAGATTTGGACTTTCAGATGCAACAGTAATTCCATCTAAGCAGTGAAAATAAAACAAGGAGAGATCAGAAGGACACAGTAGCATTTGGTTGCCTTTAATTTTCACTTTCAATTTGTCTTTTTTTTTTTTTTTTACATCAGTTTTCCATGTCAGGACTTAAACTCAGGTGCCATACCTTTATTTAACAGTTCTGATTTGAAAGTATTGGGAAATATTTGGAATGCTACTTTCTTTGTTGCTAGCATTGTACTGTGTTGTTCAGAAATACGATCTTAGGCTCATCCATCATGCCTAATGGAGAACCCCCTAATTTCACTAGAGCCAGGTAAACCTCATTAGTTGTCAACAAGGCTGCAGGTGAATGGCATTTTATATTTAGTGATGAGGAGTTGAGAGCAGAAACTGTAGCTCTGGTTCTGTATTAAAGTAGGTACATCTCTGCCTTTTTCTTTTTCCCAGGGGAATATGTGGCAAAGCTCTTGTTGTTTTTAGCAGGTGAAAAATCAGTCTGTGATTCCTGAACTTTATAAACCTCTTGTTTCTGTGTTTTCTCCAGGATAGTGAATCAGTGTACTATGGGCACCTGCACTTGATTTCTGACCTCCTACAAGCTATGTTCAAGGAAACTTATTCCCTTCAGAAACAGCTGATGGAACTAGTTGATCTGATTTCCATGGACTCTGCGTCCACTGAAGATAACATCACAGATATAGTGTCAGGTATGTGTGGATTTAACACTTTTTCAGTCTCGTGTAGGTTTGCAGGAAAGGGGCAGCACCTAAACATTGAGCCGTTTTCCCAATTCAGTGTTAATGTGCTAGTATTCTCCTACTGCTTGGGATTGCTGTGAACTCATAGATCTGATTTAACTCTTTTGTTGCTGTTATTTCCTTAGTAATCCACACTGTGCTGGAGATATGCTCTGTCATTTCCAATATGGACCATGCTCTTCATGCCAATACGTGGAAGTTCATAATCAAGTACGTTTCTGAACTCTTGGGGTTTTATTGTAATGTAAACAGATTGTAATTTTAAATAATGAATGTTTCAATTGCTTTGTGTGCAGCGTTTAAAATAAAATTGAAATTAGAGGAGTCAACATAGCTATTTAGTAAGTAAATTTAGAAATTCAATTTAGAAATTTAGCTAGGAGTAGTATTAAAGCACTGACAATGAAAGTAGGTAGGAATTGGTGTGAAAATAGAAATTTGACATTTTGTGTTGCAGTGCAGAGGAGAATTTGAAACACTGTTGTCCGAATAAATAATATTAAGATGTCTGACCTGCAATTTTGTAGACCTTTTTTGCTTGAGTTGACTGTCCTGTGCTTTCATCCTGCCTCTCCTCTGTTTTAGTCATGGCTGTGGAGAGGGTTGTTCTCTCTGAGTTCCTGCTTTTAGTGTACACTGAGCTGCAAAAATCAGCGTTGTACAAAAGCCTAAAGAGAAGAATTAATTACGTGGATTTGTAAGAACTCGTTGCATGATCACTTCTGACAATTAAAGAGTGGATTATATTTCTACCTTCCAGGCAAAGCCTGAAGCATCACTCCCTGCTGCAGTGCCGTCTGAAACACAACGACATCCTCAGTGGCCTGTGCAAGGACACACTTCTGTCTTTTGACTCCTGTTTGCAACTGGCTGAGCAAATGAAGGTGTCAGAGATACAGGTGAATTTAAAATCTTCCAAAGCTGACAGTGAACTTGAGAATAAATTGGTTTTGCTGTGTTAGTGCTTGGAGTAGTTTGGTTTTAGTTTTTTGGGGGCTTTTTATTTCATGTGATAAGCAGAATACCTTCTTCTTTTAAAACCACATGAAAGTGAGACCCATAACTTTATTTAGATTGGGGATGTTTTAGTGAGACACATCAGTTTTCACTGTACTCTGTGAGAACATTTTCATTTCCTGGACTGACAATATCCCAAGATCAATCAAAAAGTAACCTTTCAATTCTGAATATTGCTCTAAAACTGTCGAGGCATACTGAATATTCTTAAAGTTTTTCCCCCTTAGCTGCAGAGTCTGCAGAGAATCAAACGTGAAATAAATTTTGAACATTGTTAACAACCTAATTTCCTTTTTTATTGTATTACTCTGTATATTAACTTTTAGAACTGCTTCTTTTGGACAGGAGGGCACTGACTTAAAGCTATTCCAGAAGACAGTCAAACTCTGCAGGTTCTTTGCTAATTCCCTTGTACACTACACCAAGGTAGGTTCTATACCTAAGTCTGTGTTAGTATATAAATTTAAGCCTCTGGTCTGAAAATGGAATAATTTTTTACTGCATAATGTCTTAACAATTTACGACTGTCCCATAGAAGTGGTATAATTAACATCCGTAATTAACATCCAGTAATCTGCTTATAGTTCTTCCACCTTTTTATACTCACAAGCCTAAGCAGGGGTACTGCTGGGATTTCCCAGATGCACAACCAACTAACAGACTGTTTTCATGTAATGTCACTGAGCAGTTGGTAGGAGATGTCCAGTCTTTATGGGCAGCCTTGAGTCAGCATAGCCTAGTCTCCAGAACTGTTGCTTGTTTCAGCAATTGAAATGGATGTGGCATAAGCAGAAATGCCTGGGTGCTGTTGTTTGTTGTCATTACTTTGTTTATTGTTTGTTTTACTCTTGCTTTGTGCTGTGAATTGTTAATTTTTGCAGTGTAGTACACACACTGTGTAGTTTACACACAAGTATAGCAGAACAAAAAGAAAGTGTAATTAATCACGTATTTTGTATTGAAAGTACCATTCAAAATTAATGTTTTTTGCAGGAATTTCTTGCTTACTTCTCTGATTCCTGTTCTCAGTTGCATAAGCTCTTTCTTCAGATATACAGGTATGTAAATACAAATAATTGATTACTGATAGAATCTTAATTAACATCTCCATATTGCATTCTTAAAGTTGCAGGTATTTTGACATATAAAAATACAGTTCTCGTTCCAGAGCTGTTGCCATCTTTTTTCATGTACAGAAAACTAAAATATTTTAAATAAATTAGTCATTTTCATGTGATAGTTACCTTACCCCCATTCTTAGTCAGTGCTGTGCATGTTCCATATTGACAAACTTAACTTTGTTGCAACTACTTATGCCAACATTTCTTAATAAATTATGTGTAGAATATGCAGAAAGAAAAAGTCCAAGACTAAATACATATGTCAGTAGTGACATGTGACAGATTGTTTCTACTTCAAGACCAAGTATGGAAATATTAACCCTGGAGGAAGTGGGGATCAGAACCAGAGTACCCTGAAATTTTTCATGGCTTTACTGCTGTGTTAGTAATCTTGTGAAATCCCAAAAGAGGACTCTGGTTCTGGAAGGAAACTCTCTTTTAGTGTTATGCTCATAAAACATAACAGACTGCAAGAGGTTTATCACTCTTCTTTGAGAAATTTTGTTCTGTTTGCTGCAGTGGTGGGAAAAGATAAGGGAACACAAACTTTATACTGATCATACCTTATACTCTGAAATCAGGGTGCTGATTTCAGCCATTCTTTTGGAATTCCAACCAAGTTCTGCGGTGAGATGTGTGTGCCTGAGTTCACTGCAAGACTGGGGGGATATTTTTTTATGAATTTCCTCTTTTAACTTGTAGATCTTTCTCAAGTGCAAGGTTGTAAACTTTTATTCACCCAGGGAAACTGAACAGGAGTTTTGTGTAGGAAGGTAGCATTTTTACAGTCATTTTATAAGCTGCAAGAGTAGAAGGTTTTCATTTCATGATCTCTTTTGAAGTATTCTATTGGTTCTTTTTTATTACCACAGGTTTTTTTCACCTCAGAGAAATTGTGGTACCCTTTTAATGTCATGTGTTAAATCAATGCTGTCACATTTATGACTGTCAAATTGTATATACAGATGTTTTCTTGGCTTTTCTTTTTTACTTGACCTATTGTGATTTGGTATGTTTCTTCTGATGTCATGTATTTTACATGCATTTTCTGTGACGTTTTATTTCAATGTTTAGTAAAATATTGGATTGCGATGCTTAGTTTCAAGGCTGAATGCAAAGCTGTAACTCTTGGGCTATAAGAGATATTCTAAAATGGGGAACCTTTCCTGTCTTTTATTTCACAGCAACAAGGAAACAATGAATTTGCTTCTTTGTAGTTCTTCTGGAAAAAAGTAATAGTACTGAAAATGCTATTGAGATTTAACTTTTTTTTTTCCATTCCCCCTCAGCAAATTTCCTCCTAGTCTCTATGCTCCAGAGATCTTGGAAGTTCATCGAGATGAAATATCCCGGGTTTTTCTCGTCGCTCTGGATCCTCTCATCAACCAACTTCTTCCCTTTAGTCCTTTCATGGAGCAAGTGTTAAGTGAAAAGTTAGGTGGGTTGAAAATACAGCAGCTACCAGTACTGTGGTACTCTGTAAGCATCTCTGAGGGATCAGGATTGACATTCTGACTTTCTGGGCGACAAGCAATGTTCTGTTCTGATTTGCTTGTCTCTAGTTCTTTTGTAGTACTATGATGTAGGCTGTTGTGTGCTGACTTGGATGAATTTTGTAACAGGTAGTTCATGTTGTTGCTAAATTCATCTTCCAAGTGCTCACAATAACTTCAGTATTAATCTGGTTAACATAAATCCTATCAATTCTGCTCTTTTGCATAATTTCAGTCCACTTTTGTTACAAACTTCAAAGTAGAGTGAAATTTTTGTGCTATTCTGGTGGGGGGGTGGGGGAAGAACAGCCATTTTTTCCTAAATTAAGTATTTTCTGTGAAAAGTAGAATGCCTTCACACTGGAAAATTACCACCTTTTGGTTCAACATGCCCTCCTCCCTGATCCCTGCCCGCCCCAATGTCTCATAATTCTGAGATAGCTGAGGTAGTTCATCAGTTTGCCTCTACACTTGCTTAAAAACCAGTTTACACGTGTGATATATTTATCAGGGCAACTTGTATCACATTGTAAAACAAACTCCTACAGATCTCCCTCCTGAGCAGCAGCTGCCCCAGTGTCTCCTCCTGATTACCATAATGGACAAGGTGTCCTCTCAGCCCGAAGAAGTGCAAACTCTCTGGAACACAGGAAGAAGGTACTAAAGGGATTTTGGTTGTAATTCTTCACCACAGCAGTCATTCTATATGGGCAAGCAGAGGGGCTCAGCTTCTGGAGTTTCCCATGCAACTGAATAGTAGAATTTGTCAGACTCTTATAAATTTACATCCTTATGCCAAGACAAACAGGATCTAATGTTGAGTGCCTCAGAAGTGAAGGATACAAAGCCAGAGATGTCTTTCCTTTTTCAGGAAAGGAATGGTAATTAAAATACTTCCAGGATAAGGAGTATGTAATTTGTTGATACTTGAATGAGTTAAAATCTCACACTTTTGTCCCTGAACCCTCAAATAATCACCTGGATTTGTAAAAGAGGAAGGTAGTCTGGAATGTAAATCTAGGGTAAAAGCACTGAAATTATTGCCACTGCTTGTGGTCAAAGACAAAAATTTTGTAGTCCCAATGTTGCCTGCACGATTTGGGATTTACGTATCTGTAACCCAACTACTTATCTTTTATTTTTTTCTTTCCTCATTGCAGCTTGTCTTTGTTTTCAGCTCTTTTCTTCAGTTTCCAGCAATGTTGTGGTGAGCTTTCTCTCCCTGTCTGTTTGCCAGAGGTGATCAGTACTGGACAGCCAGCAGTTCCCATCACCTTCTATCACTACGTGTGTGTCCACCTGTGTTCCTTCATTGCTTCCATGCTCCCATCACACTTCCCTCAGCTGGTAAGATTTGTTTTTGCTTATCATCTCTTCAGCCGTTCAGATTCATAGATACTATTTTTAAAAAAAAATGGGTTCTTTTTAATGATCTAGCTCTGAAATGAGGCTTAGGTAAAAAGTAGTTCTGTAGGAAGCAGCTGTGACACAGTCACGTGGCTGGAGTTCAATTTTACAGCAAATGTCACTTGTGGGAAAGGGGAGAATAAAGCTTCGTACAAGTTCCTGAGGACCTCAGTGGCATTGGAAATTTTTGTTCTCCATCAGAGGGAGGGAGGTTGAGTCGTTACAAAAGTTCGGTGCTTTCTTATATTCAGTATTCAAATTGTATTAACTTTACCTGCTTTTATTAGTCTATACTTAGTAATGAAGTGGCATTTAATACTCAGAGTAGGTTATATTGTGATTTCAGCTAAAAACTTATAAACATATAAAAATAACTTATATAAAGCTTATATGAAAAACATATAAATAAAATGAGCAAAGTGTTCTACTTCAGAGGAGTGGTCTGGGATTTCATTAACATTATATAAGATTTTCAAAGTTTTTTGCTTTTTACTGTACATAAATGAAAGTAGCTCCAGATAAATGTAAACCTTGATAAAGTTAGGAGCTGTCACAAAAGTTATAGCCCTAATTTAGGTTTTTATTTGTTTTTTCTGAATGCTGTGTTCCTCTTTCAGGTAAAATTTGTGTTCATAGAAGAGGACAAGTATTTATTTTGTTTTCAGTAAGTTTACTAGTAAAGTTGGAAAGAAAATTGGCAACATATTGGTTAAAAAAAGTATATTTTTCATAAGAGTTGCCTTGCAGAGAAGGAATGCACATGATGAAATGTCTCCAAGTGAAGGATCCTCAGGCCATTAAGATGAATGCACATGAACATTTGAAGTGTGTAAAACTAAAGGGGTACTACCTGGTCATGTGATGGTGTTGCTGAATATGGAGTAAAAAAATGAGTTCTTAGAGCGTTTTAAATTGGATAAGCTGAAAATCTGCCTAGGTTTTATACTAATTAGTGAAGTAAAAGTAATAGTAGGCCTGCAGTAACTTTCTAAATGAATGTACATATGTATATTTTCTCCTCAGGAGTATGCCCTGCTGGATGCAGTGCTGGGTTCTAGTATGATCACATCTCTGCTGGCAATGGACTCGTGGTGCTTCCTTGCCCGGTAAGATGCTCTTGTTACAGGTCAAGCAGGTTTTCAACAGATAGCCATTTCATTCTGTTGTTGTACATAATTCCTTGAGAGAGATTTTTTTAAGGCAAAGTTTTTCCAGAATTGGATTATTTTCAGATATAGAGCACATTTTGAAAATTCAGAGTAGAAGTGTCTTTGCTGTTTTTTCGTTCATGCAAGTAAGGGGAACATACTTTATTACTTAATAATTGTTTTTTGGACTGGTTATCTCAAGTAAATTGTGTTTCTGAAAATCAAGTTTAAATATGTTAGAGGAAATGGCCATCTCTCAGATAAGATTTATAATATTTAGTCTGTAAAAGAATAGGAAGTACAGACTCACAAGCTTTTGTCTCACATTCCAGATATGGAACAGCTGAACTGTGTGCTCACCATGTTCATGTGATCGCCCACTTGGTAAGAACCACACTGAATTTTGCAGTTTGGCACCAGTTTTAATCCAGGTTCTACTGGCAGACTTTCTAAATGATCAAAGACAGAAATTTCATTTTTATTGTAAATCCAAATGGAGATTGTTTCAATTCTTCAAATTGGGTTAATAATTACCAAAAGCAGTACCGTGAAAATACATAACAATATTCCTGGTATTTCAGACATGATCCCACATAGCAGCTCTCAGAACATTCTGTACAGAATTCATTTGCTAAGTTTTTATTTTTGTCCTCGGTTTAATTAGATGCATTACCCTTTTATCCCAATGCAGATAAAGGCTTGGCCCAGTGACTGTTACCAGGTCTCTGCCCTGGGTGTCCTGCTGAGGCGTATGCTGTTCATGATGGCTCCAGATCATCAGGCAAGTACAGCACCAGCATATTCTGTTGTTACTAAAAGAGATTTGAATCAGTGGCTTATGTTAAAATATTCTCTTTCAGTTCTTCAGAAGTGACAAGATGTTGAGTGTTCATTTGCTATACTTGTTATTGTATTTATTATTACTGAGCCATAGTGGATCCCACTTTGTGCAGATGTGCTCTTTAAAACAAGAAAGGCACATACACCTTCCTAACAGTCTTAATTGGGCAGCAGTGAAGTCCTTTTTGTGAGTATGAAAACAGCACATCTCCCAGATTTGCTGAAACTGTGTGCTCTGTCGTTGCATCTGTGACTGGTGTTCATGACTGTTCTCGTGACATCAGGTATCAAGAGCAGTGTCCTGTCCTGTCAGTGCTTCTTTGTACCTCGAAGAGGCCAAAGCCCTTTCTACTACCCCCCGGGGCCATTGCTTCAAGCAGCTGAAAGAGAAGTTGCTTAATCATTCTGATGCCCTATACGTGACAAGGGAGGTGGCAGTTCTAGAACTTCTTTATACAAAAGGTTAAATTTTATTTTAATAAAAGGGTTTACACTTTTTTTTTCCATGTAATATAACTAAAGCAAACCAGCAATGCATTTTGCGTTCTCAGCTTTCTGACAGATTGCCAAATTGTCTTCTGGTCTGTTTAGTTTCTATTACTTTTTGTTTCCAGGTAGAATTTGCTCATAAGTTTCTTCCAGAAGAGGTGGAGAACTTGGCAGTGTGGCAGCACCTATCCCTCAGGGCCCTGAATCCTGACCTTAGGAAACAAGTGGCAGGTCAGCTGTGCGTGGCCGGGCTCGCACAGTGCCAGCAATGGCTCAACAGCAGGCGCGCCCTGGGAGAGCTCCGACTTGTGGTAAAGGAGATTTGATTCTCTTTGTAAAAACCCGTGAACTCTGGATTTCCAAGCTACAAGGATTCTGTTGCTGTCACCTCAGTTCTATTTTTCAGTGTGTTGCACAGTTTTTTTCCATGCCTAACTGGCTTATGCATGAGCCAGAACTCTTCATGTTAATGTTTTCTTGTAGCAGGCAGCACCTTAGGACCCTTTACTGTGACAGTGTAGGCCTTGCAGTTCACTAATTATTCCAACTGTTTGCTCTCTGGATAAGCAGATGTATTTTTGTTTAGAATATCTGATTTACACTATGCCTTAACATACAATTAAGTTTGAGAGTCCTGGATGTTTTTATGTGGCATCAAATCTGAAAGATGCTCACTAGTCTCCTTGGTGAGGGAGTGTGAGAAACCAGAGGCTCCCACACGAAGTGTCTGCTGCCAGATTTCTCCTGCCAGTGCAGCTGATGACTGCAGCACGTGTGAGACTCGCAGGAGTAACGCCTGGCTTCCTTGCTTTGGAAGCTTTATTGGCTGGTGGCCTGGTGGATTAGCTGTACTGTACAGCTGACACAGCGCATTGGGCTTCTTGCCATCTTGTATCATTCTAGGTGTTTAATGTGAGCCTGGGGTTTTTGATTGTTTTATGTGTAGGTTTTTTTGTTTTTTTTTTTTTTAAATCTGTCTTATACATTTTTTCCTCCTAGAACACTGCCCTCTCTGTCCTGCTGGCTGTCTGCAGTTGTGCTGATGACACTCTGGAGGCAGAACTTAAGGCTTCTGTCTTGGGAGTAATCGGTCAGTTCTGGACGTTTCTCCAGGCTAAGCAGGTAAGAGAATTTGCTGCTCCAGTGGTGAAAACATGATGTCTTTGAGAGGCTGGGGCTATTTCATCGTGTTGGTGTTACTAATTTGTTTTACTTGGATTGGACTGTTTTTGTAAAGCACAGTGTAACTGTGCTGCCCATCTGCTCTCAGCTGGTTTATGTATTGGCCAGGCATGTGCTCTGGGAAGCTGAGTATGAATTTTCCTGAATGTTACATATGCGGCTCTTTGTTACTCCATCTGTTACTCAGTGTCAGATTCAGACTTGCTCAAAGAGAAATCTGAAATTCCTCATTCTGCTTCATACCAGTTACAAATTTGGTCTGTTTCAAATGGTCATTAGAACGTGAACAAAACTCACAGGGGTTTGATTAGTGCAGAGCCTGGCATATGGAGACCCACAGAGCTGTTCACCCTCCCAGGTTTGAGAAGAAGCAGGTCAGGTGATGCCCTTGAGACTGTGTACCTGTTCATGGCTCCAGCTGCATAAAATAAAAAGGATTGTCATGGTTCATGCTCCAGATTAAAAAAGAAAATTTGAGAGTAGGGGTGAAGAAAAGTTAACAGTGGGCCCCTCAGAGGCCTCTTCCAACCTCAGCTGTTCTATGAGGACATTAGCAATTGATAAGAGAGAGGAGACAGTTCAGATAATCTTTAGCTGCTTATTTTAGTGAGTGGTGGAAGAAGATGAGGGCTAAGAGATATTCTTATTAAAATCAAAGAAAAGGGTCTTGTAAAGTATGTATGTATGGCCAGACTTCGTGAACAGAGATCTGGGGAAGGGCTCTCCCCACGTGGGTGTGCCCTTCCAGTCTGCGCGGTGGATTTTTTAGGTGAGGCACAGCAGCCTCACCGTTTAAGTCCTCAGGTTCATTTGCCACGGCCGAGCGAGCTTGGACAGTGACAGTGAAATCCTCAGGACTGGCTACAGCACCTGGTAGTAACCAGGGCTGGCCCTGCTGAGCGTCCGAGATCTGACAGGATCGGATGGCAGGGAGGCATTTAACTGCCCAGGGGACAGTCCCTACTGAGACTTGAACTTGGGCCCTTGGGATTCAGAGTCCAGAGTGCTTTCCATTACGCCATGGGACTGCCTGTAAAGTATGACTACCTAGAAATATTGATATGACTATTTTAATATTTTCTTCTGCTTGCAGCGTTTTATATGTGTGAAGTCAGACTAAGAATTTTGTAATGCTACTGTAACTTGAAATTCTTTCTTAAGTAGTCATTCCATAAGTTAAAATGCAATGTTAGTGATGTTGTGTGATCTCTTGAAGGTCTCAGATGAGCCATGTCTCCAGCAGACACTGTGTCTATTACTTCACCTTTTGGAATTTTTCATCCAAGCATTAGATGCTCAACCCATTACTCAGGTAAAAAAAAAAAAAAATCCACAAAACCCCAAACACCTTCTTATGAATAATTTACTTCATGAAAACCAAGTCCTTTGTGCTTTACTGAAATCTTAAATGAGTTATTTCATGGTCTGACCTTCTTTTAACACATGAAGGTTTCTACTTTCATTTCTTGCTTCGTTACTTTCCTGGGTTTTAAACCAAGCATGTGGCATTTTGGTTGACACTGCTTTTGAGAGTCCAGTTACTCTGTAAGATATGAGATATATGGGTGTGCTATGTGGAGTATGTTCATTTCTTTCAAAACTGCACACTACAGCTTTATCCTACCCAGCTTTATTTGAGGTGCAGCATACATCCTCTTGGTTTAAGTCTGGTTTTCTAAACTCAGTGTCTTTGGATTTAAACTTGGTCTTCACCCAAGTCTGTCTGTTGGAGCTTCACTGTGGTTTGTTTTCCCCAGGTATTTGCACTGCAGTCTTCCCTTTTCCAGTTGGATCCCCCAGACCATGTTCGTTTAGCAATGGTAGATTTTCTGTCTTCCATGGGAAAGGTGTTTATACCACAAGAAGCACAGGTAAATGTAATTGTGGTGTTAGTAAAATCATCTTCAGTCTTTTGATGGAAAGATACACCTTTTATTTAAATACACAGTTAAGGGATCAAGTTCATTAATTCCATACAGGAGTGCCAGAACATAATCATCCTGGAGACTTATTAATGGTCTATGGCAGATTTATTTTTCATGAAGACATGCTGAGTGCATGTAGGATGCTTGGTTTATTCGCTTTTTTTGCTTCTCACCAGAGAGAAAGGACTGACATTTAAACCTGCAGGAATAAAGAATAGATCAAGCCACCTCCCTCACAGAGTTTTTTTTTCCAGACAGGGCAGTAGCACTCTTGCATTTTCCAAAGCTGTCCCTTGACCGTAGAGCAATTCTTTAATAATAAATCACAATGGTAAGATAGGCACAACTAGCTCTTTGGAACTGAGGGATATTTGTTCCTCTTGCAGACGCAAGTTGTGTCCCAGCTGTCGTGTCTCTTTGCCTCTCTGCTGACTGACCAGACCTGGCTGATTCACCAGCATGCCTTGGAGGCATTCACACATTTTGCAGAGGTGAGCAGAGCACAAGTCTGAGTGCATGTGTTTGGCTCTGTTAACTTTTATTGTCCAAAAATTCTTCCGTTTTAAATGTTTGCTGCTCTTCACTGTGCAGTTTGGATCTTAGTATTACAGATGCTATTGCACATCAAAATTAATGAGGGCTAGTGCAGTTGAAAGTGATTTCAGGAACTGGAAGTGAAGGAAGATTAAGCACTGGTGGTTTAGATTGGTTGCAAGAGGACAGGGGCTGTCACAGAAACATTTTTTATTTTGTCTGTTCTCTTGTTAACATCAGTATACTGATAAACTGCTAACATTTTTGACAGGAAACAAGCCATGAAGATGTTGTTCCTCAGTGCCTTAATTCTGAAGAAGTTAAGAACAGAGTTGTTAATTTTCTGGCTAAGGTATGTAAGTTGTTGAATCACTTTACTGCTTTCTTAGTTGATGTTGTACACCCACTGTGAGCAGTAAACAGCTTGTGTCTACACCTGCATCATCTGCATAGTGATTTAAAATAAGTTTTCTGTCAATTAGGATCCGGTTGAACTTTTCTACTTACTTTAATTAGCAGAATTAACAACTGCCATGCCTATGCACACTGCTCTTGCAGTACTTCCCAACTTTGTTTTAAATGCTTTGCTTTTTCCTCCTTCAACCAAAAGCTTACTTAATTGCACGCAGGGATCTCATCATGTAGTTGGTGTGACTTCCTTCTCTATTGCTCTTGGATCAGGTTCTGAAATCTAAATGAACATGTATGAAACATCTTGTTCTTTTTGCGTATTAAAATGAAATCCTCTTTAGAGGAGATGGTGGTTGCTGCAGAACAGGACACTGCGAAGGGGGGAGGCTGTTGTGCTGTAACTAAGCTAAGGCAAGGCTCTCTGGATGAGCAGCTTTTGGCAAGCAGATAATTTGCAAATGCACTGGTAACTACCAGTGATGCCTAAGCAGAGTTTTAGGTAACTTCAATCTCCTCATCAGAAGAGTGTGTGAGAAGTACTGTCTTTGAACTGCATGTTAAAATCTCTCCCTCCCTCCCTTTTGTTCTGGCATAAAAAAGTGAGCTTATGAAGGTTGGTAATGCCACCTCTCCTGTGGTTTTCTCCCTAGACAAGGCAGGTAGAAGAGACAAAAGAAGCACGAGCAGAACGCATGAAGCAAGAAGGGATTACCTGGAGTGCCCAAGTTTTGAAAGGGGATGGAAAACTGGAGTCCACAGGAGAGGTACGTGTGCTTCTTTAAACTGTATGGGTCCTCTATCAGTTTCTGTCAGTTCTGGCAACTCTGAAGAGGTTTGAGGTGGTCTTGTTGCCCTCCATGTTCTAAGAAAAAAGGTAACAAGCATTCCTGGCCCTTAATGTGACACCTGCCAGGCAGCAAGAGCTCTCACAGGACAAGGGTGTCTTGCAGCTCTGTTCCATCTAAGGGTTTTCCTGCATTTGGATGAGGACTGATTGTTTACATATAGCATTAAAATGATGTTTCATGTTTACTTCAATCTGCAGCCTCTGGCCAAAAGAGCCTGTCATCCCCCCTCTGAGGAGCAGTACAAGTCAGCAGTAGGCACGATGGAGGGGGCAGTGGAGGCTGTGAAGCTGCTGCTCCAGAAAGGGTCCCCCCCAGCCTGGCTTGCAGCAAAGCTGGAGGCTCTGCACTCAGCTTTAGCCACCCTCAGGGACAGCGCACGGTAAGGTGCTCCATGGGGCTTGGAGACAAGGAGCCAGCTCAGCTCTGTGGGGGGAGGGAAGAGGTGCCTTTGTACCATGAGTGCTGGAGGAGAAAACACCGTGCTCCACTGTGCCAAAATAGACTGAGGGGTGAGATGGTGGCTGCTGTTTCACAGTAAGTGGCTGAAGGAGTGAATGTATTTTAATGGATACCATGTACACCTGTGCTGTCAGTTTGTACACTGCCAATTTTGTATATTTGCTTGTATATTGTTTGTTTTTTTACTGTGTGGTGATAAACATTCCATGAGATTGTATTCTGAATACTAAGAGCTTTGAACCTTGCAAAAGTAACAGTTACTTTGTTCCTGTCACCTACAGGTGACCAGGCAATAGGTGTTTTTACCTTAACTTTAAAATACATTCAAGAATAACAGTTTAAGGCTCTACCCTGTTCTCTGAATATCCCTCTGCTGCTGGTTGCACTCCACGCTAAGGTCATCTTTTAAAAATAATCTTTATTGGTCACAGTTAAGAGCAGAAAGAACATGGTGCTTGAGCAGTTTGTGGTCAATCACTGCACAGTTCCTGGCACCTCTTGTGCCATCGCACTGACATAACTACATAAACAGCAATAAATAGGTGGAGTAAACTGTACATTCATCTTAAAATATTCTCTTAGCTAAAAAGTTAAAAGGAGCCATTTCTAAGGGCTTTTTTTAGGGGGGGAGGGGGAACAAAAGAAAAAAAAAAAAACAAAGGAAAAAGGCACATTAACCAAGGAACTCAGTGTGACTTTCATTTATTGTCAGCAGTTTCTCAGGGCAGGGATGAGTTCTGGAACAATCACTTACACCACTCTTGGCCTCCAGTAGCACATCAGCACCATCCCACCCGTCACCATCATCACACTCTTCCTCTTTCCAGGAGCAGTGGCACACACCACAGCTAGGCACATTGCTTGAGTGCAGGCCTCACCCCTGCAGGTTTTGGCACAGACTGGGAAGGAGCATCCATGGTAAGAGCTCAGGCCCCCGGGATCTCACTGGCTGTGCAGCAAGTGCCTGCCTTCTGGCAAAAGCAGTGCTGAGGTACTTATCCATTGTACTGGGGAAGCAGTGACTCCTTTCACAGGATCCAACATACCAGAAATGGCCTTTGTCTCTTTCAGTCATGTTACCAGTTTGTATCATCTTCCCAGTTCAACTCCTCTTCTTCACCCCAGCCTGTAGCTTCAGCCTGGAATCACATAAAAGTATCAACATTAAGGCATGTGGACTGTACTTGTGTGCTTAGCACAGCCTCAGGAGCCAGGTAGGAGCTTGTGCAGCTTGGGATGGCAGAGTATTATTCATCCACAATGCCAAAATGCCAAGGCCAGAGTGCTAATATTTTCAGCTTCTGGTCTTAAAAAACTTTGAAGCTACAAAAAGAAACACCTTAGACACACAAACTTAACAGGGAGTGTCTTACATTTTTTTCCTTAAAGCAAAAACTGTTTGTATGAAACTCCCTTTCCCTTTAAAAAGGATGCTATAAATTAGATTCTTTCTTTCCCCCTAGGAAACAGCCATTTTCCTGCTCTATTCTAACACTGTAAGTTTGATCTTACCCACCCACTGACAAAGCACTAGTGAGTGACTTCCCTCCCACCCCCCAAAATGTGGTTGAGATCATGACAGTGCTTCTGTCACAGGACACTGTGCCATTTTCAAATGTCATAAACAACTTCAGTTCACAGCCCAGGCTCCTTTCCCCATGCTCCCTGCTACCCCTGGGTAGCTCTCTTGAGGCTGAATGAGCAAAACAACCTAAGTCAACACCTGCTCCCTAATGCAGGTACACCTTCAGATGGCAGCACTGGGAGTGTTGTCTGTCCTGTTAGGAAACAGCAGCAGTCTCTGGAGTCTCCATGATGGGGCTACAGGGATTTATTTACCCACTTTCTCAAAAAAAAGCAGTTTTAGAACTCCATTAATTCTCTGAAATAGAGAAACATTTCATCTATTCTTTCATGAAAATAGAGCACCTGAAAAACTTTACTCTGCAAGCCAGAGGTTCTGATTTTCTGGTCCTTAATTTACAATGCTTTTAGGTTTTCCTAGAAGAGCCAGGAGCAACAGTAAGTTGCTCTTTGCTTGAAAGCCCCTTCTGTTGGTGCATGGAACCATGCCTGTTCAGCAGCCAGGATCCAGCTTTGTTGTACCTGTCTGACAAACCAGGACTCTCCCTCACAAAGGGTAGAATTCCTGCATCCAGGATAAAGCAGCACAGAGCAAAACCTAGAGTTAAAACTCCTTAGACAGTACCTTTAGTAGTGCACAAATTGAGTCCATTCCCTTGCTCTTTCCTAACACAGCTCTCCTGCTGCTGTATCAAGAGCCCACTGAATTACCTAGTGCCTGCTAAGGCAGAGCTCAGCATCCTGTATTCACAGGGAAGGACTCACCTGCAGGGCTGTGTGCTGCTGATCCCTGAGGGGCCAGCTGGTGAAACAGCTCTGTGTGTGTGCTTTGGGATCCTCTAAGTGTGCAGTCACTGAAACCCCCTGCCTGGAGCCTCTTACCTCAATCACATCAGCTGCTGCAAATTTGGATGAAAACAGCATGTTCTGGGAGGCACCTTCTCTCCTGGATACCCCGCCTGGGTGAGTGGGAACAACCGCTTCTGTCCTCGCCTCAGGTAAAATCAGGAGAGCAGAAGGTTTAATGTCTGGGATCATGTCAGCAAACCAGTCCAGCTCAGGGTCTTGCACCGGTTTCCTCTTCACTTTGATTGTGAACTCTTCTCCCAGGCCATTCTCTGATGAAGACTTCAACCTTTCCTGAAAGGTTGTTTTTGGCAGCACAGTTTGTTCCAGTTGGTCCTGGTGGTCCCACCTGTCATTGCTCCAGCTGTTCCCAGGGCAGGACTTCGTGGGAGGACTCAGTCTGAGGCTTTTGAATTCCTTGCTCAGCTGATGGGTATCTGGCAGAGGCCTCGGCCTTTCAGCTGCATCAGCTTGTGTCACAGTGAGGCAGTCTCCTGAGGGCAATTTAGGACTGGGGCTCCTGGGCTCGAAGTCATCCCAAGGCTTCTCATCTACATCATGATCAGCAAAGTAAGGTCCCACGCTGCCCTGCAGCTCTTGGGGCTGAATTTGTATGTTCACAGTTTTCTCAGTGTCTGTCTCCTCTGGCTCACTCCAGTCTGGCCACTCCTCTGCTGGCCTTTCAGAGGTAGTCAAAGAGTTCCTGTTATTCCCCAGTGTATTAATGCTTCCAGGAATTCCATTCAGGGAGGGCTGAGAGCCTTGCTCAGCTGTGAAAGACAAAGATGTTACACATTATTTCATGAGAGCAAGTGCAGAAATGGAGTTGTGCCTAAAACTTCCTCGACATCACAGGCAGCACCTGGCATGGGAACCAGTCAGTAAGTGGTTGGAAAGGAAACTTCTCTTGGATGAGAAAGCCCGGACACCTTCCTGCTTGTAAAATAGGGAATACACCTCAGAGCCCCTGGGGCAATACAGGCTAATAGCTGATAAGCAACAGGTGACTGAGAAAAGGTCATGGAAAGAAACAGAGTTGGCTTTGACTGTCAGAATGAGCTGACCTGTAAATCCAGGGTATCTGCCATTATAAGGAAAGAGAAATTCAAGGCCACACAGTCTGTGTATATTGGCTTCCCAAAAAGCTCTTTCCTAGGATATTGCCTTCCTTGGTTCACTGAATCTTTGAGATCAGCACATGAGAAAAATGAACATTTTTCAAGCAATGCTCCATTTGTGGAACACTTGATTTCTAAGAAGGAAGCACTAGGACTATGTTTTACCTGTCTTCAAAGCCAGGGGATTGTCTTGTCGCACAGGAGGCTTCTTCACAGGTACATTTCCAGAGATGGGGAATGAGCTGGAACTGCTCTTCACGGGCCAAGAGGTTTGATTTCTCTGATTGCTCACAATGTGACTGGGGGAACCTGGCAGGAGAAAAGAAAAGAAAGGACACAAGTCCACAAGGTGTATGTTGACAGTCTTAGCTGAAACTGCCCCCAGCATTGGAGTGTTCTTATTTACACTGAAGCCTGGCATGGCAATCCAACAGCTGCACCTCCTGATCCATGTATAATACAATACTCCTCTGTTCCTGCTGCCTCCAGCTTTTGCCAGTACAAAGTTATGGCAACTGTACATGGTCAGTTTTTGCTGAGATGTTCTTTCAAGAAATACACAATGAACAAAGTGATTATGATCAGAGCAGATGCTTTAAAAATGCTGTCTGCTGCCTGGCTGGATCCAAAATCCCCACTGCTGTACTGCACAGCATCACAAGTGCCCTGGTACCTGCCTCATACAAAAGCACTGCACTCAGTCACAACAACTCCAAGCATAAGCAAACTCATGAGACTACATAAACCCTCTTTCATGCCTGGGCACTGGCACAGCAGCTTCCAGGCATGAGAATCTCTACTCTGACAGCCCTGTGAAAGCTGCCCTCCTGTCCCACCTGAGGTGAGGTGGGGAGGTGGGCAGTCAAGGCCATGCTTTGAGGCTGCCCAAGGCAGGTGTGTCTCAAATGACAGCTTGGCAAGCACAAGTTCATTTTGGGGAGCTGCAAGGTATGGTCAGCAGTGTTGGTGCTTCACCTCAGCTGTGTGGGCTCTGTTGCCACTGTCTCAGAATGGCACAGCTTGGGCCAGCGCTGCAATCTGCTCCCACGGGGCTCACCTGTGTCCCCAGCCAGCTGTGCCTGCCTAGGCTGGGGATTACCGGTGCCACCAGAGACACGTGGCCCACTTCAAGGAACACACAAACCACCCCCACGGGGCCCTTGATAAAGGGCACATCCTTTAAGGGCTTAAGCAAACACAGCTTGTTAAGCCTCACATGTTCAACCTCTAGTGCTGCTTTTTGCAGGTCATCACTCACTTGAGGACAAAGGTGGGTTTTTGTTGTTAATCAATACTTAGGTCTAATTTTAAGTATATTCTGAAAAATAAACCTGGTTTCCACATGCAATCCAAAGGGGTTTATTTACTACAGTCTACTAAAATAATGTAAAGAAATTAATGCAATGAGCAATCCACAGATTTTAATAAAGGGTGGTAGCTGTCAGTACACACACAAATAGGAAGCAAACATACTTAAACTGATCTCTGTCATGCATGTCATTTGGTATCTGTATGTCTAAAGTAGCACAAGTGCTGATTGTTCCCTCCAGTTAACAAACATTCCTATGTTGCAATATCCAGAAAAGCTTTCCCTTAGTATACTTGGTTCCAAGTTATCTAGCAGGTGCAGGGGCTACTGTCTTCACTTGGGTTAGCTGAAAAGCCTCCAGAGAGCTGATAAAATAGGGAAGTTCGTATTCCTTTTCCAATCTATGAATAGAAATTGGGGGAAGAAGGTGAGATTTACTATTTATAAAAACAGGAAGGACAGAGGGAGTATTAAACAACTGCCTGTGTAAGTCCTTTCAAAGGGCTGCATAGTTTTTCCACCAAAGACAAACACACACACACACACACACACACACACTGTATCTCCTTACAGGGATTCTTAAATGAAGAAGAGATATAAATTTTTTTTCCCATATATTTCCTATATTTAAAATACTTTTATGTAACCCTTCTACTGATACCAATTCTGTATCTGCAGATAGCACCTAACTTAAAATTGAAGTTTGGCTGCAAATTAGCTTTTTTTCAATTAACCTGTCACCAGCAACAGATTCATCATTCAAGAAATTCTGCCTGCACTGCCTGGACAGAACAGGCAGGAATCCCAAGAACACTCTGACCATGTATTTTACCTTCTGGGGAGAGATCAGCAGTTTTCATGAAGCTTGGTGCAGAGCTTTTGAAAATCTTCATTCTTTCTCCGCCTACAACCACCTCAGGTCCAAGCAGGGACACAAGCACTGCCAGGCTGTGCAGCGTTATCGCCACGATGGAGTCACTGGTGTCTCGAAGGCCCAGCAGTACCTGCACCAACAACACAACAGTGTTACCAACACCACAGATTCTGCTTTGTCACTGCCTTCCTCTTCCTCTTACCCCTGCAGCATATTTCATTTCCAATCTCCCACAGCTCTCAGTAGATGGATGTTGGGCTACTGGATGTTATTCCATAGCATAAAATCAGCCTTCCACTTCGTGCTACACGCTAAAGAGGGCGGCTGGTCCTAGTGTTTGGATGGAGATCTGAGCAACCTAACAGTGTCCCTATAGCAGGGGATTGGATTAGATGATTTTAAAGGTCCCTTCCAACCCAAACCATTCTGTGATTCTAAGAAATCCCGTGTTCTAGGATATACCACCTATTGGTTTGCTGTTCCTAACCTGTGGCAATATGATGTTTTTCAACTCGTCCCGGGAGAACAGCTCTGCATAGGCATGGATGTGAGACAGCAGCACCATCCGGACGTGCTCCTCGTGAACCTCAAACAGCTTTAGCAGCACAGGGATGACGTGTGCCTGGAACAAGGCTGGTGACAGGAGGCAGCTGGTCTGGCTCTCTCCAGTTTGCTCTAGGGGAGAAGATGGAGATGGGAAAAGGGTGTTTCAACCCTGAGAGACAGCTCACACAAAAGCTACTGACTGAGAAACCATCACAGCTGAGCATGACAGTGTCACCCCAGTGCCAGGTCTGAGGCTGTGTCAGCTGCCAACACAGATTGTTTGGGATGTCAAAGATGGATGGGAGTGAGGGGAGGCAGCAGTGCCACTGTCCATTGCTCCATGGCCCTGGCTCTGAACACTGAAGGTCAAACAGCCTCAAGAGAGGCTTTGCTTGGCTGAACCACCAGTAACTATTTAGGAGCAACTTTAAGAGAGGGGAGGCAAAGAAAAGAGACAGCTGGGGACAAGACACAGTAAATACCTCTGAAAGGAGAGGACACTGAATGTCCTTAACAGGAGAACGAGTGCAGGGACAGAAGGAAAAAGAGCAGGCAGGGGAAAAGCGAGAAGAGGGATATGCAGTGACACCCTGGGGAAGCCTGGGGTGGCACATAAACCTGGGAGAAAGCTCAGGCCTTTCCTAATTCTCCTCCCAGCACCAGCAGAACAGTAAAAAGTATCAAACAAGGAAGCACAGATAACTGTCCTTCCCAGTTCTGTGTATTGCACTATTTGGTCTAGTTAAGGAAACATTGTTGCCTTAATTCAATGAAACAACCACTCTGAATCCATTCCAAACTTGTCAGTAGTAATTGTGACTACAAAGTATTTAAAGGTCACCTTTCTTTGGTCCCAGCAGATGAGGAAGAAAACTCTTGACAGCTACAGGTTCTGCAAACACGAGCTGATTGAGTAGAAGAGGCACCAGCCGTGATGCTATCAGCTCCTCTGACAGGCCAGCCACCCTGTCCAGCAGGAATCTGCATTCCAGGAGACAGCAGTTAGGATCAAGGCAGCTTTCCATGCATTTATGCCCGTTTCCCATAATGTCACCTTCCCCTTTTTGTGTCTGACCCATCTCCCTGTGCCTGCACTCTGACCTATATGGACAAGGCTCTGCTCCTGCCTGGGGCTTCAGGAAAAGTAAACACAAACCAGGAGCCAGAGCTACATTCCTGGCAGACCCCATACCCAGAGCACTGGCTGGCACAAACCAGCTGGCACAGGAAGCTGCTGGGGCATCAAACTGCGTCAGAGCTGGCATCTCCCACGAAGAGCTACAGTCAGAACTGCAGTAGGGAGCTTCCCTCTCACCCCACAGCCTGGTGCACTGCAAGAATTTTCCTACTGCTTTGGAAAAGGCTGTTCTACCCACCACACAAGGGAAGTTTCCCTTGCACAAAGGGAATCCCACTTTGAAAACACTTCCCATCTGATGCATTTCAGAGGCTGCCAACAGAGTATGTATTTGGTTTATGTATTTAAGTCACAGGGTTTAATTTTGTGCAACTGCTCCTCACTGTAGGATTTTAATTTTTAAAATATCATTAACAGTTACTGCTTTTCTCCAGCCTTGAAGGAGACTAAGGGAATCATGCACATGCTGTGAAGGCTCCTCTGCCTGATAAAGGGGCAACACTGTCCTATCTTTAAGCCAAGTGTTCATTCCCTCCCTCAGCAAATGCTGCTGATGCAGCGATTGTGAGAACTGTTCTGAATGCTCCTGCTGAGATCCCCTTTCTCCTCTTACTTCCTCCACTTAAGCCTCAAACTAGCAAAAAACAGGCGATGGTGGCCACAGAAGTATAAAACAGGCAGGAAGACAGCTCTGTAAGAACACCAGGGCCCTTTTATATGGAAAAAGAAAGAGAAACTCAGCCTCTTCCCTTTTCAGGCCCAGGTAATGCCATGATTACAGAGGAGCTTCCCCTACAGATAACTTATTGGGGGCCACAACAGCAGGATTTCCTGCAGGATGCTCCCCTACTGCAGCCAAGACACCGACTACAGGCAACAGATTCACCCAGGCAGGGCTGGCACCACAGCATTCAGTCACCCAACAAGCCTTACTGAAAACTCTCTCCCTGGCAGCTGCATTGCCCAGCAGGTACTGCTCCTCCCAAGCACCAAACCATTCACAGGGAACTGGGAAAGGAGGAAGCGAAGAGTTTCCTCTTTTACACAATGGTTACTTTGGCTGGAGTACCCAAAATGTTACAGAGCAAACAATGTTCTGCCAAAGCAATCAAAATCTGCAACCTGAGGGATTACCTCTGGCCATGAGCCCTCCCAGGTTCCCTCCCCAGTCCATTTGGCAGAAGTAGTCTGAAACAAGAAGCTTCCAGGTTACAGTTCCTTCACTTACTTGAAAAATTCAGTTTTTTCCTCCTCAGACTTTAGTGTTAAGGTCTTCAGAAAATTCACAACTTCCAGAAAATCATTCCTAAGCACAAAAATGTAGGCTGTCAAGTGATGCTTAAACCACCCACAATGAAGAGACTGCAAATCCCCACCACTGATTCAGCAGAGAGAACTAGACAGAGGGATACAAGTCTTGATCTGGTGGATCAAGAATGCCAGCACAGAGGTGAGACCTGAGAGCTGCTGCTCAGCACCTCACTGGCAAGGCTGAGAACAGTTTCTTAATTTAAGGAGTCTGTCAAAGATCCCTGTAAGAGACAGGGATTAAGTCTGCACTTACATCCCACGCCTTCACAAAACTAACGCTTTGCAAGACAGAAACAAGCCTGTCAAGACCAAGAGAGGTCTCACGTTCCTGTCCTTACCTGAAGAATTCATGTGACAATAAGCTGGACAGTGGTGGACGACACTTTGGGTCTGGATTTAGCAGCGTGCAGTGCAAGGTTTGCTGGAAGCTGGAGAGAATGTCTGCTGAAACTGAAATCCAGAGCACCTACAGTTAGATTTCTCTCTCAACACTGAACTAGATACATTCAGGAGTCCCCTGCCCTCCCCAAAACTAATTTTTCACTCTGATAGCAAAATTCCAAAAGGAAAGCAAAAATAGCATTTCCATTTCTCTTAAGCTGCCTGGCTGCTGGGGCTCCAAGGAGTGCTACTGTCCTCCCAAGAAGCTTCCTGCTCCCTGTCTGCTGGAAGGTGGCAGTCCCTGCTCAGCAGTGGCACACAAGACCCACAGGACACATCCATAACCCTTGGAGAGGCAGCTGGTGGGGCAGGACCAGAGCAGGTTTGGGGATGCTTCTATCACAAGGGCTGGTGACCTCCAGCCACACCTGACCATGTCCAAATGCAGGAAAAGGGGAACACAGGAGAAGCCAAGGTCTGCATTCAGCTCAGCAAACACAAAGAACACTGGCCAGTGAACCCCTGGCACTTCCTGCCAGCTGCAACAAGAGGTGAACGGCTCGACACGCACAAGGAATGCCCACAGCAAAATAAACAGGTGTCATTCCTCACCCTGGTCATTGAGGACTGTCAGGAGATTTTCAACTGTTGTTCCAAAGGCATAGGCATCCCTCGCGTGCCCGTAGCTGCTGGGCAGCATTTTGAAATCTGCAGACTGAAAACAAAACCAAAATCAGGAAAGCGGGAGCTTTTTAAATACTAGGTAATTTTAATTTCCAAGAGTCTCTATTTCCACCCCCTGCCATAAACACTCTCCAATTCTTTTTATAGCACCAAAGCATACCCTGTAAGTAGAATATTATGCTAAAAAAATCTTCACTGGGGAATTTATAACCCAAAGGAGCAACTGCAGCACAGTGGAACAACTCCCCAATGGATGCACACAGGCAACAGCTTTCAGCATTTCTATAGAAACGGGTGATAATTAGAAAGAGTGCTCCTTTGGCATAAGCAACTCCAAGGATTCTCAATGGGTGGGAAGTGACTAATGGGTGGAAAAAAGAGCTACACAACTAGGGGACCGCAGTGATCTGGGCAATCTCTGCAACTACTCTCATTTTTGCAAAGCTACGGTGATTTAGAAGCGTTAAAGCTGCAAAATAAAGTGTTTGAAAAATATTATTCCCTGTGCCCAACACCATTCCCCAACCAGGGATGGGACAGAAGAAGGGGAAAAAGGAAACCTCCACTATTATCCAAGAGCCACTTCCATGCCGTTCAGGCATAAGGAAATAAAATACAGGAATGAAGATCTATTTCCTGAACACAACACTTGTATTTGTTGCTAGTGGGACATTCCTTGAGCAAGTGCTGTTACTCTGTTACTCACCATCTCCTCGCATGGGATGCAGGACTGGTCTCGTATGGACCTGACGTGACAAAGGAACTGGAAGGAGAAGAGAGGGGACATGAGCTCCTCTGTCACCCACCTGTGACAAGCAGCAGAGCAGGGTATCCCCACGGGCCCGGGCTCACAGTGGAAGGAGCTCTGCCCATGCACTCGGCTCTGGCAGAGGGGAAGCACCAACGGAGCAGGTGGGAGGCACCAAGCTGAGAGAAAGCAGCTTCAGGGCCTCACAGCCAACTCATCCCACCAGCCCTCAGTCCTGTCGCCCTGCATGATCCATCTGGGCAGGGAAAGGATCTCCAGAGCTTTAGCAGACAGATCTCACTGCTGCACTCTCTGCATTGTTATGCAGCACCATGCACAACAGGTGCGTGTGCTGATCCCCTGTGAAAGGTGGTCCACACCAGGAACACTCCACACAGTTTGTGAAGGATTTGCAGATCCTCTGGGAGAAGAGGCAGTGTGCATCTGTGACACAGTGCCAGGCTGAAGCAATGACTCTGCACATCAGGCAGCACAAATAAACCAGGAATTGTTCTGCTCACAAGCAGAGAAGATACCACCAACAAAAGCTAAGGAGGCATTTAAATTATTTTCCTTATTGATTCATTTCAACCTGGACCTTTCTGTTTCACACTAAAGCTTTTTTTTTTTTTTTAAATTTGTTCTTAAATCAGTCCAGAGGAGCAGAGATTTCTCACTCTCTAGCCAGCAGGGTCCCTTAGAAAAGTATCTGCTTTTTGACTAACGTGGAGTTAATTTGTGTGGATATTGTAGTTACAGTTGTGGTGTCCCTAGACCAAAGATTCAGAACAGAGCTGGAAGTGAACCAACACACTTAATAGCAAATCCAGCCAAGTGGAAGGACTTTGGCCTTCATGTCCATAGATGGCCAGTTTCCACAGGCCAGGAATCCTCTCCTGGGCATCCGAGGGTGCACTTGGCTTGGCTCTTACCTCTGGGGTGGCTTCACTGAAGTTACAAACTGTTTCCATTCCTCCCAGCTTCCAGTGCCCATCCTCACTCACAAACACGGAGGATAAACAGACGTTGTTATGTGTTAGGTTTCCCTAGAATGTAACAAAAAAAACCCCAAAACAGAATAAGATCTCAGGGGATAGATGGAGATGTAAAATCTTAATCAGCACTAAGTAGGTGCTGTGAGAGACTGAGGGAAAGCTGCCAAAAAGCACACAGTTCCAAAGGTCCTTTGGGATTTGGTAGGTGACTAGCAGGTGCCAGGCAGGAGGGCCAGGGTTTTAGAGCAGACAAAGCCCTGATTGTCACAGCCCCTGCAACGCAACTGTAAATCCAGGGAAGTTCTCCAACTATGAACACAAAGCCCCAGAGCTACAGTTTGAGCTGGGATTTAACTGCGGTCCTGGACAAACACAGAGAGCCCAAATGGGAGCAGTGACACTGATCTCTGACACAGGGCAACAGCTGTAAACAAATGCCAAGGCTGAGCAATCCCATTTCCCCAAAGCAAGAAGCACTGCAAGCGAATTCATGAGCTAAGAACTGCTTGCTTCCATACTTCCAAACCCCACAGCATTTTGAGTTACCCTTCCTCTCACTAAACAGCTCCTGATTTTAGCAATTGCAGCCTAAAAGAACTGTGGGACACGTGTCTGCTTTTTGGGAGGAATCAGGAATGAGAGACTCACTCAGACAAGCCCAGGTACAGCGTTCTGTCCCATTTCACGTGTCTCCCACCAAAACCTGATGGCTGCTGCCAGGGGGTACCTACCCTGTCGTGGAGGAAGATGAGTGCCAGCAGCACATCGTAGATCCCTGCGCAGATTTCAGCAGAGGAGAGCGTCTCCAGGACCAGCTCCAAAGGCTTCACCCGCTCTGTAACCAGGTGGATCCCATTTGCTTCCACAGTACAAGAGAGGAAGCGCAGAAGGCAAGGATGGCGCAAGGTTTTCAGGTGCTTTCAGAAACAAGGAGGCCTGTTAGATCTCACCCGAGGCAGCTCCTCTGCCTGCACAGCTCAGCCCTGTACTCTTAGCTGGGTTTTCTCACTGAATTTACACAGCCCAATCCTGCTCCTCACCAAGCACCCAGCACATTCACTCACTGCAGAAGTTTTTATAATACATTGAAATAGACACATGGAACAGTTTGGGTTGGAAGGACCTTAAAAGATCATCTCATTCCAACCATGGGCAGGGACACCTTCCACCAGACCAGGTCGCTCCAAGCCCCATCCAGCCTGGCCTTGAACATTTCCATCAAGCACCCACAGCTTGTTTGGGCTACCTGTGCCAGTGCCTCACCACTTCATGGGGGAGAATTTCTTCCTAGTATCTAATCTAATATAATCTAATCCTACTCTCTGTCAGTTTAAAGCCGTTCCCCCTTGTCCTGTCACTACATGCTCTTGTAAGTAGTTTCTCTCCATCTTTCTTGTAGCCTCCCCAAGATACTGGAAGAAAGTCTTACACAGAATAAAAGGAAGTCTTAGTCGTAACATGGTATTTTGGGTGGGATCCACTCAGAAAAGAGCCTCTGACTTACACCTGCAGGATGAGACAGCCCTCTGCCAAGCCAGGCAGGTACTGCTGTGTGACCACACTTCCCACACTGCTCACATTGCACAGCACAATATGAGCTCTGCAGCTGCCGACCCCTTCTGCCCCCCCTGCATGGCCAGGGTCAGCTCCCACCTCTTCTCCTGCCCTCCCCTCCCCAGGGTTTGACCCTTGTGCACCAATTCCCACCCTTCCAATAAAAGGGAGGGACAGCTGTGACAGGTCTGTCCCAGGCAGGCTCCAGTACCTTGGCAGCTTTATTGACCTTATCTTCATTCTCCCGCTTGTACACGAACACAGAGGCGCGTCTGCCATCCTGGAGCACGGCCGGGTAAATGGTGTGTCCCGTGGGCAGCGTGAACGGCGGCTCTTCCAGGGTGTAGCTCTTCAGAGCGCTGTTCTCCGAGCCCATCCCTTGCACAGGTTCTCTCCTGACCACAAACAGGCCTTTGGGGGAAGGAGGATGTTTTTCAGACAGGTTTAGTTCCAGCAAGCACTGTCCAGTTTGCCTTCAGAGCATTTTCTGCAAAGCACGAAACAGCCATGAAGAACCTCCTCCTGCCACAATCCTGTCCTTCAGTTTAAGGACAAGAATAAAATCACCAATGTTTATTTTGCAAAGGAAACCAAATGCCCACAAAAGGGTTCAGATCAGCAGGTAAGCAGCTCTCAGCTCTGGGGCATAGACTGCGCTGGCACGTGTCAGCATCACCACCAGCTGTGACACACAGTGCAGCATCCACCGCTGATCCCTGACCTGGCTACCAAGCCAAGAACCCACCAAAAGCAGGATCCAGCTACACCCCCAGTCACAGACATCCACTCCAAGGATTCAACTCAGATTAAGCACAGACAGCAGTTAGGAACTGGGAGTGCATAAGGAGCCCCTGGCCTTCTTAAAGACACCATTCCTCAATTCTCCAAGCCAGAGAGGATTCCAGTGAAGGAGGAAGGATTTCAGGAGGTTACCTGGCTACCGGTAATCTCCTCCAGCAGCACACTTTCCCCGATTACCTTCTCTCCATCTGACAAACATTCCATCTGCCTGCCAACCCTTCCTTCCTCCCACAGCCTGTCAGGAAGAGGCTGACACAGTTTTTGTGCTGCTTCCTCACACGCAAAACTGGTAGAACAAACACACTGACTGGAGAGGCTCTTTAGGAAAACACTGACCAAGCACATGCTCTGTCATCAGGCTTGTGATCACAGGCCACGGGTGAGACCCCACACCAGTCTGCACACAGGAGTCAGCAAACCTTCGTCAGGAATCAGGAGAGAGCAACACCTTAGTTTTCAGGAAAAGTAGGGGCAAAACTGCCCACTCCCAAGCATTTTTTGCAGCTGGAGACTTGTATTACAGTAGTTATTTCCAGTCATGACCTGAGGGTTTAGGAGGGCAACAACACAAGAGTCTTTCAGCTCCCAGACAGAGCTCTTCTGGCCCTTCACCCACATCTCCAGTGAGGGCTCCTAAAATCTAACACTGAATTAACTACAGAACATGCAAGCTTCCTCATTCGCTCTCCCCTGGTGTCAGGGATGGATCTGCACCTTTTCAGCACAAAGTCCTTTAAGGGAATTTTTTTTTAAACTCCTTGGCACATTCCTGCTGCCCTTGGACAGAAGGGTTTCCTCTCCAGCCAGAAGCCATGAGCTCTAACCTGGCTCCCCCTAGTTAACCTTCCCCACCTGTGTACAACACCACCAGCTGCAGCTCCTGGGTACAGCCCAGGGCATTTCTCTGCACTCTCTGCTCTTCCCAGCTGTGCCTCATTTGCTTGTTCTGCTTCAATTATTTCTCACTCAGATTTTGCACAGGACACCTGAAAGTATTTGGGCTGGCCTGGTGCCTCACATTCGTCCAAATACATATGGACATATTTGACTTCAGAGACACTCGCAGTTCAGGAACAAAATCATAGAATGGTTTGAGTTGAAAGGGACCTTAAAGCTCATCTTCTTCCACCCCCTGCCGTGGGAAGGGACACCTTCCACTCTCCCAGGTTGCTCCAAGCCCCACTCAACCTTGAACACTTCCAGGGATGGGGCAGCCACAGCTTCTCTGGGCAACCTGTGCCAGGGCCTCACCACCCTCACAGGGAAGAATACGTAACATATATCTAACCTACATTTTCCCTCTTTCAGTTTGTACCTATTCCCCCTTGTCCTGTCACTACAGTTGCTGATGAAGAGTCCTTCTCTGGTTTCCCTGTAGCTTCCTCAGACACAGGAAGGTGCTGTGAGGTCTCCACACAATCTTCTCTTCTCCAGACTGAACAGCCCCACCTTTCTCAGCCTGTTTTCACAGGGGAGGTGCTCCAGGACACTTTTCATGGCCTCCTCTGAACTTGCTCCAACAGTTCTACACCCTTCCTACATTGAATATTACAACATCAGGGTTATTTCATAATTGATCTACCTGCTCTATGACAGCCAGCTCCAAACATGCAGCCCCCTCTCCAGGAAACCTCTCAGGAGGAGCCCAGCAACTCTCAGTATCAAGCACCAAGCACCTGCACATGGCCAAGTAACAACAGCAGCCTGTGGAACCACAAGCCACGCTTTCCAGCTTTTTTTGGCTACTGAAACTCCAACAGGCAAATCCATCTGCAAAGGTCTATGCCCATGTGAGGCCAAAACCGACTGATGAACTGAGTGCTAAAGTAAACCATCACTCTCACGACCACATGCACTGTGTGAGTTAGCACTGCCCACTGTAACCCTTTCCTACCTTATCTTCAGTAAGCTGTAAACAGAAGTATAAGATGCGACACACAGCACACCCTGGGATGAAGAGGAGCTCGGCGGGGAAAGCCAGAGGGGCTGGGAGTTAAGGACAAGGTGGGTTTGCTGCCATAAAGAGGTGGAACTGCGATTTAGCTTCTCCGTGGGGTGATGACACCCGTACAGGGTATTCACCTGACACACACACACGCCGAGCCCTGGCGCTCCCCAGCTCACACCGAGGCAGTCCCTGCTCCTCCACACGCCCTGTCCGCGCCCTCCCACGCAGGCAGAACCTCCTGGGAGCGCTCTCACAGGTGCTGGGGGCTCTGCTCCCGAAGGCAGAGGCTCCTTAGCGTGGCACCGGGGACAGCAGGCGTTCGGGAGCGGCGCCGGCTCAGGGCGGGATGCGCTCCCTGCCCGGCCGGGCCCCGCGACCTTCAGCCCCGCCGCCCGCGGGTCACACGGCGCGGCCCCTCCCGGCCCTACAGCGGCCCCGCGGTGCCCCCCCCCGGTGCCCCGCACCTGCCCGGCCGGCCCGCGGTGCCGGCGCCGCTGGGCCCGCGACCGCTCCTGCTGCTCCTGCCGCTCTTCCTCCTCCTCCCGCCGCTCCCGGCCCGCCCCGGCCGCGCGCGCCCCCTCACGGCCGGAGGGCGCAGCGCCGGCAGCGCGCGGGGGCGCGGCCATCTTGGGGCGGGGCGAGTCCCCTCAGGGCGCCGGCGGGGCCGCAGGTGATGGAGTCGGCGGGGCTGGGGCGGGGCTGCAGGCCCGGGGAGGGTGACTGCACCCCGCTCTGGGCAGCGCCTTCCAACGTCTCGCCACCACAACAGGGGAAGAAAACATTCTAAGACCCAATCTGAGCCTCATCTTAAGGCCTTTCTCTGTTGTGCCCCCACCGTGCCCCCCACACTCAACAGCCGCGCTTTCCAGAACCTTCGGGAGCCTCGCCGCCCCTCGCTGGACACGCTCCAGCACCTCAGTGCCGTTTTTTAAAGGGCATTTTTAAACGCCCGTGCCGGGCCCGTATCCTGCCGCAGGGACCCAGCCCAAGGGCGGGGGCGAGGCCGGTGGTCTGTCCGGCACCTCCTGCGTGAGGAGAGCCATTTAGTGCCATTAAAACTAATTGCTCTCCGCGCCGCGGCGTAGGGCGACCCCGGGGAGAGATTTCACGTGAGTGTTTTGGGCAGCGGAGCGAAGTTCGACAGGAATGGCCCCAGAGCGGTGGGAGGTCCGGGCTGTTCGCACACTGTTTGGGTACCAGCGGTGTTACTCCGGTTTCCTGCAGCGCCAGGACGGGAGGTTGTGGTTTGCTCAGTCACGGAACCAGCGGCACAGCCCGCACCCCTGGCCTGTCTAGACGCACATTTAACGGCCAGGGCAGCGTGTTTTAACACAGGCGGTCTGGGCTGCGCGAACACCGTGGCTTTCTTTAGGAACTCCGCGGGTTTAACCTGCACTGAGTGTTGTGCTGTCAAATCCGGCATGAACTTTGTAGAGTGTATTCTTTAGCAATGCTTTCCCTCCCCGATTGCCAGTGAAGGCTCCCAGTCTGTGGACAGCACGGATGATCCCAGACACAGTGGTCTGCTGCCCAGGGGCTTCTCTGTGCCACAGTCCCTCGGGCACAACAAAGCCACGGCTCCCCGGACAGAAAAAGGGATTCCCTCAGATGACACTCAAGCTGCGCCCAGTTGAGCCTCACCATCTGTTCAGGTGAACAAGGATGGATTTCTCCTACGACTGTGCATGGGGTGGGCTGTCATGTCAGGCTTAACACGGGGCCACAGCACTAGGAGGAGTCAGGGATACGCTGGCAGATGGATGATCTGGGTCTTTTTAAATAAAGCAGGAAGATGACGGGAGGAGGAGGGTGCAGCAAAGTTAAATGGGTCATACATGTTATGACATACAGTACATCACATATTATGGGGTAATATAATGCACGCTGGAACACAAACTAAATAAAGTACACCACCTCCCTCTTTAAAGACAGGGAAGACCCAGAGCCTTTGGCTCAAATGGGACAGTCATACCAAAAGACCCTGTCCCCAAAATGAAAAATAAGTGTAACTCTGGACATTCCTCACCACAGTTATTCAAGGCCTAAGTGTGGATTTTTATGTCCTCTCTGTGTGTTTCTGGCAGGGCAAAGGCAGAAGGTCAGAAGACCTGAACAACTTAAAGATAAAAATATTCTTAATAAGCAACATCTGATTTCTACTCCCAGCACTTAGCTCCAGCATCAGGCTGTAGTGTGATTCACGTGGCTGTCAGGAAGAAAAAGCAAACTGTGGCTGCTCTGCATCGCTTACAGTGTATTTCCTTTGCTGGGCAGCCTCTGCGGAGAAGAATTCTTTCCCTTTACCTGCTCTTCCCGTGTGAGTCTATTGTTCCACACAGACTGAAGCAGCGCTGAGGTGTGTGCCCTGCTCAGGGCCCTGTCACACCATTGCTGCACAAACACCCCAACTGTGCTTTGGCCACAAATTTCACCCTTTGCCTTTCCTAAAAACAGCCAAGTGTTGGCTCCTCCAGAGAACTACCCAGGACCTGATGAGGGAGGTGTGAACCTCCCTCCTTGTCTTTCAAGGGCAGAGGGAACTAGTGGGATTACAGAGCTTGTAGCAAGTGCCTCATTAGGTTATTTATGTTGATTGGGCAAGAAAAGATTGGCATAGTGGAGAGATAGCCAGCCAGTGACTGTAGGAGAGGATGGGGCAAAAAACACACCTATGGAATAGAGCCTAAAGAGTCTAAAGGGACAGCTGTGGAGCACTGTCATAGAATCCCAGAACGGTTTGGGTTGGAAGGGACTTTAAAGATCATCTTGTTCTAAACCTCCAGCCATGGGCAGGGACTCCTTTCACTAGACCAGGTTGATCAGAGCCCCATCCAGCCTGGCCTTGAACACTTCCAGGGGTGGGACATCCACAACTCCAGTGTGTCCAGCAGACTCTGGTGCAGTCGCTCTCTGTGCTGCAGAAATGTTCTACAGCTCTTCCTCTTCCAGGCCATGGGGCCTTTGTGAAAGGCAGGGGGAAGAAACAAGGCTGCAGTGGTTCTCCCAGCTGATGCCTTTTCCAGTGATGTCCTATCCCCACATAGTCACGTTAGTTCCAACTACAGCACAGTAGCTTACTGCTGTTCATGATATTTCTCAAGTACTCCGTTACTTAATAAAAAAAAACAGGCTTCTCTTTTTAGGGGGGAGGGATCCCAACAGACTTCTTCCAGCTCCAGAAATGTCAATGTTTTTATTCAAGTGGGTGTCCAGACCAACTGGTTGCAAATGTCACCTCGTGCCTGTTGAAGCAGGTGCAGGGCAGTGCTGTCCCCCACTGTCGGTGCAGCTCCAGCACCTCTCCTGGTGCCTCAGAGCTCTCTCAGGAGAAAAGAA
This sequence comes from Acropternis orthonyx, assembly GCA_035583155.1. NCBI lineage: Eukaryota > Metazoa > Chordata > Aves > Passeriformes > Rhinocryptidae > Acropternis > Acropternis orthonyx. The sequence continues at coordinate 28,664,884 of JAWWEU010000005.1, read as the reverse complement.
AGCCTCAAAACCTTAACCCTAAGGAAAAACTGAGCAGATCACAACTTTAAGGGCTGACAGGTGCGACATTAGCTGCACCAGTAAGTCAGCTTCACTGTATTCCATCTTTTTTGAGGATAGCCACAGAAGGAACAGAGGTTGTTGCTATTCTGCCATGATGAGTGGACAGATGAGCTTACCAGTGCCCTATTACAGGAATTCCATTAAATAACCTGCCAGAGGGGCCCAAAGTCTCTTGTATCTAAACAGAGCTTGTCCTGCTTATTCCAAAAGAAGATACATCTTGTTCCTGTTTCATTTAATCCAGAGTGGATTAAACTAAACAGAATCATGGCAGTCTGATTTCAGAATGAAATGCACATGTTAAACCGTTAGCAGACAGCTCCATATCCCCTTGGACATTTAAAAGACCTTGAATCAGGTCCTTCATGAGCTCTCAGGCAGGAAGGTATTTGTTTACTTTTGCTTTCCCCGCCCTGTTGCCCTGGTAAGCTCCTAAATACCAGTGTAGTACAAAAATAATTTAACCCCAGATCTGAGGCGGCTGCTTTGAGCCCACAGAAAGCAGCCCCTCCATCTGCACAAAGCCTGTGTAATAGCTACCAGACCTATAAGCTTCTCAGCCCATGCTTATTTCATTGTGCTATTAACTTTACAGCCTAATTATATCTAAAACACTTGCCTAACCAAACTCATTAATTAATTAGCAGCAGGCTGGGAAAGAGGATACTCCTGGGATGGTTCAGGATTGCTGCTGTAGGGAAAGAAAAGAAGAGCCCTACAAAATCAGGGAGAGAAACCAGGAAAAAGAAGAAAGAACAAAAGTTGTGGAAGTTGCTAAAAGAAAGCAGATCCCTCCTCGCCCCATTTTATGCAGGATACAGTACCCAGGGACTGAATCCATAAATACAGATAATTAAACAGGTCAGACTCTCCAGGCTCCCTCTGACACCCACAGGGAATGTGATAGAGATTGAAAAGTCTATGTGTTCCTATCTTTTCCCCCCCCCTTTCTGGCTCAGGAACTGTAATTAAAGGGAAAATCAGCCTCTCTCCTCCCTTGGAGTGCAGTGGCACAGCTGGTTTTCATCTTGACTAGCAGGCTCTGTCCTCAGGCTACTAAGTGCTGAGTAATTTTTACCAAGCTCTGCTTGCAGATAAATGATGTTCTTCTCTTAGCTGCTGCCAGGCAAAGCTACAAATACTTGATCTTTTATTCTTTTCTCATAAACTCCTAACATTGAATACTAAAAATGCAGCCAGAGATTTTTTTCCACTGCCATTTATTCTCAGCATGGTCACAACTGTATTAGAATTACAGACACCCGCCCCTTTGCTGGAGCTCGACTGCAGCTCCTCGTTAACCTGAAGCTTCCAATTAAAGGCTCCTTCAGTTTCATTGATAGTTTGCATATACTCCAAGGACTCACTTCATTTTGTTTTTTCCCCAAAAACACATTCCATGAGAAGGGCAACTGCTTTAAATAACTTCACACTAATTTTCTGGAAAAGCCTGACAAGCAAGTGCCAGTCTTAGAAGAAAAGCCTGAGTCTGAGTGTGCAGTTTGGGGAATTTCTCTCACAGCTATAACTATAAAAATATCTGAAAGCTTTTGACTAAATGTGGCACAACCTCTGGGCAAATCCAGTGTGGTCTCAGAACAAAGGAAAGGATCTAGAAAGGTACAGCACTGGAAACCCATTAGTTTAATTCAAGTTTTCTGCCATTTTTCTAGTGAGATTTTATGTGTTCTAAGAAATTGCATAAGAATTAGTTAAAAATGGTATAAAAAAGAATTTAAAAAATAGTAGTTAATCTTGGCAATGCTGTGCTTCCACCTACCTCCAGTGAGTGAAGCCAGCACAGGGAGGAGGCTGAAAACTGGTAAGAAATACGGTGGCTAATTTTAGCCTTGTTTCCAGACATGCTGCATGAAACACAGGGAGTAACGGTGCTTACCAAGGTACCTGCACACTTTACAAAGATGAAGCAAGGTTTCAAAACAATCTTGATTTCAAAAGTATTTTTGAAGTATAAGAAAAATAGTCTGTCAACTTCTTAAATGAGCCCCTGCCTTTGAAGATCACCTTCTCAGCACAGACCCCAGTCTTACAGGATTATGGCAACAGGTTTAGTAGGATCAGCCCCCAGTGCAAGTCAACCTTCCGTTTAAGCCCTAAATGAGGGAGAAAAGAGCAGAGGAACAATTCTGCAAATAATAGCCATTAACAAATGAAAAAAAGATGAGGTAGAGGTAGCTTTTCTTTTAAATAAATTTCAGCTGCCTTGGTGGCTGTGACAGAGAGGGCGTTTCCATCACTTCTGTCTGTTCCAGTGGGGATACACAGCTAAGGAACAGCTTCAGTCTAAACTCAGTTTGCACGCTGCATGTTTCAAAACATGGCTTAAAGCAATCCCCACACTAGGAGCCCAACATGAAGGTGTCTTGGCCTGTCTCTGCTGCTCAATGATCCATGATCCAGTTTAAGCCCTGTGAACAAGCAGGACAGGATGGATTTGTATTTCTGGGTGGGAAAGCTGGGGGGAAAAGCTCTGCATCTGGATTCTGAACCAAGGGTACAGTGTTTTTCTCTTGCTGGCCCTCAGGATGTGGCTGTCTTCTCTGAGCCCACAGAGCTCTGTTTAAACACTATGGTAGAGATATTCTGTTGTAGTCTAGTTTCTAATTTTAAGTGTTCTCAAGCATTTAAACCAGACTGTAAATGTCTGAAGCTCCAGGGAGTGAATCTCTGCCATCTTTCCATTATTAAAGTGTTCAGACCCAGGGCTGGACTTTGGTCCAAACTATGTGTCAGAGCAGTGCCAGGAGATGCTGGGGCTTAACAGTGTTCCTGTGACTGAAGTGTGAGAGGGAAACAGTCCATGTTAAACACACTGCACATGGAGCACTCGTCTTAAATGTCTTTTACAAGACACGAAACATTGGTTAGAAACACATTCACCACTGTTGACCACACAGGTTTTTATGTTTAATAGAAATTAAATTAGTAGCTTAATATACATAATGTGACACTTTCCAGTCCAGTAGTTTCCAACTCCTGCTTTTAAATCACAGAGTGAATACTGTACAAAAATAATAACAAAGAGCAACCAAAGAATAAACACTGTCACTAACACACCAGACCCTGAAAGGCTACATTTATCCAGAGCTACACATGCCAAAGGATACAGAGTGGCAGACCCACCGTGGTACAATCATGCATTATCAAGGGGCAGGCCCATGCTGGGCAGGGACACGCCGGGGCCGGCCGCTGCTCACCGCGCTCCATAGCTGTAGTAATAAGGTTCATCCGGGCGGTATCCGTAGGCAGTCGCTGGGCGTGCCGGAACCCCTGGGGACTGGCCGAAGCCATCAACGCCGATGCTACAAAACAACAAGGAGACAGAAACTGCAGGTTTTGGTAGGGTAAAGAAGGCACATTAGAGCTCGTGTCTCCAGCTCCTCCTGCCACAGGGACAGTTCTGTGAGGCAACTTTGCAAGAAGCCATGTTCATGTTCCCCTTCTGGCCAGCACTGCTTTGTGTCCTCTTCCCCTGGTGGGAAAAGAAATGCTGCAGAGAAATCAATACCACTCCTATTGAGGAAAGGCTTTCAGGGGCAAAGAAGTCTCAGAAGAGACAGAAATCTTCTCTTTCATCCTTGTACGGATTTACTGGCCAAGAACTTCACTCCCATGACTCGATTTCTCCCTCTGTACTCAAGTTAACATGTCTTTCAGGAAAGGCTTCGTGCACACTTCTGGCAAAGCCCACTGTAACCCTGCCCTACACAGCACCTCTGAACAGCCTCAATCCCTGCCTTCAGTACATTTTTGAAGTGCCTGGGGAAACACCAGCTAGAAGTGAGAAAGTGAGAAGATCTGGCACAGCAAAGGATGGTGTTTCTGGTGGGATACAAGACTGGCAGCCAAATGGCTGAAAGCATTCATCATATACTGAGGGGCCATGTACTAATAGGATGGAGTAATTAATTTTTCACATAGAACAACACCCAAAGTCTCACACAAGAGAAATCCTTTACACCTGAAGAATCCCACAGCAATGGATCAGACATTAAAACACAAGAACTGTATAGGGAAAAGTGGCACATTTTTCATGCTCAACAATAAGTCTCATGCAGGAGGCAGAGGAAAAACGAACATTGCCTAAGACACTGGACTACTGCCTATTCATAGTTATGTCACTTCTTAACTTCCACTTCAGTAGAGGGACAAATGGAAAAGGATCCTGATTTATTGTCTGACTAAAGATGCATTGAAAGGAGCTGAACTTCCCCTCTGAAAACTGTCAAAACACAAAGAACCAAAGTGCCTTTGGAGTGGGGAAAAGCTGAACCTCATTACTGCCAATTATCCATATGGAACATGGGTTGTGCAACAGTCAAGGCCGGGAAAGAATGACCCCTCCAGAAGATGTACAATGGGTGGGCCCCAGGCCCTGGCTCAGCAAGAAGCTGGCACTGCTGAATTGGTTGGAATGAAAGGACTCAGCTGCAGTGGTGGGGGATCATGTCCATCACTCTGTCCTCACAAAGGCACTTTCCTCGGATTGTGTCTCAGTGAGCTCCCAGAAGAGGATCCTTGGTGCCTGGTTTCTCAGCAAACTAGTTCACTCATGGGATATTCTGATAATCAGGTGAAGGTGGAAGGTCTGAGGCCAAGATTTGTCCTCTGAGAGGGAAGGAACATAATGAACAGCCAAGCTGCAGAGAAAATCATTCTGGTTTACCTGAAAGTATCTTGAGAAATGCCACATCCTGCAAGTGTTGTGCATTTTCATCTCTGCCTGTGTGTACTTGACTCGGCCATGCCCTGTCCCCAGCTCCTACAGAGCCACTAGTCTGACCTTACAGGCTGCTCAGGCCCTCAGCACAGCACAGAGAGCAGAGTGGCCGTGGTGTATCCTGCAGTGGTGCAGAGCTCTGTGAATGCATTCCTCTGGCTCCACACCTGCCTCTGGCCACCCATTCCTTCCTGTATCCATTCCAAAGTCCTATTACTCTTTTTTAAGCTCATTAGGAAATGAGCTGGTGACCTCTGAGGCACCTTCTCCAGCTGCCTCCTTTGTACCTGGCAAACAACAGCTTTCTCATTATGAGGCTTGAAGCTTTGAAAGAAGGGATTAAGAGAAATGCTGTTACTGTGTGTTTAACTCTCATCTCCAGAAACCCCAAGCCCTGCACACACCTTAGCCAGAGACTGGTCCCTGCTCCTCCCTGCTTCTGATTTCTAGAATGCAAAGGACTGACAGACAGACGTTGCACGGGCTGCCCTCGAGGGGCCCCTGTCTCAACACAGCCCCCAAAGCTCTTCCAGCCAAGCCAGTAAGGACAAGCACGAAGCTGAGCAGTTTGTTTGGCAGTGCAGAAAACAAACCAGTTGAAGTACTACTATAAAACAACAAGTCCTTAGGAGTTCTTTCCTTACTGTCAGTGCTAGGAGTTAGTAACATACTAAACGAAGGTGTATTAGGATTTGGAAGTGCAGAGTCTGGTTCTGTTGTGTTTCTACAAGTTCCCAGTTACACATGTAACATTGCAGAGAAGCAGGACCCTTTAAGGCTACTTTTAAACTTAGGAATTCCATTGTTTTCTTCCAAAGATCCTTAAAACATCTATGGTTGATTTATAATGAAAAGCTACTTTAACAGAAAATGTTTTCTGGATTTATCTTTCAATGTTGTTTTTTGTGACTATAACAATGTTAGTTGTGATAAGCTGTTTTTAGTACTAGCGTGGTATAATAGGGGCTCTTTGCATTTCTGCTCCCTACTGGAAAACTCATTCTGGAATGATGTTTAGGGGAGTGAGGAGGCTGGGGGTGCCCGAGGCTGCTGACTGCAAGTCAAGCTTAGGGGCCGTGCCTTGGCTCACAGGAGAGACAGAAGGAGCCATCCTTTAGTTTACTGTGGCAGAGAGGGACACAACAAAAACAGGAGTCAGAGACCTGTCTGGACTTCTTTTAGTCTCACAATTATACACCCCAAACTGAAACACCATTAACTGTTTGGGGTGAGGTGTAATAACGTCCTGAACCACGCGGTGGCAATGGGCCTCTATCCCTGCAGGCTGAGCTCATCAAGCCCCTTCCAGCTCAGTAATCCTTATTCAAAGAACTTCTAAATGTATTTAAATTGATAACAAGAGCAGAGAAAATATGGTTTCAATCATATGCTCAGCAAATCATTTTTTTAATATTTTTTTTATAAACGTGTAAGTAATTAGGTAAAGATCCCTAGAGTTTAAACTTTGAGGAGTATCAGTTATTGCCAAATGGTTCAGACATATGTTAGTGTCCTGAAGAAAACTGGAAGAGATGGATCAGCTGATAACTGCTCTGGACAGCAAAAAAAAAAAAAAAAAATAAAAGGAACAGAAAATCACATTAAAACACCTTGATCAAATCACTGCTCTCTCCTATCTAAATATTTCTCTTAAGTAAATGAAGGCTTGCCCTTGCTTGAAAAAAACTGGCTTCATTTTTACACATTAGTGCTCTTGAAGCACACCAGCTTTGCCTGGTGGATTGTTTGCCCTGGCAGCCTGCAGCACAGAGCTTGTCCTACTCCAGGGGAGGGCTCTTGAGCCCAGGAGGTAACGGAGGGGTACGACAACCAAAGAGCCAACACATGCCTAGAGACCGGAGTCTGGCTCGCTCAGGAGGCTGCCAGGCCAAGGGCATAACCTACCGAGGTGGAGATGGGTTTAAAAACTAAGTCCTGATGAATCTCTGTCCCTTCTGCCAAGAACAGCAGAAGGGGAGAGTCAGGAGAGATGGTAGTTCTTTGGCTGTAAACACTTGTTGGGTAACGACTGGCCTGAGATCATGATTTGTGCCATGTGTGCTCAGATTTATACCAGCAATCAAGTTCAAAACTTGCTCCTAGGAAAAATATGGCCCTATGATACAGCATCTACCGGGAAACTCAGTGCTGAGCAGAGCAAGCAGCAGCCTGTCTTCCCAAAAAGTTCGGGACATGTAATTATGCCACTGGGGGAACAATATTCATCCCTGAGTTAGCATTTTTTCCTCCCAGTACTCGCCCCTATTGAACTAGATACACTGCAAAAGTGCACCCCTGCAGTTGTAGAATGGATGTGGATCATACAAACACCATAACAAACTCCTCAGATAAATGGCTCAGGCCGTTGCAAGTAGTTTCAGGCAGTTTTGTCTCACAAAATCACACGCGTGCGCACAGAGATCCGTGCCTGCAACCACACTGGCACAGCACAACTGTGTTCTTGTGCAAACCTTACCCCCATGCCCGGGGCTGATGGAGTTAAACAGTGAACAGCCCAGCTAATTACTATGTACTGCTAACCTCAGTTGCTGGTTCATTTTGAGACCCTTTAAAATATGAACTGTGTATTTTACCCCTATGCACTCTCTTAATGATTTGTTTTTTTTAGACTGAAATCACTTCCAGCCATCAGTTATACTCGAGGTCTCTACACATGCACTTCTCCAAGCACAAATATTTCTTTTTCCTATTGGTCTGCCAGCCCCTGTCAGAGCAAATTTCACTTTAAACTAAATGCTATGATACTTAAACCTCTTGGATTACTCAGGCTGCTAGTGTGATCTATGACCTTCCCCAAATGACAGCTGAACTTTCCAATTTGCTTGTACTGCTGGGGAACTGAAGAACACATGCCGAAGAGGAGAATGTTCCTGATGTGCATGAGTGAGGAGAGATTTCTTAACAGCTCTGCTTTTTGATGCTTACTCTGATTCATAACATCCAAATTAATATGCCCAGGTAGGATCCTCGGTGCCCTGACACAGTTCAAGATGTAAAGAATGATTGTGTCCCCCATTCCCACCAGGAAATGCCAGCCACTGTCCCACTGTATCCAAAAAATAGTTCCTTTCCTTAACTCCCTCCTGCTCCCAGAGCCCCAGGGCTTTGCGGAATGTCTGGAAGACTTGGCAGGCTCCAGCAGGGAGCACTCCAGCAGGAATCCTCTACTGGGGTTCCCCTTCAGGTACCTGTGCTGCTCCCCCCGGCAGGGTACCAGAGGAGAGGCTCGTGAGCACAGTCTGACTGGGTAATTCACACCCAGGTGCAGAATGACCACGGAGCTCCCTGGGAGCTCTCCTGAGCCACAGACACCTGAGCCTGTCCACACCAGTGTTCACACTGGTGCTTGTGCTGGTGCTGACAGGGTGCTCTAAAACTGGATCCTAATTCCAAGGTACTAATTCCTTCAGTGTAAGCAGGGCCTCAGAAAGGCAAGTCCAGGATCACTGGGGAAATTCTTGGTCAAAAGTAACCCCTTGAAATCCAACTGAAACACCCCAGTAGGATCCATGGATCTTGGAGTGATCCCAGCAAAAAAAACACTGCTTGGGAAAGAGGTCTGCACAGTCAGAGGCATGAACCAGTGTGGCTGGGATACAATTGTACCACAGTGTGCTGTGAAAGACCAGGACTGCCTGTGGAAGTGAAGGTGGCCCAGGAAAAGCCTTCAAGGGTGAAATGCCAATTTAGGAGCTCACACTTTGGAGCCAAAGTTTCATGCTTTTCTGCCCCAAATTAAAGCACCCTGGAATCACTGCCCACTCTAAATGAACTTCAAGCTAAACACATACAGTATTTCCACCAGAGGCAAGGTTTCAGCTATGTTCCTTTTCATCCTAAACCTCTTCTAAAACCCTGTCAAGCCTCCCTTTTGACTCTGCATCAACAAGGACTCATGTCTAAGAGGCTCTCAACTACTCAGCAAGGATACAAGTTTTATAATTTTACTAAAAATAAAATCTATTTTCATTTAAAAAAAAAACAAAAAGTGCAAATTTATAATTGCCTAGATCCTCTGACCTTGCTAAGGCCAACCAAACATCATTTGCAGCTCTCAACTCATCAGCAACCCTACCGAGACCTAATGAAGGAATCCCACCCAAAGTTCTCCTCCTGCTCCAATGAGCTGCCGAGAGGGTGTATGTGCAGGTGTAAACAGGCAGCCCCTGCTGACACATACGGCATCTCTTCTTCCTGCCACTGATCCCACCCGCAGCTTTCCAAAACTCCTCTCGAGTATCAGAGAATGGGGTTTGAACCAGAGGGTTGCTGAGCATCTTTCAGAAACCTGATACAAATACAGTCCATAGCAACCCCTGTTTCCTCTGCACCTTCTCCCTCTATACACCAGGTATGATTTGTTTTTAAAAAGCACTGTCTTCACTCTCAAGCCATCCCTCACCTCAACACAGAGCACATGCAGAACTTCATGCAGTGCACCCCCAAAGTCCTGAAGTTTCCCTTCTGTGAATCTGCTCGTGTGGGCCAGCACCATTAGTACCATACAGTACAGTTACCATCCTGCATTCCCTTACAAACTCTCATGCCACAAACACCTGTATTCCACAATGCTGTATCAAGTTTCCCTGTGTAACAGACAAAAAGACATATTCAGATGAATACTAAAGGCTGTATTTTTCCATCAGGAGGTGCCTGAGCCATAGGAATTACATGCCAGTCTCTAATCTCAAGACAAGCATAACCTTATAATCTGTACAAATGAGATGCAGTTTACTGATTATAATACTTGTCAACAAGAGACACAGGAGTTTGCCAGCAGCAAAGCCCATATTCTTTCTCTCATCTCAGTGGGTTTGCAGGGCAGTATAATCACATACGGGACATGACAGAGTCCTGCCAACCCAATTAGCTGGTTAGTGAATGCTGCAGTTCTCTCCCTCCATCCACAGGTTTCCTCTGCACAGAGACCAGGGTGTACAGAAACGCTGGGGTAGCTAGAGGTATCCAGGCCTTGGCCCATGGGATAATGAGGATTCCAGCACAGTGTGCAGGAAATGGTTTTGAATTCCACAGACCTCCAGCTTCTAATGTTATCTTCAGGTAAGAAACGTTTAGTTCATCCTTTGCAGGTACCCACAAACCAAGGTACCCTTGAGCCAAGGCCCAGAGTCTGTGAAGCCCATGGACTCTGCCCTTTCTTCTGATATTCCCTGTCAGCTAAGCACTGGATGGGACCCCATCCTCCTAACACCCATCATGAAAGGGCAGAGGGAATAATCAGAAAAGGGCACAAGGTCCATAGCTTTTTCCATTGCTTAGAGTCTAGCAACTGAGAAGATGATCCTATTTACTCGTACATGCCAGCTACCTCTGGTTTTCCTTTCACTGACCATAAATTTTCTGTCCTTCAGAGTAAGAGCACAAACCATGGGTTATGAAGGCATGCAACTGAGGAAGCCTCAGGAAAAAACAATGTTTCTTTATGTAATGTCCCGTAACTGTAGATTCTCCCACCAGTGGTAATGACGTTAAACTATAAACCACAAGTCTCTTAAATTCTGTCTCTTATGGCCCCAATTTTTTCTCCCATATCTGTGAAGCCTTTTTTCCCTGCTTTCTATCCCTCAAGCAGGAGGGGAGTTTTGTGGCAGGGACAGTGACTGCACACACTGCAAGTACCAAGTCCATCTCTGCACAAATATTAATGTTCCTTAAAATAGTAATACTGTATTTGTTCACAAGACAGAAAGTGTCCAAAGTAACCTGTGCAATACTTTAGCTCCCTTAGCATCATGATACAGCTTTGATCATGTCTCTCCTTCCATGTGATCCAGGTTTCTTCAGTGCACTTAATGGATTAAAGTTTCCAATTGCTTCTGGACTTGGTGCCCTGTTGTATCTCAGCACAATACTGCTGTTTTTCCCATTTAATTATAAACAAATGCAAAGCTGACAATGGTAGAGAAATGAGCACTGTGTCCTCTGTGTCAGGCTCCAGCTATGCACCAAGCAATAACCACGCCAAAGTCCACTGGGGGGAGGCAACATTAAAAAAATATTTCCCAACTGAATAGTAAGAAAGCACCAAACCAAAACCAAATGACCTTGCTCAGCCGAATTCCATGTGAGCTTGGGAGCTGCAGCCCTTGCCATCCCCGTTCTGTGAACGCAGCCTGGGACGTGGGCTCGGGTTCTTGCTCTGGGCAGTTACCTGCGGTGTGATCCTGGACAAGTTGCTCCTTTTCTCCATGACCTCAGTTTCCCATTAGAGTATTGGAAGAGAAAACACCCCAGACATTAAAGACAGCCAAATGACAAACTGCAGTAACAAGACTCAAATTAGACTGACATAGACAGAAAAGACTTTTGCATATTCTGTAAAACCCCTTAGGAAAAAGAGAGTATTTCTGCTCTGTTAGAAAAGCAACCAATCCACAATAAAGCCAGGGGGCCAAACAGCAGCTCAAAGACTCCAGTTATTTCATACAGCCATCCTGTTTCTTTGCAGGGCATCAGGATAGCTCCCATAGCATTCCTTCAGTCAGGCTCACAGCCCTGCCACATGGACAGGGAGTTTCTCAGCCATTCTCTACGGGATTTGTTAAAAGGTCAAGTGCACAGTCAGAGCTGGAACAGAAACCGAGAGCTCTGGCTTTCCATCATAAGCCTGACAGAAACATCTCCTGTGCTCTTGGCTCAACAACTGGCCAAACCCACTGATTAGATACATCCATTTCTTAAAAATTAATTAAGAACTAAAACAAATAAAAAAGCCCTGAGGAGCAGGCAATAAAAAGCAAGATGTCCTTTCCTCCCCCTCTCTCCTTGCACAGTCCAAAGTACATCTGTCAACTTCATAAATTGAAGAGTACGTTGCCTTAATCTAAACTCGCAATAGGTCTGGCTTGGGAAGGTTTCAAGCCTCTTTTAACAATCTCCAGCAAACTTAGTGTTAGGTTGGGTACAGGAGCTTCAGGCAACAGCCTGAGCAGAATAAGATCCTGAAGTGGCAATTTCCTAGAGATGACTGGTGTCACTGGCAAGATCAGCTCAGGATCTGGTCGAGGTCTTTCACTAGCCTTCCCATTTCCAGATGAGAAGTGTTTCTTGGTTCCTGTGCTAGATTACAGAGCAGGTCACTGTGAAAATTTACCCTGAGACAAGCAGTTGAAGCAGGCATTCAACTTTTTGGTGCCCTGCATTGAAGGGCTCTTAGCTGGAAAATTATCCCTTTAAATATGTATACAAACTCCTCAAGTCCAAGCACTGCCACTCAGCTCTGTGCTTCAACACAAATGGGGACGAAAAGTTCCCTCCTGTGCACAAATGCCCAGAGAAGCCACAGCAACAGTGGTGGTGTCTGTGGGGCTCAGTACCAGAAACTGGGCTCCTCAGTGGGGCTGATAACCCAGATGCTGGAGGGAAGGAGACAGAGTCAAAAAAATCTGTTGTGCTCTGACTTCCAGCTGCAGTCAATAAAAGCTTTCAAAGCCTTCTCTGAAAGTTAACATTGCAGGGGGATTTGCAGCGCTCACTCGAGGACACACAGCAAATGCAGTTGGAGCAATATTACCGATGAATAAATTTTAAATATTTTTTACCACCACAGATGATTGTCCAGATTTCAACCACTTTTATACATCAACACGAGGCCCTAGTGAAATTTTGTTAAAATTTATCCCAAATCAGCAATGACTTTAGTATAAACCAAGAAGGAAGTAAATGTCTGTCTCTTACTGTTGGTTTTGGTTTTTTTCTTAGGGATAACACTGGATAAACAAGGCAGATACAAATACAGACAAGGAACATTCTCTTGTGAGATCTATACATTGGAATAGCATTATTAGGAAAAAAAAAAAAAACAACTTAAATTAAATGAATGAATAATGAAATGTTTCAAGACCATAAGGCTGGCAAGGGAGTCTTAAAAAAAACTCCAACAAAACAACAAAACTTACACAGCTCAAAACCCATAAGGCAAATAAACTCTGTAAACTTATTTATAATTTTTTTTTAATCTCACGGTTGAAAAAAACATCATCTTGTTTTCCAGAGGGAAAAGAAAAGAGTGTTCAGTCACTGGAGTTGGATGGCTGAAGCTGATAAATGCAGAATCAGCGTAAGATTTTAGAATCAAAACAATTTTAAGTATTTGGCAGAGAAATTAATTTGATATATTAATTTTTATGCTAGAGACTTGTCCACAGCACATGTTCAATTCAGATAATAACCACAAGAAATATCCCACTGATATATGGGACTTTTTAAGACTCCTCATTGTAGGTTTAATTTTGAATCCTGCGACCATGCTTATACCCAGCATACAAAACACCCTTCACTTTATTACGGTTTTAAATCTTTCTTCCAGATCTGGCCTTGCAACCACTTGTCTTGATAAAATAGGTCACTTGAAAAAGGAAAGCTCAATAAAATGAATTACAAAACCAACAAGATTAAACTGATTGTGCTGTTTTTGTACAGTGCAGCCGATTTCTGCAAATATGCTGCTGGCTGTGGTTTGGCATTTAACAGCATGCGATCAGTGAGAAGGAGGAAATTTTATTCTCATTAACTGTTGCAGATTTACTGCAGTGAAAAAGGGCTATGTAACCTGAGAAGTGACAGAATGGAAAGATCAAAGCAGCAGTCTGGAAACTAAATAAACCTTCTGGCTACTTCCTGCAAGGAAAATTCACTCTGGCAATGTAAAACGGAGTCCAGTTAAAAACTACTCTCAGTTTTATGAGCTGTCACAGCAGCTTGAGTGGTTTGGACCAGTCAAGTTTAGAACATTATATTTCCTTGTTTTTGTCTCAGATACTTCTGTAAGCAGTTTTATAGTTTCTTTTTTGTTTTTTTTTCATTTTTAAAGAGAAAAATAAAATTCTTTTCTTTTGGTTGAAATTGAGAAGGTCACAGCTAAACTCATTAAAAACAAGCAGGTCTTCATTTGCACATTCCATTCCCCTTTACTACATTTTAATATTTTACTTTGAGATTTATATGCAATGTACATTTGCTTTAATAACTCTTCCGCATTCTGTTCACTTATTGTTTAATATAAGTGCAAATCAGTTTACAGAGCCCAGATGGCTTGTAACCAGGGAGCCAGTCTATTCCTAGTAGCACATCTGGAGGGACTATGAGCAGCAGACAGAATGTGGGAATTAATTAATGTTACATTTCAGAAGAGACAGAGCCAGGTTTGGGGCATTTTTTGGTAAGACATTCCAAAGGACTTGAGCTAACTGCCACAGCATTTTGGTATTCTTTTAAAATTCTTAATAGCTACCTAAACCATGATGGTTAAATGAGGCTAACTGCAGGTGGAATATAGTAAAATAAAAAGCAACTAAAAATTGTAAAAGTGACTGCAAGTGAAAGAGGGCCAAGTATCCTGTATTCCAAAAAAACCTCAATACTAACTCTCTTCCCAAATGGAATCTGCAACTTGTTGAAAAAACGGCACCTTTAAAATATTCCCCAGCAAGCCATTTCATCTCTCAGCATAGTGGTGCAATTGTTGGGAGCAATTAAACTGCTCTTACAGTAAATGAAACAAGTGCAACACGATCCCTCACAACTAGAGACCACACACCTTGGCGAGGTGGTGTGGTCCGGTCACCGGGGCACTGCGGGAGCACTCGGGGGAGCCCCGCTCCACTCCCGCTCTGGCACCTGACTTCGGATGGGCCACTTCCCTTCTCCTCACCTCTGGTTCCCTGCCTGCCTTGTCTCAGCTCTCTGGGGCAAGGACTGTGTGTTGCACTGTGGGGGGCACACACAGAGAGCTGCTTGGGAGCTTCTCCTGCCACTATTTAAGTGACAACAAATAAGCACCCAAGCACAATAAAAACTTGCTATATATTGAACATTAGGTACGAGTAATATATTTCTGATATGGATATTCCCCAATTACAGGCAGTGCTGGACCCTAATCCTTCACTGGTGCAGTATGCACAGAATTCCAAACTGGAAAAATCCCACTGATGAATATGGGCCACAGAGAAAAGTCTTCACCCTTTGGAATAATCAGACCCCTGGTCTTCAGAAATGCTACAATAACTGTCCACATGGTAACAGCATAATTCGGTCAGATAAACATTAGTGACACCTGCACTGGATTATGGCATGATCAGCTCACAGTATTTCTATAGAGAAGGGTTTGAGAAGACAGTATGAAAAATCTAATCCAGTGGCAGCTAGAGGGAATGTGACCACTACCCCCCAAAAATGGGAAAAAGACAAACAAATTATTGTAAGACACAAAGAAATTCAAGCTCTCATTCAAAAGCTCTTACTGAAGAAGCACTCCTGTTCTGGAAACACACCTCCCATGTTTAAGTACTGAAGGAGAACTACACAGCGAATTTTGACTTAAGCCATGATCCAGGCAGGACTTGAAGCAATCAAGTGAAGTCTTTGAATAAGCTTGTCCCAGACTGTGACCAAAACGCTCCAAAAGGCAGCAGTTCCTGCTTCCTCACTGCTATTTTTCAGTTGCAAGATCTCAATTCCAGCATATGTACCACCTGTACAGGCACTGGGGAACAAAAAGAAACCTCCCTGCTTGTTTCCCAGGAATAGTCAGTGCATGCTGTACTGTCCAAGTGAGAAGGGTGCTTTATCTCAAGCTTTGTATGTTTCGTGAAACTCTCCTAATGACGTTCAGTTTAACTTCTATAAAACTAAGCAGTTAGGACAACAGAGTATGATAAAAGGTGAGTCTGTTGCCACTAACAATATTTTTGTAGGATTTAAAAAAAAAAGACACAAAACAATCAAAATAACCTCCCTTACTTGTGTCCAGAAACTTCATTGGTTCTGAGCTTTTCTTTAAGGCCTTTTCAAATTCGTTTCAGTGGGATTTACAATTTGCTAAGACTGATGTGTGATAAACTAATAAAACCTTGCCTACAAGGTTATAGGCCCAATTTACTAATAAAACCTAATTCAATTCTCCTGGGAAATGCAAATTAAATAGTGTCCAAATGGCAGAAGCCAAGTACAACTCTGCTGCACATATTGCAAAGGAAAACAAGTTGGGTATTGTTTTTAAAATAAAGCTTAATTATGGAAAAGAAAAAGCAACGCACAGGGCTGTAAAAAACATCACTGTGGTAAAATGGTTGAAAGTAGAATCATATTGTAATATTAATTTACATTCTATTAGCTTTTATTTCCATTAATTAAGAGATGTTATACTCACTATATGTCCATCTGTAAGGCAGGAAAGTACTACTGCCTCTGTACAAAAGAGGAGAGAGCTGTGGGTAGTCTCAATTCTACTGTAGCACAGGCTCCACATGAAAACTTCTACACCAATCTTACTGAGAACCATGAACACAGTTTCTTCTGCCACTGATGGCTGTGAAGGGTGGCCTGAGGCAGCTCACTGCTACTGTCTGCTAATGGAACAGTTTTCACCCTCAGAGATAGCCTGCAAGACAGCACTTACATCCTGAAAGGCTGTGAAGGGAATGTTCCAACTTCTAAATAACTGTGCTGAACATGACTGAAAATACAAGACGGATAAGACATTCTCCCTAGCAGGGTCACCAACTCTTTCAGTCCTTTCCTACAGTAAATCTAATTGAGGATGATGTGGAATATAGCTATAAATGTCATTGTAGGATATAAGTTACATGTAATACCATTTAAAAACATTCTGATAATCATTCACAAAGTGCACATTCACCAGCATCTGGTGCAGTTCCTGTACCTGGAGAGGAGCTGTTCAGGAGCGACTCACGACTGGGAGTTATCACCACACCACAGGAGTCAACAGGAATGGAAGGCTACAGACCATGGTTGTTCCCCCATGACAATTCCCATCTGATTTTGCTCAGGGTATCCAAGCAAAAAAAGCTTGTGGATATGACCATTCTTGCCATTCAGTGTGGAGCTTCATATCTCTAGCTAAGCTAACCACATGTAATGTCTGCCTGTGCTAAGTCACAGCAACAGTCTTCCCTGTGCTCCCTCCAGGACCTAAGGCCAGGTATTAAGTTGCTGCATCCCACATCACTGTGGTTTCCATCAATCAACCAAGACTCAACAGCTTGGCTGTGCATGACAGTACTTGCCAACAGCAGCCACAGTTCCACTGAAGCCAGAGCAGAGCAGCCTGCAAGGGCCTGGCTCCAGATCCTGACCTCACAAAGTATCACAATGACCTGCCATGGCAAAAAGAAGAAACGCAGCCACAGTTTGAGGCTGTAAATCCAGGCAGGAGGAAAGATGTTCCACCAAGGAGAGAGACAGTCACCCCATAAAACTGGTTGCGTTTGACATGCCAAGCCTCACTGCTTCCTGGGAAGAAGCTCCAGTCACACGTCTGTTGAGAAGAGATGTGAGCACACACACAAATGCCTTGTCTCAGTGAAAAGGAGGATTGTGCAATGGCAGCTCTGCTATGTTTTATAACAAGGTTAAAGGATCCTGTACTGGAGAAAACTTTCTCAGGAAGGAAAAAAAAAATGTTCTGGCTGCCTCTAGCATTCCAAGACTATTAACCTTTTCAAAGCTATAGACTGAGAACATTTGGGAACTCTGATGAAGATATTAACCAAAATCTCAAAGTTTGTACCATTTCCTAGTTGTAACTGGGAAAGGT
The DNA here is from genome assembly GCA_035583155.1 of Acropternis orthonyx. NCBI lineage: Eukaryota > Metazoa > Chordata > Aves > Passeriformes > Rhinocryptidae > Acropternis > Acropternis orthonyx. The sequence goes on along the minus strand of JAWWEU010000005.1, from coordinate 28,647,482 downwards.
TAAAAGTCTCTTCCCCAAAGGGCAAGAAAAATATTGTGGTTATCTCTATTATAAGATATTTAGCCATCACTATTATGTTTGTGTCTTAAGAAAGTAATTAGTCTCCAGAAGGTGATTAAAAATTGATAAATGACTATAGTTTCTTGAAGATGTCTTTCAGCTGGTCTTTATCCCCTGCAGCTCAGACACCAAGCTGTCATCACATCAGCCAAAGGTGAGGGATTTTTTTTGTTTGCCACAATCATAAAACTTTTACTCAATATTAAGAGTTATCAGAACCAGGAGCCTTGAATTCAGATTTTAATAACAGATGAAAATTTCAAATCTATGCCTAATGCCCATCTGCTTCTGAGAGACAGTAAGATGATTCAAACCTGGTAATCTAATCACAAAAGTCTTTTCCTAGCCAATGAAAAAAACCTGGACACAAGCTGTCAAAACAACCTCCTCAGCCACGTATTTTCTGCTGAATGGAAAACATACCTTACGATCTGTTTGCATTCTGCTCCAAACCTTTGAGGAAAACAAGAGATGCTGTTTATGGATTTTATCACTGCTTCTGTGTATGTTACATTCTGAGATAATTCTATTTATAGGCATCATACATAACAGTATAACTCCAATAGGAATATAGCTCAGAAATAAGAGCTTTAAACTAAAGCTGCCAAACACACAAGCTAAATTATCAGAAACAAAGCATTTCTATTTCTGACAGTGCCTTGGGTCCCTAAAATTAGGGTGGCAACTTTCCAGGTCTTATGTGCTGCTTCTCCTTCATGACGACAAGTAACAAACAACAATTATCAGGACGTGGACATGTCCAGAATAGAAATCATGCGAGCAAATCTACAAACTGAATTCAGGACTAGGTACTTTTACAATTCCCTTCAAAGTTGTTCTGTACTTCACAATGCAGGAATTGATCCTGTGAGGTGGCTTTCGCAGCTCCTGAGAGTAACAGCACTCCAGGTTTCAAAGGGAAGTCCAAGAAAACCCGTGAAGGAAAGGCAGTGTCTTTGAAAAACAGCCTCTAAGATACTCCACCTAGTCTCCAGGCTGATAGATGTTCTACTGTTACATCATGTTTCCCTCTGAAGAAATTACAGGGGAAAACAGCCCCAGTGTAGTAACGCTGTGAGTGCAAATGCCTATACACAGTTTAACTTCTTTAAACTCCTGTTTTATTCAACTGCAGCAAAGCATTTCCATACCTGTCTAAGACTGTGCAGCAGGTCTAGGTATGTAGGTCCCATGTCTCCTGGGCCAGGGACTCCACAAGAAATGGTTGTGGTATCCCACTTCAGCAACTGCACCTTTGGATAAAGCCGCTGCTCCAATTACCCTGAATTTTCCCAAATGTACCATGGTGGAACTGCAATGGCAGACGCTGTCCTGAACCTCTGCTAAAACTAGCCACCCCCAGCCAAGGAAGCCCATGGTTCTCACTGGCTGCTCAGTGCAGAGTAACAATATGATAGATGGCAGGTGGGCCGGGCTGAGCTCCTTGCACAGGTGTTACCAAACATCGCTTACAGTGAAAAGCTTCACAACTTGAGTTTGGATGTGGTCCTTGACAACCTCTTCTCACACAACCATTTCTTTGTCTCCAAAATATGGAGTCAGTGATCCGGTAATGCACTGCGGGCACCAGCACTAAACTAAGTTTGCTCAACTCTAACTCAGTTTCTCAGCACTAAAAAGGTGGAACTTTCTGGCTGACTTGTTCAGCTCTCCTGGAGGCAAGGGGAAGTCCTGATCCAGTCTGAGCACATTGCAAGGACAGGAGAAATTAAAGAGGTAACATATCCTCATTCTTTCTCATAGGAATGCAGAAAGGAGAAGAAAGGATTAGATTATTCAAGGCTGAGTAGCAAAAAGTCAGCTCATGGTTGTCACCTACCTCAAAATTCACAGGGTGGTCTTAAATGACAAAGAGACTTCAGAACTTACCTCATTGCTTAGCTTCTAGTACATAATTAAAAAGCCTAATATAAAAGGCAAAGACCAGAAGACACAGGCATAATAAATAAATGTATAACAAATAAAAAACGTATAACAAATTAAAAGACCAAAAGATATATCTACTCATTATTAGGCCATCTCTCTTTGAACTCCCAAAACACATTACTATTAACTAACTTGCTAATCATCTATAAAAATCATAACTCAACTTTCTGGACAAAAAAGTTTCTGAAAACATATTCAAATATTAATAATAGAAAAATGATCCATTTTTATAACAAAAATCTTGATTTATTAAAAGCTGGAATTGGTTAAAAATAAATCCTTGACATAAGGTTCTTGTTAGCTTTAAACTGTAAGCATAAAAATACCCTAGAATTATGTTTTGGTATGGCTGAAATGTACACTATATAACACATAAAAAGTGCCTTGACTTGATGCTATTATTTTTAATTAGGCTCTCCAGCACGTATGGTTTTACCTTCCAACACCAGTTCAAATTTGGGAAAAGGGAGGGTCTCACTCTCCAAACTCATGGGACTGGCAATTCCATGGCTCATGCCTTGGAGCACTAATGCATTTTACATTAGGTCTGAGCATCAGGAAACCCTGGCTTCTGGCGCCAAGCAGTTCAGAACAATAATGACACACATCTGAAAACGAGGATTCGCTGTTCAACTGCCAGTATCTATTCTATCAAACAATTCACTCCTGCTCTGCTACAAATAGGACAGAGCATTTGCAGCAGTGCACACTGTTTCCAATTAGACTGTGTGTCTGGACTGCAGATAAATCCATGGAGCAATCATATTGAAAGAAGTCTTCCTAGAAAACAGAATTCTAGTGAGAAATCCAAGTATTTCCAGAGGCAACCATCAATGGGCAATTACGAAGTTTGCTGTGAGCCAAACTGCAGTTTTTCTGTTTTCTCGAGATGAGCCTCCAAAATGCCTCAAAAAATACAAGAAAATTCTATAGTTACAGTATTTAACTGGGTATACACCAGCTGTATTTTGTTACTCATTTTAGTTGGAATACAGTCCAATTAAAAAGCAGCTTGCTAGTGTAGCTCCCTGATAAGGGACTGGAATTTGAGGTTGTGATGTACCTTAACTTTTAACCAAGGACACTTAAGATGTCTTTTTTTCCCAGCTGAAAGCTTGCTGGCAAAACAAGAGTATCTTGACTGGGGTTTTACCTGAGCTTATTGGAAATGAAGCAGTCTGTGAACTCCACATCTCCAGAGGGGTATGAAGTCTGTTGGGAGCACATACCTGCAATGTTCTGGTTAATAAGAAATCTGTCACCTTCTGGTTTATGTGTCTATTCTGAAGTAGAGAATGGTAAGTCACATGGTGAGACTGCAAGAGGAGTACATAGCTCATACTTCCCTCAGTTCCTCTATCACCTGCATGCTCTAAAATGAAGGCTGTGTATTTGGAATAGATGAGCACCAGCATCCACTTTCCAGACATAGGCTCCATGCAAAGGGTTGCATATGAGTCTCAACTTGATGCTTACTGAATATAAATACTTACTTTTTTACTAGAGGATCCATCTCAAGTCCTGCTTTTTTTTTCCTGAGCATGTTTTTAATTTGTCCTTAAAAATGTTACCATTCCACCCTTGCTCAATGTTCAGCTTTCTGGTGCATCACAGGTGGAATAAACCAACAAGAGTAACTGTCCATTCTCCTTGAGCAATTACAAGAAGCCAAAATAAGAGAGAAAAATCTCTTTTGCTTCAGCTGTACATATGGTGAATTACTTACATTTTACAAATGGTGACTAACACTGTAAATGGTGAAACATTCTTCCTTTGGAAAGAAACAATTTCAGCCACAGGACTAGGTATGTTCAAGTGAATTCTGTACCTTGACTGTCAAGCGTTTGAAATATTTCCTGCTAATGAGTGCACATAATTCATGCTCTGTAAGAGGCATTTCCTAAACATTACAGGATCCACGAAGCTTTCACTTTTGGAAATGAGTCTTTTCTATTTTGAACTCATGGAAAAAGTCTACTCAGAAATTCAAACTGGAACAGCTTGCCTACATTCAGAGAAGGAGAGGTCATTGTCCAGAGGGGGAATTCAGAGAAACATCTCCCAAAAGTCAAGCCAATGTCTTTTGCTCATCTAGCAAATTCTCAAAGCAAGTGCCCTCAGAAGAGAGGTTAATGAAAAACTCCAAAAAACCCCAGACCCACAGAAATAGTTTTGGCAGATGAGAAACTTATTTTAAATTTAAGAATACTAGAATCAAGCATCTTGTAAATAATCAGCATCTCAAGTCTCTCTTTAGATTCTTCCCAACAACATCTGAAGAGCATCTGACTAATTGTTGTAACAGGTAGTTATGACAGTTAGTTTTATGTTCCAGTGTTACTGCTCTATTCTACAGCTGTTGGAAAGCTATGCTGTATTACCACACAAATATTAATACGTCAAAATAAACATGTGATTCAGACAACAGACTAGAACTGTTTTTCTGTGTAAATTGTTCCTACTGCTATGGGAGCAAAAATTATTGACCACCCCAAATGAAGCCCTCTAAAGAAACTTGAAGAGCAAGTGCTGGATCATATGCATTCTTTACAAAGAGCAACTTACTTGCCAGAGAAGGGATGCTGGCCAACGAGGTCTCCATTCTGGAGATGGTAATCCCCGAAGACATCTGGACTCACGGCACCATCGGGGGCTATCAGGCCATCTGTAGAAGAGAGATACAGTGACTGTATGAAGGATCATGACTTCAGGGCAAGCGGGCAACACAACCTGGCCTGGTGTGTCTTAGGGATTCACTAGCAACTTGCAATATTTTTGTGAGGAACATCAGTCAACAATAATATGGAAAACCAGCAGCTTCAAGTACCAAAAATCTCTACTGGGTCTCCAAGGAGCTCAGCCCTGAAAAAATGCTGTACCAAAGAAATATGATCTTAGCCCTTCTTCCTTAAGCCTATAGAAGTTATTTCAAAACAGATCTTGTCTTTATCATCATCAAAGTAAGCCCAGAAAAAAAAGTAATGAAAAGGGTCAAACATTAATCTGGGCCACCAGCATAAAAGCAAAAAAGCAGCAAAGGTCTTAATTGTTGAGACTCTACCCTGCACCACTGTATCTGTTAAAACTTGTTAAGAAAAACAGGAAAGCAACTTCCAACCTATTGCTTTTATCTCACCTGTCTTTTAATGTCTCAGAAATCTTTCTTAAAAGGGCAGGGTTTTCATATATCCTTTCAAGACACAGGTTAGTTTTCTTGTGCTTCCTTTGCATTACAACACTGGCATATGAAGATACAGACACTTGTAAAGCCAGTAGTATTCCTTAAAGGGTTCAGTCTGTGCTTGCTTTATGAGGAAGAGAAGAAAATCAGGAGCTAACATTTTCCTTCTGTTACATCAGTATAAATCCAGAGTGTCTTTGAAGTAAAGTGAACTGACCCCAGCTGAATAAAAGCCCAGTTTAACTCTTTCCTGTTCCCATTCACAAAACACATTTCTTGTTAATCTTAAGGGCACAGTTCTTACTTGGTAATGAGTGTTGGGCTCTAATCAGATAAAACAAGCTATGTCATTAAAACAAACTCCATGTCAGTTTGTCTCCATTACTACTATATGAAACTCCAGACTTGGAGTGCAGAAAGCATCGCCATAAAAACTGGGCAGAAACAGGTACACTGAGACTGATACATTAATAGTTTAAAAGAGAGGGAAGAGAGAGATTCCTAATGACTAGGAAGTTACAAATGCCACTGCACTTTAAAGAAAGAGAGATAAGATCCAGGGAGGCGCAGGCCACTTAGCTTAACCTCTGTGGTTTCAAAACTCCTAAAACTGCCTGTGCAGGAAGCAGTGGAAAGTTACTTACAGATAGAAGGGCTTAGAGATGACGACTCTGGCAATCAAACAAATCTCCCTGTGCTTTATGAATTTACCTGATGTTTTTTTGAAGATAATATAGTGACAAGTGATAAAAGGAATAGAATTGACACATCTAGATTTCTAACAGACATTTGATGAGGTGCTACAGAGATTCATTTAGAAGATAATACCTCATGGGAAAGTGACTGAATACAAGGCAGCAGATTGCAAATGAGAACTGCCAGCCATGATCAGACCACATTTTAGCAGCATGAGATTGCTGTACACGGCTAAATTCTAATTGCATACATGTGGATACAGCATGTGAAAGAGTATTACTTGACAAGCCAGTGGTCTGGCACAGATCGATATTGCTGCCTCTCAGCATGGTCAGTGAGACACTGATCCCCTGTGATATCATACAAATAAAACATGGACAAAGGAGAGAAAGGAAAGCTGAAATGGCTTTTATTAACACTTGTACCAAGTTTTCCTATCTCATCACCTAGTCTGTATTTTTCACTGAAGAGAAATGAGGAGGAACATTATGGTTTTTATACCTGCAGCATTTCAGACCAAACCAAATCAATTTAAGTGACTATGCATTTTAAATAGTCAGGTTCGGTTAAAACTTAGTTGAGAGCAGAGAGGCTTAAAAATAACATCTGTCTTTATATTAATAAAGCAAGCACGATGTTTTAACTCTGAGGCTAGAGCTACCACTACTTAAAGTGTCTTCAATCAAGAGTGTTAACAGTCAAACCATAACACTCAGAGTTATGGCTCACATGAATTTATAGGAAAACGAAAGCACATGGAGAGCATCAGCTGCGTATAATGTGATTACACAGTTAAAGGACATCTGTTGTTATGTATATTTCAACATAAATTAGGTTATGTTATTTCAGACCAAGAGAGACACGGAGCTCAAGAAGGCAACTTCAGAGATTCTGCCACGTTTTTCCTGTAGGTTTAAATTACTGTGCAGGAGAGAGATTGGTCTGTTGTTGCAATACGGAATTCATCTTGCCATCACTGAACTCAAGAACTACTATGGCTGAGGAGGGACTTTTACTGTCAGCCATGACTGTAGGTCACTTCTAAAATTATCAAATCGAAATACAAGTGTTTCATTTCTGACTGCACGAAGATTTGTAGTTTTGTTGGGTTTTTTGACTAAGTAATGCTCTGTTCTTCAGGAACCAAATACCTGCTCCAGTTGGTACAATAATCTGTAGCCTTTTCACAGGAATATTATGTCTCTGTCGAGATGCCACATCTCAAAAGTCTAAGTCCAGCACATTTCAGAAGCACACCATTACTGACACTTGCTGGAATGAACCCGAGAAGTCAATCTGTATTGTGAATATAATCACCTATTCTTTAAAAAAGAGCTACCTTTAAAAACAAAGCACTTTTCAAACATCTGCAGAACACATCATTGGAAATCTGCCTCTCCTTTCCAGTCAAGTATCAATTCTAACACCAAAAAAAAAAAAAGGTATCTTTGTTCAAATAACATTAAGCCTGTAACACAAATGATTAAAAGTCAGGAAATTCAATGTTACCGGTGCCATTCCATCTCTAGCTCCCACTATCGGGAAAAGAAATGTCCCTATGGAACAAGCAATTAAGATCCTAAAGGGGAGACTACAACAGGCAGGCAGGCACATTACTTCAGGAAGCCCAAAGGAGACTTGATGTGAAAAAAAAGACCCTTAGAGGGTACAAGACCTGGCTCCCACTGCTAAACCTTGGGGGTCTAAGAGAGTAAAATAAAGCTACAGGATTCAAAAGGGAAAAAAATATGACACTAGAGAGGCAAGTTGCTATGGCTGACATATGTCACCAAAAGTAGAAGAGAAAGAAACCTAAAGTTCTGATATCCTTTGAGAATCATTTTTGAAATGCTACCGAGATCTTGCACAATTATTTTCTTCCAGCAACTACAAGTGAAGATTATGGGGTTTAGTGGTTTTGTTTTTCTAATTACTCTTCCTGCAAACCCATCCGGAGTCACAGAGCTTTGTGACTCATACTTCATGGCAAAAGACTAGACGCTTCTGTGGAAAATCAAAAACACAGTCTCAAATCCAGTGATTAAAAAAAAAAATAAATCCATGTGCACACAGTCATCCAGAAGTTTGAAAAGTATCTAAAACCACAAGGTTGAGAGAATAAACCAACTCCTAGTTATGAAAAGTTATGAAGACATTTATCCAGAGGGCAAATTATTTCATGATTGTCCCCTGCAAAGTTTTTTAAACCTTCCTCTGAAACAGCTGGCAATATTGGACTAGATAAATCAGTATCTTAATCCAGTGTGGCAATTTCAGTTTTCTTAGTAACTACAAAATCTTCACAGAAGTAGAGAGAGACAGCAGATTCCACTTGAGATGTCCCAGACTGTGCCACTGAGCACTACTAATAGGATTGAGCCAAATGATAAGAAACACCTTTGCCTCCCTTTTCTTTAGAAAACATATTAGGGTTCATCTCAAAAAAGGAACATGACTCTTCCTAACAGTAACTTGTGTATTTTAAAAAACAATTCTTTAAATTGTTGAGTAATAAAAGTTTTTCATTTGAGGAACTGAAAAAAAAAAATCCCACCAAAAAATAATAATAAAGGTATTTACAAAAGAGATTCACATACTTCCCTAGATCCTAGATATATGACAGCAAAAATCATACAGACTAAAGTCACAGAATGATGGCATCTGCTAAGGAATCTACAAGTCTGACATGGCTCAACTAAAGTCCTTCATCAGTACCTGCAATAAAATTCCATTATACAACTAACACACTGGGCAGAACAAAAATCAGCATAAATCTCATCGATGTGAATTTAACAGGGATGAGAGGTTTGTTTTAGCAGAGCAAACAAGCCATGGACACAAGAAATAGTTGTGAAGAACAAGGCTGGACCACCTTTACTCAAATCAATTGTCATGATCCATGAGCTCTCTGAGAAAGGTCTACTCATTTCTTATGATCATGGATATACAGTCCTCAATCCATCATTAACATCCTAAAGAAGGTAAAGCCCATCCCTGGCTGGCATCAGTGCTGCTCCCAGTGACACAAAAGGGAACTGTCCTGCTGGTTTGAAGCAGCCCTTGATCAAGCTCCTACTCCAAACACAGAGGTGGCAATCCCAGTGCTGAACACTAATAGGTGCTGCCTTACCTGCATTATAGTAGAGGTCAGGTCTTTCCAGAATATCCCCTTCATGGATGTAGGGCTCAATAGGATCATCACCATACAGATACTGCTCACTGTCATCCATCTGCCGACTCTCCACCATCTCTAGCCACTGAGAGTTGTGCCATCGGAATTTCTCAGTCTGGATTTTTTTAGCCCATTCCTCATCATATTCCTGTTAAAAATCACCACACAGTATTTTAGGATGAGGTACAGATGAAGCTGTTTGGCTTAACAGGAAATGGCAGAGGATTTAACATCAGCAAAAGGATACACATTCAGGGCCCAGTGACTTAAGTCCTCTCTTCAGTTGCATGTCCTTGGAGCAAAGGCGGCATTTTGCAAGCACCGGGCATTATTCTGGTTTGTACCTGCAGCACAACAATCTGCCCTGCATGGTTTGTAACTTTACACCACCCAGCAAAAACTCCTGCTTTGAACTGAGCAGTTCCATCATCAGTCTCCTCATTTGGTTTAATTAAGAAGAGCCAATTACTGCCAATCTTCAGGGGATTTTCAGAAATGAATTACTACCACTGGCCAAATACCCTGCACATCTTCATTAGATGAGCATTCACTTAGCACTGTTAGTTACTAAAAAATACAACAAAAAAGGCTGTGATAAAACCAATAAATTTTTATTTTATTTTATGAGCTCCAATAAGAAAGAATTTCATTTTCAATTTCACGCCAAATTTTATGTTTAATATTGAACACCCACAAGAAATGGTACACAACTAAAATCCAAGAGAAACTTCTCCAGAAGGTGAGTAAAACAATATAGGTTTCAGTCACTATGGGAAAATAAACGTAGGCATGAAATTTCAATCTGGATTACAGCCTAATTGCACTCAAGTGATGTGATTTGTGATATAAAGGAGCATCAGAGTGAAGTGACATAGCCTTTGGTCACTGCAATCAACTATTCAGAGAAGGATTTTCTAAACAAACCAGACTATGTGGGCTGGTGATTACCACCGAGGGAACACCGATCTGTGGATAACACTCCGTTTCTCAATCCTACTGGGAAGACAGGGCACAGCCAACTATAGGAAACTCATCAACACATGAAATCTGCAGATTCTATCAATTTGGGAATTATACACAAATAATGCACCATGATTAGCAGTACCTCTTTAAACCAAAGCATTGTGAACAAGAATAACATTCCTAACCAAAATGTTTCTATTTGTGGGAAGAAATATCCCTGTGAAACAGGCCCCACTCCAGTGTCTTCCAACCTAACTACAAAGAGTGAAAAACTGAAAATAATTTCTTAACTCTCATGATGGTTAACACAAGATCTAGGCAGACTTTCTCTGGAGATATAGCTGGAATAGTTTAAGGCTTTAAAAATCTGTTTTGCTTAGCCCCATACAGGAAAGAAGACACACAATTAGGGAAAATGCCTTGGTTGTGGAAGTGGTAATTTCCTAAACTGTTCCTGCTAGACTTCCAATGTAGATCTGTCTATAACCAGAGGTCAGAAAAAAAGCAGAGAAGCTGCCTTAGTAGCTCCAGCTAAACTTCTGAAAGCTCTATAGTTTGAAACTTGAGCTTTTAAATTAGCTTAATATTCAATCAACCTTGGCTTCACTACTATCACATGTGTTACATAGACAACACACTCTCTACCCTGTGCCTTTTCTGCCTTCTGACTGGCAGGTAACGCAAAAAGCAGCTGGCCCTGCCATCACTGATGAGTATCTAGAACATCCAAGATTTCATGAGGAATTGCATCAGGCTATGCAACTTTGCTTTATGTGGAGAAATAGCAAGTTTATTTCCCTTCACTTAGAGCAGAATGTAACCATCCAGCTGTCTGTGGCATTATTCTCAATTTCTCCAATTCCACCTCTAATCAGCACTAATTTCTAGGCCTTGCTAATTAATTCCCTTCCACACCATCCTGGCACAGCAGCAATCCTGTTCAAAACCTGCTCTCCTGCACAACTTCCATACCCAGAGCAGGTATCCCCTGGGGGATCTATAGACATTCTCAGTGCCTGGTGGCCTCAAGCAAAGTTCCAGGTTTGTCAGGCATGCAGTAACACAGCAGCCTTATACAGAGGAAGAAAGAGACAAAATAAAACACCCAAACCACTAAAAAAACCACCAAACAAACACATACCTATGCCTCACACTGTTTGGAAAAAACATCTCATGCTATTTCTGCCTCTTGATCTTTTCCCTCACTTCCACTCTTGGAAATAACAGTGCAAAACAAGAATTTCCCTGGAAAAAGCAAGGGCATGACTTTCAATGATGACATCTGACCAGCATCTTAGAAACATCCCCTGTGCTGCATCTGCCAGACCTAAGCTGTGGGCTATCTGTCAGCCTCCAGCAGCTAGGAATTACTTACAAACTTTAGAGAAAGATCTTGTGACTGCCAGAAAACATACTGCAGGCTGAAGAAAGCTATTCCCAGAAATCACGATTGCAAAGAAGTGGGGGAAAATAAACAAATTTAACAAAAACAGCATATTCAACTAATCTGTGGGAAAGCTAAATCCCTTTTACATTACCTTGTTTACCTTTAAAAGTTCTCAAAAGGCCAGCAGTTAAATCACCTAATTCACATTTATCATAAGTGCACATTGAAAACACTTGAATATTTTCAAAATTACAACCCTAAATTAATCCCACTTGCCCAACATCACTGTTCCTTTCCACACCATCTGAACAAGCTGAATGTCTGTCAGAAATAGACATCAACTTCTTCTATCCTTCTTAAAAAATCAGTTAATGTTTCTCAGATCCTTTTGTTCCTTTACAGAGTGACAGCAGGGCAGAATATTCCTATCTATTCTATATTTCCCATTCTTAAAACTCCCAGGTATTTTTCCCTCAATCACTCATGTAAATTTTGGAAAATGGGATTAGCAACTGAATGGCAAATTAGCCATTGTAAAATTGAGCATATGCGCACATTATTTAAAAACCACAATTCATCTGTTCAAGTAGTTTGGCAGCTTTGTTCTTGTTGCTCCTTCCCAGTGAAAAGCAAGGTAGAAATGTTACAAAGAAGTGACCACAGGAGAATTAGATCAATGATCAGTTGTGGCACAAGTTTCACTCTGGCAACCATCCTAGTAAAAGCTGATTTGCAATAATCTAGAACAATTTACATAACCTCAGCACAAAAAAAGTTCATTTAAGTACTGCTAGATCAGGAATATGTCTGTAGATTTTCCACAGAAATGTGCACAACCACCAACTGGGTAAATGATTAATGGAATAACATCAGAATGGAAGAAAAGCTGTAAATGCAGGACTACAGCCAAAAGGCACAAAGGAACCAAATCAAAGATGTTCAGAGCAAAACAATTCCCTAAAATACTGCAAGTCTTCCAGTAACTATATTATGAGCTATTAAAACCTTTTTTTATTTTGTGAGGGGTTTTTTTTTGCTTTGGTTTTGTTTTTTGAACACACAAAGCACGCCTTCTTTACTAAGGAATTCCTGCAAAAAAAAGAAACCAGAAAACATCATGGAATTACAGCCATAGCTTTGAGTCCTCCAGTTCTTTTAAATGTTAGGCTACTGGAAAAGTGCTGGATGGGAGAACAAGAAGAAAGTGAACAGAAGGTGCCTCTTCTCCAACAGCCCCTCCTCAATTATTGCATGTTCAGAAACATAAAAGGAGGAATTCTGAAGGTTGATTTTATTCTCTTTGGAGCTCCCTGACATCACTGTTTTTAACATTCGGTTTCCATAAATCCCAAAGTGTCATAGAAGATGTATGGCTTGACTCTTGGAGGAATGTGCCATCCTTTTTGAAGTTCTACTTCCAACTTTGTTTACTACTGAACCATTGAAATATTATGAAGCGTTAACTGGCCTATTATCAGAGTGTGTCTGTTCCCTATCAGGGTCCCCTTTGTCACTGGCTTCCGTCACACCTTGTATCTGATTAACACACTATAGGATAACATAGAGCTACACAGATCTGCTTTGTGTTCTCTCACAGCTGATGAAAAACAGATTTTCCTTTTCACTTTAATGTGGTTGCCCTTTAATTGGGTCTGTAATAGGGTTCATTTGATGTGATTCCTCATACTGAACTGAAACCACTATACAGTAAGTAGAACGCTCATTATGTTCAAGGCTCTACTTGGTGATATCTTACATTCTTCATTATTATTAAATAATAATTCTTAGAATGCACATTTTACGTGAAAGGCTAAATTAACTATTTATTAAGAAAGAAAAGATTTGTCTTGCCTACCTATCCAAAAGTTAGGCATGTGATTTCAACTGCGTGCCTCTATAAACCAAAGAGAGAAACAGATGTTATGGATCACCTTCTGCAGGTGTCTGCCACACCTACCTTAGGGCAAGTACCACCTGAGGGCAATTCCTTCACAGGAAAAAAAGATAAAAAATTCCTTCTCCCACTTACGCTTGTGCAACCCAGGGTCACTGCTTCCAATCAGGGTCATGACTAAATATATTCTAACACAAAGCTACAGAAACCTGTGATACGAAACTAATGGCAAGACAAAGAAAAGAGTAACCATTCACACCCTCAAAATTTAGGTGCCTACATAAAATGCACAGCATCCACAAAGCTCCCATATTGTCAGTAGCACATGGAAGAAGCTTTTTTTCCCCCTCTCCTTTGGAGGAATGTAAGGAATATCATTGACAACCTGTTGTGTAAGTAACAGAGATCAGTGGTTTAGCTCACCTTGCTAGTACTACAACTCCAAAGAGCAAGCACCAATGCTGGAAGGGAATCTGTCCAAGACAGCTTTTCTTGCCCCATCTAATGCTGCCTGCAGTGTGGTTATTCTGTTGCAGGCAGAGCCCTTCCTGCTGGGTGATGCTCTTTGGCACAAAAGGCTACCAGCACCAAAGCAGACTGATTGCACATTTACCAGTGAACACGAACAGAGGAAAAAAAACACTTGAGCAGCTTAGCCTGCAGCCCCACTCCTTCACTGCCCTGCCCACCCCTCTGTGCTCATGTTTGCTACAGGGTAACAGGCGATCAGGAGGCACCACAGAAAGGGGGTCTTGACAAGTGAAGGGATAATCTTTTTTCCTGGAGTGACTACAGCACTCTTCATGGAAAGAGGACACCAAGCTGGAGTCAAAGGTTATCTATTTTCAGAGCATGCTGCCTGTTCAAATGAAGTCCACACCAAATCCCTGTGGTCTGCTCTTCCACGATTCTAAGAGAGCTGGCCAACATCTCACACAGCTGGCCCCAAATCCCAGAGCACTGAGGGTTCACAGCACATTCTTGCTGCTTACGTAAAATTCCAGCATCCCGAACTTGTATGACAGACCTTACCTAACAGGGAAAGATGCAAGCTGTTCATTTAACAACGCTTTTCATAAAAGGCAAACACTATTTGGCATTCATTACAAATACCTGGTCAAAGAACAAAAGCTGGAAAAACACCTTAGGCATGAGGCCCTTCCTAAATCACATGGACAATGCTGCAGCTATCTATAAGATATTTTCTTCTGCAGGAAGCATGATGATCCACTCTTGGTCATAAGAGAAACAAGATGGTACAGCAGGTCTGCATTCAGGGCTATAAAGACACTGAATAGAAAAACTGGGGGAAACGGGAGGGTCAGACTACAGAGCCCAAGGATCTGGTAATTGAATAAACGAGGAAAATAATTTGACAGGACTGAGGTAGGAGCAGAAAAAGAATAGGAAATCTCAGAAATTAGTAGCCCCCTTGGCTCTTGATAATGTTGCCCAAGGTGAACAGAGTAAAACCATTTCAAATAAGCTGACATCTCTTTCCACAAGCTTGGAGTTGCAGGTGTCCAGGCCTCAGAGGAAAAGGGAACTTATCTTGCTTGAGACTCCTACACCAGCTCCTGATTACAGGCTTTCAGCTAAGCTGTAAGACCTGTCCCACTTTAGGGGTGCAAGTACACTAAACTACCTGCTTGGTGTGAAAACTTGGCACATGACAGGAGATTGAAGCGTTCCTAAATCATCAACACAGACTTACTTTCTGAAAAAAGAAGTCAGTCTCAGTGCAAATCTGAGACTCCCCAGTACATACTGTGCTAAAGCAGCACATCTGTTTCAGTTCATCAATGGCAGCGTCCAGCCAAGCTATATTAAACAAATCATCACTAGTGTAACATTTCCATAATTTCTGTGACAATTACTTTACTACAGAAAGCATTTTTCCCCTAAGGCTTATAAGGCATCTCATTTTCTTCAGTGTTATTTCAATCACACTGTATAGAGCTCACTGATGAGTGAAAGACGCATTAGTCTCCCTGAGAATAAGTTATTTTCAAATCTATTCTTCAACATTTATATTCTGATTTTCATCATCAGAGGACCTACTCCAGTCAGCATGTATGGAACAAGATGACTGAAAACTGAACATTTTCTTGTTGGGGATTTAGCACAGATAAGAAGTTCCACCAATCTTGGAGACTATGTCTGTTCAGACACCTCAGCAAGCACTGGTTGTGTAAAACTGCCACACAACCAAACACCTCTGTGTTTACAGGCTGCTTTAACATTCCTCTGAGCTGAATAACAAAACCTGTATCAAGACCTGAGGTTCTGATAACCTACTGTCTTCCTAGCATGGTTCATTGACTCAGAGTAGCATAAAGATTACCTCTTCTTAGAAAGGGAAAAAAAGTCAAGTACATTTTACTCAGGTGGCAATATTGAATATGAAGCTATGTCTTTATATACTGATTCTTCTAAATCTAATAAATTTTGCTGAATAATATTACTAACAAATTTTTGGTAACTAGATACTACTATGCACCACATTGTAAAGCCTCCCCATGTGAACAAACCAACGCGTGAGTCACTTGGAAATCGCACTGGCCCCAAAGCAAAACAAGCGTTGGATGCATTCAAATTGTCCAGCCTCACCCAGAAGACAGAAAAATCCTTCCACTTCTTCCACTGGAGATGTCCCTGGAAATAACTCATTTTGGTAAGGTGAACATAATGCCCACCATAAATAAGTTCTAACTGCAAATTTATCTGAGTTTACACCGTGAATGTCAACAGCAACTCTGCCACTAACTGGTGGAGCATGCTTTTCATTATACACCTCCATGAAGCAAAGACAGAGCCAGATAAAAAGAATTCCAGCACAGAAAACATTATGTCATTTTGCTATTTTTAAGGGGAATGTTAAATTAGAAGACGTTCCTAATGAGTATAACAGAAAAAGGCAAACTAGATTAGAGTATTGTGCAGTGGAAGTTCAGTCTCACACTATATTAAATTTTTCAGAGAACCAGCTGCAATGTGTGTAATTCAACTGGAGAAGGAACTATGCAGATGATTGGAAAAGCATTAAGCTAGTCAGAGACTCAGCTGCTCTTGACTGAGTTAAGTTCTCTTTGGCTGTAACATTTAATTTCATGACAGTTACTCTACATCCAAAAGGATGTACAGTAAGTACAATCCTAAGACACTACAGAACGCTGAAATTCTTTTGTCCATAGAAGCTAAATCAATGAAACAGGCCCAGGAGCCATTTTAACAACATAATGCAGCTTTTCAGCAGAATCAGTTTCTCCACATATTTACTTCAAGGAAGAACACTCTAGAAAATATGAATGCTTCTGGAATCAAAGATCCCCAGAAAAAGAGTATACATGCTGCAAGAGCTGATAAAGCAACAGTTATTTCATAATTTAGTATTCTTTCTTTATTTCAAGCTAGCATTTTAATACAACTGTCCCAAAAGTTTATTGTGTTCCCCGGATAGTTGGACAGACTAAGTTATATAACTAAGAGAAATTTATCCAAGAGTTGAAGACAGTATTAAAGTGACTGTACCCCCAGCAGAAAACATCCAGCTTCAGGATCATGGCCACATTCACTCTTTGAAACAAATATTGGCACCAGGCAGTGCAGAGAAGCTGAATAGAAGCTGCTGGGAAACAAGAGCCGTTTGTTTGCAGAACTAAGAAATAATGAAGGCTTGACATACTTACATAACGTGAGTAATTTATTGAAGTCTGAAAGCACTCTTTAAAAGTGTCTGTACTGTAAAGGTAACTGGTATGAATTTTCAAGTACATATGCACTTTTTGGAAGTTTGATACACAGCCTAGATTGCCACTGGGCCCTGAAAATTCATCTTTTACCTATATGATAGACAGTTTGCACATGAAAAATATTCTCAACTTACAAGTTATTGTTACTTAGCTACTTTTGAATTCTCATGTAAAGAGGCTCTGGAAGGAGAGAAGATTAAAAAAAAATCAGACTTACTGCTATAATATCCAGAGTGTTGTCACAAACTTTGCGAATCTCAGCATTTTTATCGTGCATCAGGTCTATAAGATATGCTGGGGCTTCTGGAAAGAATCTGTTAAGGATAAAAGCACCTTTTTATTTTTTTTCACTCCCACAACCCTGGGTTCTTCAAACTCCAACTTTCATTAATAACCAGAGTCCGGAATTTTTCATCACATGTGGAGTTCAGCAGCTTTCCCCCAACCAGGTTTTTTTTACATTGTATTTTAAGATACCCAAATATTCTTCAAAACTGATGAAGAAAAATTACATGCCCCTTACAAGGAAAATACATTCTGATCTATTACAGGAAATCCATGCATCCAAGGTGTCATTCCCCACAAGGCAGAGTGGAATGGTTTGATCTTTTCAGACTTTTGGAATTTTCAGAGAGTTTTCTTGTTTTTAAAAAAAGTGTCCAATGTATTTGTCTAAAAAATATTGAAGATAATCTACTGGGTAAATGATAGCATTAATACTTGCTCAATTTGAGCAAGAAAAGCATTGTCCAAGTGTGGGTGCTTAATCATTATAAATATAGAAAGACATGCAACTTTTTAGTTCAGTTTTTTTAAAGCCAGCAACCTAGGAGTCCAAACAGGAGACAAGGAACAACATCCTAAATAGCTTATCAGATATTCCACTGAGCTTAAAGGAAAAAGAACACTAAGAAGTACTCCCTGTATTGTTAGCAAAGTGATCACTAGCTTGCTCTCCCTACCAGGGCTCCATTCAACCCATTTTGTACTCTCCATAGAATTTAAAATGCAGTTAAGGCCCACAAAACTTCAGACTACGCAAAATACATGTATAATGGAGGAACTTCTGCCTGTGCCCTACGTAAGTTTTTCTATGAAGTGTGAATTTCACTGTGATTTGCAAAAACAATCATACAGTAAATCAATTGGATTGCAATAAGTCATCCGGTTCAGTGATCCCCTCTTACATTCCTCCCTGTTTCAAAGCAAACTAACTTTTAATCTTTACTATTAATCTTACAGGCCCTCTACATGCCTAGACTGCTTGAATTTTTTCTTCAGCTGAAATAAACCATTTACAAAGAAACCTCTGAGATGATGAGGTTACTGCAAAAGAAATATAAGCCAAACACCAGCAATGGCAAATTAAGTGCTGCACTTCCAGATGTTTAATCATCAAAAAGATACGTGTTTCCTTGATAATGACATCTCTGGTGGCTTGGTGGAAGACCATCTGATAAAATACATAGATGATCTGGCAGACAAACTCATCGTCTTCCTGCTGAGCTGCAAGGAGAAGAAGAAACCACCACAATTTCAAAACTCACAAATACAAGGTCTCAATGCTCAAAGAGTTGTGAAGGTGTGGGAAAGCCCAAATCTATTAGATCATTAATCAGTATCTATCAATAATGAAGTAATTGCTCCTCCTTCCACATACAAACACCTAACCCTGCCTTGCAAGAGAACATGGAGGGTGTACTCAGGTATAGCACAGCTACACCAGCTGCAGCTCTTTCTTTTCAGAGAAGTCATTCAAACATGGCAATGTACCATTGAGAAGCTCAATAAGTGCAGGGATGATTCCAGATTTAGCCAGAAGAGCAGCACAAGAGTCATCCATGGAAACAGTCCCAATCATAATCACCACCTCCAAAACAAGGTCATCTTCTGCGGAACCTGCTAAATCAGAAGGCAAGGAAGTGTTACCTCTTTCAGGAATTCTTAATCTCATGTCAGCTCTATATTTATCTTTAGACATGACTTTATTCTTCAGTGTTATGTTTTCCTAAACAGTCACAAATTATAAAGGTAAACAGGCTCCACTCTGAGCACTCAAATATTCTTTGACAGACTCTGCTTTGATAGACCAACCAAACTTTGTACACACCTGGTTTTAGTTTATCCTTGAGGTATGGGACCAGTTTGTACTCTTTCAGCACAAGCTCCCAGTCCAGATCTGGTAAGGTCAAATTTGCAAGTGTTCCCAGGCATTCAATAACAAATTCCTCTTCCTCATCATTTGATACTTGAGCTGCTAAATCACCAACATAATCCTAAAGACAATACAGCAACAACCGTTACAGGTGGACAATCTGTGGTTCTGAAGAACTCACAACTCAGTCAAACTAAAACTAGTCCTCAAAAGAATGCTAAGGAGACTTTGCTCCTGAAATGAGGACTAACAAGGCACTATGAATGTCAGTTGATGACTAATCCAAGAAAACATTTCAGCACTCTCACTTTCAAGGTATGTAGATCATTTGTTTAAATGTTCCAAAAGTAATTACTACAAACACAGTTTAAAAAGTTGTTAGAAAATAAGGGAAAGAAGATAGTGAACACCATGCTGCATTAGGGGCAGTAATGGAGTCCCCTACCTAAAGATTTTAATAAATAACTACAAGATTTTTCTGAGGACATGAACAGGGGAGTAATAGAGTCTACTTACTAATTCCATACTCCTTTAATACAATTTGATATTCAACAGTATGTTTAAAATCTCCATGGTTGAGTTTTCCTCCTTTCTTTTGAAAGGGTGGCTTTACGTGGTTAATATTTAAACATTAAGTATTTTAAGCTTTAAAATACCCACGTATACAAAACACAGTAAAAAAGAAAAAAACCCAACATTCTCTTTTGCTCTCTAGGTCTAAAAGCAGAAACTTAGGAGAACTTAATTGTTCACTTCTCAGTTGGGGGTTTTCGTTTGTTTGTTTGCTTGGGTTTGTGTTTGTTTTGAAACTTACTGGATAGGGGCATCCAAACCCTGATCTACCAACTGAGATAACCTTATAAAACTAAACATAAATCAACCCATGACAGAAGAGAAAACTTAAACTGGACACCCTGCAAAGACAAACCACAGCAGCTCTCCAAAGCCAGTATTTTCCTGTAGGAAAACATCAGAGATCACATTAGGCAATAGATAGTACTTACAATAAACTGGCTTTTAGTTGGCCCATCATGTTGTGAAATATTTCTGATCATCTTCATTAACAATGGGTCCTTAAATTTCAAAGCGCGCTTCATAAGCATTTTCAAACCATTTCCTGAAAAGAAACAAATACTTAGGAAACTCTCCAAATAAAAAACAAAAACCAAAAACCAAAAACCAAGAAAGTATTGGCTGATCAAAAAATCAACATGCACACACACACAAAAAACTCTAACTTTCAAAAGTTTAAAAGGAAAAAGTGAAGAATCTAGGTTGGAACTACTTCTTCCATGTTTAAGCTGAAAAGAAAAAGTCTGCTCTGTATAAACTCTGCAGCTTCTCTGAAACTACTACTACAATTGTATGTACTGATGGGACACTGAGATAAATAACTGCTTCAGGTATGCTTTGTTATTTGTTCAGATCAAGAAAGTTCTAGATCCAAACCACTAATCTAGCATCAAATGCAGTTAGTAGAGATGCAGCACAGCTGTTGGTACTAGCACAGAGCCTTCTCTCCCCACTCCCTGGAATAAATACATTGTTATGGTTTTAAAAGATTATTTACCAGTCATAAAGACCATTACATGGGCATATACATAACAGAGATACAGAGGTCTGATGTACTCGAGTGCCTAGGGCAAGTCCCAGTGTTATGATTATGTTTTCAAAAGATCACCCTCCCTGCCTGAAAAGTGCTACTAAGTTGAGTTTCATTTGTAGCGCTAATATAAAATTGGATCTCCCTGTCTCCCCTTCTACAGAGCTGTGAACAGAACTTCAAAGTGGCATTTCTGGCCATAGAATCTCTTGATTGCAGTTGTCACTTAAAGTCTAGTAATTTACTGTAGTAGTTCCTGGGAAAAATTTTGAGCACAAGTGAAAGAGCTACTCAGTCATGTTTCACTTAAAAGTGTTAGCATGAAAATAATGCAACTTTAAAAGCAATCTAGAGCTCCTGAATGAAACGCAGAACCCATCTATACCATGAATCAAAACAGCAGAACCCAAAAGAAGCTCAATTATAAAAAAATATTAATGGAAAGATGCAACTAAATAATGTCACTGTGCTATTCATTTGATAGTGGCAGGTGAAACAGGGATTAGCTGAAGAGGGATTTTAGGCATCAAGTAGAATAAAATGCTGATGACTCCATAAATCCATAGTTTGGCAGAGATACGGCCTGCTTTTCTAAACTATGTGGATGTATGAGAGATGTGGCCATGTGTGGCTACTCTGTCGTTCCTGTCACCAAGACCACATTTGAGGAGGATATGGCTATTTGCTGGCAATCATTACCCAAACAGAGGCATATACACATTTATAACTAACTTAAATATACATATATGTAAATATATAAAGTGTTTTCAACTCAAAAACTCCCGTAAAACCTCAGTTCACTTACCTTCACAGATAAGCTGCACATTTCTTTTGTTAGCAGCAAGGTTAATACAGAAAGAAATAAGTTCCAGGTCAACTCGTTCATCAGGACATTCAAAAAGCATCTTCATTAACTGCCAAGAAACACAAGCACACTGAAGTTATTAATCCTTCCAAAGCATTAGAAATGTTATGATACCAACTACAGTACCTTTCTTAAAAATTAATATTCAGCATTTCTACAGGAACAGTAAAAATTACAAAGGTCCAGGGCACAAGACGTACAGTTCCATTACTTAGGGATAACAATACTTTAAAAGCGCCAAAAATTACAGTCACTCATCACTTTAAATTAACTTAGCTTAGTTACTTTTTATTGCAACACTGAAGTTTTTATTTTTACTGTTTCTTAATAGTTGTGATAAATTGGATATTTTTGTTTTGAAAGCTTAGGTAGACTTAATATAGGAAAAAACTCCACAACTTAGTTCCACAGAAATTCAGATTAATACCTGGTTATTTAACAAAATTATTACTCTAAACAGATACTTAATTCTAAGCAGTAGAATAATTCCACTACTGCTTTGCTGTGAGGCTACTACATCAGTAGGTAAATTAGTTGTATGTGCAGCAGCGTGCTCTGTCTTTGCAGCTTCCACTGCTGGAGCTGAACGCTGCCACATACCAAGGACTTCTCAGCAGAAATCCTATTCTTTTGGCAATGTTAATGTAATAAGACAGTCACCTATAATCCTGTTCCAAGTGTACAGCGGATGTCAGTGAATTCCCAGGTGACTCTTTAGGCTAATAACCTATGGACTGCCATCATTTTATACACCTGGCACCTGTATGGTCCATTACATCACAGGCTGGCTATCTGGGCTCATTTGGTTCAACATGAATCTTTATTGAAATGGCATTTTGAATACACCAAACAGGACTCAAATATATCCATTTCTTTTTCCTCTGTTTCCAGTCCTGGCAGACACGTTGCATGGCTGCAGGACATCACCCTGTTTGATCCTAAAACTCGCTCAGCTCAAGACATGTCTAGATTACAATGTAAAGCAGTGGGATGACAAGACTGAGATTACTGGAAGAAGAAACAACTAAACCCAAACATAAGTAGGGCATAAGGTCCAAAAAATGTAGCTCAGCTTGTGTCAGAAAGGTGTGTGGAGAGAAGAAAGCAACAGCTAATCATTAAATTGAATCATTAGCTAATCATTAAATATTTGTGTGCTTGCCCCCTGGTGGAAAGACAAGTTCTAATGCATTAAAAACTGGAGGAAGTGGGTGAACAACCCATTTAGAGAGGAGAAAATAAAAAGAAACAATAGGATCACAGGAATTTCACTCCAAAGTATTTTACTTCAACCGTTCTGTATGTTTATCTATTGTCAGAGAGAAGACTGTCATTCCAAATGAACCCAAGTAAAATAAAATACAAAACTATGTTACAACATAGCTATTTATCTCTTTTTCTTGGACTTTCATATACTGATTTAAAAAATATCATTAATTTCTTCCTCCCATTCCTCAAAAGGTAGAATCAGATATCTCTAAGTTGTTTTAAACACTTGTAAAATCCTTGGTTTATTAAATCCGTAAGCCTGACAGTCACATAAGAGTGAATTAAGAGAGAAGAAAGTTGCCACTTAACAAGTAGAACACAAGTATTCAAAAATCACCCCCTGCAACTCTTCTGTTGCAAAACCTTTAAAAACAGATTTTTAAAACCCTTCAAATAATGTGAAGGGAAACATTGTCATTACTTACACAATACAAAATCTGTGGAAATTAGATGTTTAACAAGATGGGATTACACTGTTAATTACTGAACTACTTCTCTATAAAAACAAAAAATATATCCAGTTTCAATTAAAGCCGTTCAAAATTTAAAATAATAGTTTCATACGAGTTCCATGTTTCCCATTATGTCTTCATTTAATTTGATTGCTTCTTGTGCCACTTCAAAAGGAAGAGTAATTGCTGCCAAATAGGAAATATTAAAATTAAATTTGTTCTGCTTTTACTATGTCCATTGTCATCTTTTACTGATTTAACAGGAAGGCAGTAAAAAGACTGCAGCATATGCAATGAAGAGGCAGTAGTGTTCAATCAGACAAGTCCCATATTGAGTATCAGATACCACAGACCAGGACTGAAATCACTGTGTCTAGACTCTCTGGCACCTGCCTTCACTTATTTACCAGTGACCAGAGGCCAACCCCCACAGCTCTCTGTTCACATACACCTCTATCCAACCCCCTCCCCAAGCCCAGCTCCAACATCTTTGAATGATTATGCCAGAACTGCATGCCTCAGGAATCTCTCCTGACCGGCTACTCCCCAACTCTGCTGTTTGATGTGATGCTCTGGTTTCTGAACTTCAGCAGATAATGGCGGACAGGAGCAAAGGGTGCTGTCAAGAGAGGACGTTTACCAGCATTAAGCTGAAAAGAAGCTTAGAGATCAAAGAGGGGCCAAACAGGACAACCATGGTGGAAAACATGTGGGGAGCTGCGGAGAACCTTGCACACTGCTCTGCAGTGAAATATTAAATATCCTCATGACATCACTGCCCAACCATGCCCTTTGATTGGCCACGTTATTACCAATAAAGGCTTTTATAAGCATCTGGATGGCATTTGCACCTATTTAAACAAAACACGCATTGCTGAGGTCTAAACAAGAATGAACTGTTAATACTCACTTTTAACTGTTACTAGAATAGCACCCACTAACTCCTGCTATCCACACGGATGTTTACCTGGGACAGTACGCGCGAGCCCTCGGCCAGCACTTCACACACTCAGAATTACACCAGGGCTCTGATTTTTCCCAGCACTTTCTACAACAGCTAAACATTCATCATTGAATATTTTCCAGCTTAGACGAATGCCTCAAAAAGAA
Source organism: Acropternis orthonyx (assembly GCA_035583155.1). Lineage (NCBI taxonomy): Eukaryota > Metazoa > Chordata > Aves > Passeriformes > Rhinocryptidae > Acropternis > Acropternis orthonyx. The sequence goes on along the minus strand of JAWWEU010000005.1, from coordinate 28,622,976 downwards.
AGAAACCCACAGAAGGGCACATATTACTACTGAAAAGATATTTTGGTTTTCCAGGGTAGAATCAGATAGGAGAGAGTCCTTTATAACAGTCATTTTCTTTTCCTGATGCCTCATCCACGTCCCTATGTTTTCCACTACCTCTGTCTTCCTTAATAACTGTCCTAATTTTGAACATTCATTAATGAAATTTAACCTCTGGCTGTCCAGCTTCTTTTTGAACAGTTGGCAGATGTGATCTGTGAGGCATCAATAGCCATAGGTATCCTTCCAATTAGTTAGCTAAAGTCCAGTGAAGGTAGCAGACTTGTTTCCTGCACCACTAGTCTTTAGATACCCAGTGTTTACAGAGCTGTATCCAAGAGTCATGCCAAGATTCCCTGAAAACACATCACAGGTGAGCCCTGAAACACAGTGCAGGAACTCCAGTTTGACTGATTAACTACTCCAAACAAAGCAGGTCCATTGTACCATGCAAATGCCTTAACATAGTTGCTTCTTCTGGTAGAAAAGACAGCAGGATGTTTACAAGACCATTTGTAACATTATTCCCACTAGTTCTCCCCTCTCTATTATCCAAAATGATTCTTGTACTTGGAAAAGCTTCCAATTTTGTCATAAGAGAATGACCAGAAACATCCTGAAAACTTTTCATGACAACTTCCCATACTGGATGTATTTGATGTTAAAAACACACTTGGCAGGAAAGAAGATACCATGGTGCAATTCTGAAAAAGCTTCCCAGAGAGCTTTTGCACTTATGCAACACGGGCTTTCTCAACTCCAGCCTCATCAGGGCTGAGAAGAAGATCAGTAAGAGAGGATTTGACACTTCAGAAAAGCAAAAAAATTCAAAACCCATCAAGAAACAACAAAACACACATACACAAAACCCCAAACATATACACAATCCCCAGAAGTCCATGATACTGCATCTGTGCTTGGATCAATGAGTTATGTAACAAAATGTAGCCTGAAAGATCAGTGAAGAGCCTTCCATAGTCTTCAAGTCTCCCTTGCTGTACATGCCAGCAGTTGGAAAAGGAATTGTCATGTAGCAACATAACCCTGCTTGGCTGGTTTCCAGTTCATATCCTGTAATACTGGAGACGTTGAAATTTTGATACCCAATGGGATCAGAAAAGAATGCCTTCTAAAACTGTAAAGGAAATACTTTCCACAAGGTTCCCTAAGGACCTGCTGTGCACAAGCTTTAGCCTCTTTCAAACATTCCCGATCTTCTGCAGAAATCCATCAGGTCACCTGCAATTTTACTGGTTTGTGTGTTTGCAGCACTGGCAGAGAATGTGTCACCTCTGCTCTTTCTGGCGACCACTAAAAGCCAGGAAGAACAGTCACTGCCTGATGAGCAGCTGGTTTAGTCCGAGCAGAACGGTGGCTGTTCCCCCCGTCACCTGCGGGTGTCAGTGCGAGCTCTGCCATGAGCGAGGGACTGACTGCACAGGAAAGATGGATATTATCACCTCCCCACATAGAAAAGCACATACCTGTGGGATACAGTCTGTGTATGCAAACATGGATTTAAAGCAGTCGTCCATGCTTATGTGGTAGAGAATACAGATTGCTACTTTTTTGTTGTTTTCGTTTCCTGGAAGGAGAAAAAATATCTGATTAATAGAAGTATTTTTAGTTAAGCACTTAAACATTTAAAAGGGGGAAATAAAAAGCATAAAAACACTGGCTAACAGAGAGACAATTTACATCAGAAATGGCACATTAATGAAAGCATCCTGCCTGGCCTATTCAAATGAACCTCATATTCGTGAAAAGAGGGAACAAGGGCAACTAATCCCTTCTCTTCCCAGCACCTCAAAACATTTCCTTATCCCCACTTTGCAAGGAATACATTTTGTGAAAGAAATGCTTAATACTGATAGTCCATGCAGAGAAAGCCTTCATCAGTTTTCAGGTGGGAAACTAAGACTTAACTGCAGATATGCCCACTGAATTAACAAGCTTGTCTCAAAGTGAAATGATAAATGCCAGGGAGAAAAATAAGAACTATCACTAAAAAGTGTTGCAGAAGGAATTCACTGCCTTTCAAGCAAGTAACATACTGATTGTTTTACTATCCTAAATGTTATTATCATTCTGTGGGTGCCTTTTGTGTTTCATACGTTTCAAAAATGACACTAGTACATTTTCATATTAACACTTGGCAAGGAGAAGAAGATTCTCAAAAGAATTGGAGCAGTTTATGTGAGTAGGCCATGAAGTACTTAACTAAAAGGTTCTATAAAATCATCTTGGACAAACATATAAATGCTTAAGAAAAACACAGGTGAGTTTGATTCTGACTCTGCTGAAATCTGGACTAAGCATGCTCCAGAGTTCTCCTCTAAGCCCTACGTTAGCAGCATACTGGCTATATATGGGATAAAACATTCATCTGCAAGTTTACATTAGTTAGACCAGGACGTAATAAGGTCACCAACTCAAAATTCATTTTCTTACACAGTTTCTTACACAAGTGATCAGCAATATCCCACCTCCCACTTCTATTCAAGCCAAGATAGAACAGTATCTGTTTAACACTTTGGCAAAGCATCAAAACCTCAAACAGCAATCAACATAGTTAAATTTTTCTTCTGCATATATCACTGGGAGTTGGAATTTCCTCTAAGCAGCAAGGATATGATGCCTTTATCCTGACAACGAACATTTCATTTTTCAAAACTGAATTATCAAAGGAGATCCACAAAACCCTTCTGGCAGGTGCCATACAGAGTGACGCATTCTTAGCCACGTCAAACCTAAAATCATAGCTGCCATTTCAGACTCTTCTGGATTCTTACCTGCTTGAAAAAACATATCCGGTATCGCAATCTTTCATACATTTAACAGCTGGAGAAAGGATACTGCCCAAATGTGAAAGCTGCTCTGGCCATTATTAAACTAAAGCATAGGCTATGCTACAGTTATTAAAGTACACACAGAGTCTGTTCTAAGCAAACAAACTGAAGTGTGTGTTATCTTTTGTGCTTCTCTTGTCCCTGGTCACCTCACCTACCTATTCACTTCTAGCAACATTGTGAAAACAATAATTACATGAAAAAAAATTCCCATACACACAGCTAAAGGCTTCTCCTATACAAATATAAAAGTTTACAGAGCAAATTGTTCCTTCAAGTTTCACGAGTCTAGGGGAAAAAAAAAAAAATCTGTTTACACTGCTCTTAACACTTCACTCCATGCCTCTATTTTAAAGACTTGAACATCAAGACTCAAATTACAATTACACTTAACTGGATAACACAGGAAACACACTGTGAAGTAACAGGTAAGCCAGTATAAAAGGAGTAAAAGCTTCTCAGAACAGCAACAAGAGAAACAAATTGGTGTGAAGCTAGACCAGACTTTCAGCACATATGAACAGGCAGACCATCAGAAAGAATGATGCTAAATTTTATGGTTAACCTCTGTCCTTCCTAGCTGTGCGGGGGGGGGGGGGGGGGGGGGGGGGGGGGGGGGGGGGGGGGGGGGGGGGGGGGGGGGGGGGGGGGG
>JAWWEU010000005.1:28594057-28619444 GCA_035583155.1 Acropternis orthonyx | reverse complement strand
CTCTGTCCTTCATATCTTTGCTTGCCCCCCCCCCCCCTTCTTACTTTTGCAAGTTTAATTTGTGCTAAGATCAAGCATCACCTAAGATAGTCTTATGTTTGGTAGCAATAGCAGCTTCCTGGTATTTGGCAATATTAGTGGCTTACTTTCAAACATAATAGCCTGCTATAGCAGTAAAGGCCTTCGGGTATTTTAGAAAAAAACCTCTTTGTGTAATTTTCTCTTCTCTTTTTTCAAAGGTCCAGCCTATCAAAATAATCTTTCTGATGCCAGAACAACACCTTGGGTATTAATGCTGAATGACAGCACTGCCTCAGTTTCTAAACTACCCCAAACAAGGAAAAACACCTAGATACTCAATCTCAAGCATGAAGAATATCTAGAATTCAAATATTTATTTTATCTGAAAGAACTCTTAAAGAGCTGGGTTTTAATGACTGGTACTTAAATCATTCTCCCAAAGTATGTTCCATAAAGCAGAATTCATAACACACAAAAGGCAAAGAGTTTCAAAGCGAAGAGTTGAATTTAAATTCCTTCTTGCTGTGCAGTTATCTGACTCACTTTTCCTGAATTCCCCTGTCCTACTGTCAATAGAGGGCACAGAGAAGGGTTTAAAGCATTTCAGTCACAGACACTTCTTGCATACCCTCAGCAAGGAAGCATTTTCCAGTTGTGAGTAAACAGGAAAAAAACCCAACTGAATTCTAATAACTTGAGGAAAATAAACTACAGAACTAAAGCTAAAAATACAACAGTGTGCAACTAAACCAGCTTTTAAGTATCTAATGCTGTTTGCATCTGAATTTTCATTTCAATTTCCCAGAAAGGAAGGAACTTCAGGCTGATGTCTGAAGTTTCACTGTTCTACTTTCTGTATGGAAGCACTTTGGTGGAGGAAAAGCAGAACCTCCTAACTTTTTCCAGTTCTCATGCAAAACAGCAGCAACTCAGGATCCAAAGGATCAAATGCTCCAGGAAAATCAGGAGGAGGTGGTTGTGTCTAAGCACAGCCAGAGGGATTTAACACAACTGTTGATCTTGTGCTCCGTTAGGAAGCACACAGCCTGCTGGAAAGCTTACTGGAAACCATGCAGACTGAGTTTGTTGAAGATTAGGAAGGGAACAAATTCAACAGCTAAAGCATTTTAAACACTAAGCATCACCTTGCAGGCTGAAGAGCAGACAAAAGAGTAAAAAGTGACAGACTGAAAAAAATCTACCAAGCTAATTGCCATCCTTTTCAGTCCCAAAAATATAAACTGGCAGCTACTATTATGTGAGTATACCAGTACCAAGCTTACTTTCTCTAATTATTTTATATTCATCAGAGTACATGCTAATGAATAAAACCCTGAATCAGGCATTGCATAGAAACTTGGCTCTAAAAACTGCAAACCTTGCCCAGTACCTGGCTGGAGAACAGCTTTCCAAAGCATGGAAGTGATACCTTTTCTGCTATTTTTGACCGCTACTGAAGGCCACACATGCAAAAGCAGACACTGCAAGGAAGAACTTCCTTATGACTTGGTACAATACACATCAATTAATCCCCTAACTAGAAAAAGCAAAGGGAAGAAAAGAAAAACCAGATCTCTGCCAAACGTGTTCATAAAAATCACCAAAGATTTGGTGGGGTGCCAGAAAGTTGGGGCTACAAATGCTGGTAGTTTGGAGCATCAAGCGTTTTTATGACTGAAGGTGGAATAGCCAAATGGCCTAAAGCTGTAAGGGCAGCCCTGAAAAATAATGGCCTAGTCATTATGGATTCTTCTGGTATTTATGGCAATAAAACATGAATCATAATGAACTCATTGGATATTAAATGTGAGGGTCAAGAGTACTTTGATAGGATTTCCACAAGAATTTACCATTAATTAACCAAATAATTATTTGAAAGTGTTACTGAATTAGCCTTAGTTCTTATACAGCCATTCCAGAGAAATTGGTCATTCCCAGCTGAATGCAGTTAATGCCTTAACAAACCAGTCATTAACTGCAGTTACTGATTTTGTGGGAATTATTGTGTTATAAAATACACTCAACAGTTTATAGAAACAATACTTAGATTTTTTTTGCAGCTGTAGTTCAGCTGGAGCAGCTGGGATGGAAAAATATCAGGTCCCTCGGGCTGTTTTCACAACTAGTTTTCTGCAAATTAGAGAGGGAAATAAATACATGATGGGTTCTGAGTTCAAAATGGCTTCAGCTTTTTGGCCTTTGAACATTAATAAGAAGCCATGTGCCAGTTCTGGGGACCAACGTCTGAATTCCATGTTTAGCTCTTACTGAGGTTAAAGACCTAAATGGTATTAGGAGCAGAAGCTAAAGAAAAAATACTTCTTGATCACAAGATTGGGTCCTACATTTGGGTTGACTTTGTGAGCTTAAAATAAAAAATCCTCCATTAGTTCCACGACAATAAAAGTGAAACCCTAAAGCTGAAAAACTGAAATGCCAGTCTGAGTTGCTGCAGCATTCAGCTTTCAAATGCTAAAGTAAATCCGAGAATATAAATGATGGACTAAATTATTTAAATGTAACACAATCAGTAAGTCAAGTAGCCATCATTTCTAATGGAAACATCAATGTGAAATATGCCCTATCCCACTCATGTGCAAAACAGTAACAACAGTAAATCTAAACCAGAACACAAATGATGGTAAATACCTATTCAAGTGGCAGAGAGAATCTTCGGTTTCAAACTCAGATACCCTAAAGTCAAATCTGCTGCAGAATCAGGCAAGTAAGAAATCTAGATGGGTGAGACTGTCACAAACTGAGTATCAGGTCTCTATACTGTCTCACACTGCTGGCACAAAACAGCTTAAGAGTTTATTCACATGTATTGCAATTAGCAGTGATCTTAGGAAAAATGGGATAGAAAGGGATTTCTGCTGACTTCTATCCTGTATCATTCCTCACAAGCAGCTCTGAAACAGTTGGACTAAGTTAGTCCATGTGTGCTTTAGAAACATATTGGTTTGATTTACATATGTAAATATAAATCGTATTGGATATATCGGTTTATTTTATCAAGAGAACCTGAAAGCATTTTCAAATCTGCTCATACTCAAGGAGACTAGACACTGTAAATAAAACATTATGATATTAATTACATACTAATTACCTCTCTTGTGCCACCTTTATGTTATATGAAGCTGACTTTATACCATAAGCCTAACTTTAAACATCAATATTGCCATGGCTGTGGTTCGGTTTTGGATTTTGTGTTTGGTATTTTTTTCCCCCTTCACTTAGAGAACTAAGTACGTGCCTCATCTAAGCATGGATACAGTTTTTTTCTAGGAAACAAAGAGAATTATAATGCTGAATCTTAGGTAAGAGGACTAATAAGTGACTAATCTAGGTGGAGTTATTTAATGTTACAGCACAAGGCAAAAATGAAGCTGCACATTTGGAGCCTCAGGCTTCATTCTTTGCCTGGGACCTTATGCAAGACAGACTGAAAAACAGAAAGTAAACACCCCTCTGCAGCATGGCTACTCATAAAAGACAACAAAGCACAGCCACCAGGTAATCAACATATTGCTAAATTTAGGCATGTCTTTTTTTGAGGCTTCCTCTTCCCACAGCAATATACCCTGGTTTTGTTCCTTAGGATGTGCTACAATTGACCATACTCGAACTCATGTGACTTCACACAGAAACTAGAAGCTGATGAGTTGCAGTATCCCATATACTGCACAAAGCAGAGGTAAATTAATTAGAAGTTCAGATTAGAGAGAAATCAGGAGGCAATAAGATTATCCCTGAAGGAAGAAGGTAAAGATACTTCTCTTTTCTCCACAAAAGAATTGTGTTCTGGGTCAGGCTATGACCAAGGAAGAAAGCAAGCGATAGGAAAAAGCATTAGCTACTGTTATTACAAGAAACTAGAAATTAAAAGAGGTTCTTAGTTAGATTCAACTTCAAAAACATGTTTCCAAAGTAGATGGAAAAAATTCCAAGCAAAGCTCTTGCTCTAGAAGCCTCCACCAAGCTACATAGTTTAAATGGAAATGTATAGGACATGCACAGTTTTTGCCACATCTGCACTATATTTCATTAAAAGAGATCAATTTCTTCAATTAAAATTGCTAGAAAATATTCAGACTTTTCTGATCAAAACACATTCTTCTGATCTTCCTCTCTGGAATTCAGTGGGAAAGGAAATACGTGGAGGTTTTCCATGCTCCTGGCTGTGCAGGTGCCCTGCTCCACAGCAGAGCAGCTCAGTTGTGATTGGATCACGCAGCTGTATTCCAACATACTCCTGCTTGAAGGAGGAACAAACCAAGTGCAGGATGCTGCCTTTCACACTGAGAAAGGGATGATTTACCACACTGAAATACAACCTGGTTTTACCCATGTTTTGAAGATGTTGATGTACCAAGCTGAGGTTCAAATTTACTAAGCCCAAAAAGTGGAGTTAAATATTGGTTGAGCTTGAGTCTTCCAGATAACAAGAACTAAGCTCCATATTATTCAAGAGATAACGTTCCTGTGCAGGAGTTCAAAGGATTTGAAGGCAATATTAACAACTGACAAAGCACTTCTAACCTTAACAACTGCAGACATGGGGAATCTGCAGATGGTCTCCTGGACTGGAGATGATCATTTGAAAAAAATCTCAGAACAAACTTGTGATTTAATATGTTTTCTCAGTTCCAAAGGGAAAGCAGAGTGTAACCTTCTTGCTTACATCTGAACTCAAAATCCTCAGAATCTATAGGAATACTACATTTACTAAATTGTTCCACATGGTCCTTTGAGGCCATCCCTCTCCCCGCAGCCTTCACAAGGGCTCTGGAAAAGGTGCTCTTCTATCTTTCCCCTTGGCCCTCACAGAAGCTTTATGAAGATGTTACCACAGACCACGAAGACTAGCAGAAGAGCCCACTCCTTCTTTATGGAGATTGTCCAAGAAACTAGAACTATTTGTTTCTGTTCTATCATGCTTTAGGCATCCAAGCTGCGCTCTGTAAAGGCTTCAGCTGTCAACAGTTCATGTAGAAGATTAGATTTACTTTAACTGTTAAGTATTGATTTGCTTTTGCAATATACAAAGAAACAATTAAAAGTATTGAATTAATCAGTTACATAAGTTACATCAGTTACATACATAAGCTCCACAGTCAAAATACTGGTTCAGGGGATCCTTCTCATTCATCAATTTAGTAAACTTACAAAAACTTAGATCCCTCAATCTTTAAATTGCTGCCATCTCTCCCCTCCTGCCCTTGCTGCTGCTACAGGCATTTCTATTTTCAGTCAACACACATGAAGTTAGTTTCTTTTGTTATAAAGTTATCCTCTTCATGGAAAAAAAAATATATAATTACACAGCTAAACACACACATGCACTTGTGACTAGCACACCACAGCAACGAGCTTTCACTCATCTAAACAGTCAGAACAACCTGAGCGTTCAGATTAGCAAGGCTTCACCTGTAAGAGCTACAAAATGAAAGAACACTTTCCAATTTTGGACAGCGTTAAAGGAATCAGAAAAACTTACATGTCATAGTTCAAAAGCTTTTAAGTTTATATAAAAGTATGTTACGAATTTAATTTCTTCTTCCTTGATAATTCACTACAAGAAAGTTGGTATATAGTGAAGGCTTTTACCTTAAAGTTGGTTGGGATTCTATTTCTGCTTCAAATACAGCATTAGCAATACTGATGTGTCTCTACTTTGAGTTCCATATTTCTAAAAATGAGAAATCAATTCTTTAAAGTTTGCTATCTAATCCACAGTGAAGGTAAGGGCTGCATTTTAAGACACACTGTGCACCCAACACTTTCCTTAAGTCACTCACACATGCCAGGTCTATCTGCACATCTAATAAGGATTTAGAAGTTGAATGTTAAAAGATGGTTTTGTTTTGTGTTTCCTTGGGTGTCAGGGGTGCATTTTTTTTCCTTTGTTTTTGAGGGTTTTCCTAAGTCTTGGCCATACTCACCACAAATGATAAAAAAAACCCCATTAAAATAAATCCCTTAATAATTACTGCTTTCCAACAGACTGGTCCCTGTAGTTGAACTGTTACTTAACGTGCTTCAGCCAGCCCCTACTATAAAGGAATGGAGACACCCCAGGCAATATTCACACAAGTAGTATTGGAACCAGCTGCTACAGAGCCACCTTCGGAAAAAAAGGTTTCTCAATTTAATTGGGAAAACAGGAGGAAGCATAAATTTTACTGCCATTAATAACTTCAAGCAATCCCGATACAACTTTACCTCACCCTGATGGCTGGACATGTGCTTTTTGTTAGGTCTTTGCCACATCTGACCCTCATTGTTTGCTCACTTGATCAGGTAGGAAAATGTATGTTTCTTTATAGGATAAACGAGGCCTATTAAAGTTAGAAAAAACACTGCAGTAGCCTATAAGAAGCTCCATTTTTCAACAGATGTGTGAAGCTCCATAATAAGTTCATTACAAAAAGGCCAAGTGAACTCATAAAGAGAACACATCTACTTTAAGCCTTCTTAAAAGAAACTTTCATAAAAGGAATAGCACATTAAAAACACACAGCACTCCGTTAATTAGAGAGCAAAGTACTACTTGGCTTTTTAAACAGCAGTCAACATATAATCCAGTTTGGCTGCACACCATATTAAGAAGACCAACATACAACTGTTTGGCAATTCTTTGATTGCTCATTAAACCTAACTTGTAAATAATGGGAAAATATCAGAGGAATTTCAGCAGTTCTCAGAAGAGATTCTATCAATGAACCCAGTAAAGGATGACTCTTCACTGAGGACTAACTCAGACTACCAAAGTTACCCTCTGCTCTGGCTATCTCCAGCTTAATGAACTGATATAAGTTTGACCTACTTTGGAGTCTGCAAACTATTGTGCAGCCCTTGGATTTCTATGTAAGATCAGGTGGCTACTGCTTCTTTATGGGCCCATATTAAGCCTTAAAACACAAAAAATAAAGACCATCAGGCCAGGGTGCTCACATTAATAGGGCACATAGTCTGGGTACATGCTGGGACTGCCAAAACTATGTTTTTGCTACCTGGGACTGATCACATTGTATTTCAGACTGTTGTATAAAAGAGTCATCTACTTGGCTGAATACAAACCCACAAAGCTAATTTTCTTTCAGCCACTGTAATCTGTACTGGAAAACACAACCCAAGGTGTTGGTGTTCCTCACCACCTTAAGTCTTCCTGAGGTTGATCCCCTTGGCCCAGTGTGGCACTTCCACAGCCAAATGCACAGCCCTTCTGAATCCAGGCACAATTCACAACTGGTACTGTTTTGTGACCCACCCACTTTTCAGCTCACCAGTATCTGTGTTCAATCAGCCTTCCATTTTTAAAAGCAGCTGGTAATTTCAAGCAATCAGAAAGAGACACTTAAGTCAAAAATCCAAACATAATGGGGTTTCAATCTTTCAACATGGCTTGCACTGGAAGTGAATGAAAAGAAAATGGCATTTCAAGACAATATGCATTCAGTACACCTAAACTGTTCAGAAGTTCAGAGAGATGAACACTGTAACAGCTTTTGCAACATTCCCTATCATTTACATCCTTTTTTGAGAGGGATAACTCCAGATGTGTGGACACAGCAATGCGGGTACTGCCCACCACATATATGTGCTGCCAGGAGCTGCTTCTGAACAGGGGTCCCACCAGGAAGACTTTGCAGCCTGCCATGACACACACAGCAACACCCAACTGGCTCTGCTGGACAAACTGCTTGCTGTTCTCATGGAGAACGGGAACTATTTGTCTCACTTCACGAAGGCTAAGAAACCACTCAGACACAGGACAAAATAGCACCCTTATTAGAAGAATGTGAATCACAAGCTGTGCATATATTTAAGAGAGCTGTACCAAAAATTTTGTATTTGGTTTGGCCACTTAACTGAAAAACAGAGTGGATTTGATCCAAACAAGAAGTGAGGGCTTTTTATTCTTCCTTGTAAACAATGTTTTCTTCTGTTTGCTGCCAGGGCATTTACTGGAAGCTAATCACATATCCAGGGGAGGAATTATGAAAAAGGGTAACATTTCCCTTGTGTCCAACAGGGGAAGAGCATTTCCAGGGACAGATTCACATGCTTCTTTTAAGTTCAGTCCTATGTTTCCCCCTTTCACTGAGAATATTTTCAACAAGCAAATACACTAACCACCAAACTCTACCATATTTGAAGCAAGTCACTCCTCTACTCCACTTCATTTGAATTAGACCCTGCAAAGCAGTATGAGAGTACTATACAAGTGAAGTAAACTTCCATGGAACAATGTGTAACATGATGCTTTTGTCTTTCCTTCACAGGTGATGACTGGAGCACACTGAATCTGCGTTTTCTGCCTTTCAGGGAAATGTCTACTCTAAACCACTTGGTGAATTCACATGAATGCTCCACTAAAGCCATGCTTCACATACATTGGCACTTAGAGAATTCACACAAAGAACGTGTAAAAAGGAAAGATCGCTCTGTAAACATAATTTTTAGGGATTAAAACAAAGCCACACTACAAAACACATTCTCTGCAAGGCCCTGGTGGTTTCAACACTGACAAGGTTTTCTCAAAGAACTGAAGTCACACAAATCAACAAAATCTCTTTTCGTGCCTCCTCAAGCTGCTTATATATGGAGAAACCTGAATACAGCAGACTATATCTCATAAGCCTCCATTAGTCTGCTCCAGCTTCTGATCTTAAGTTTGAAGCCAAATTTCCCTCAGCTGCACAAAGCTCTTTGAGATTTAGAGAATAACAAAGATCAGCTGCAGTTGATTAATTTGGGTGCCTGGAGGGCCCAAGAGGAGTCTTGTCACATACAATACTTCAGATTTGTAAAGAGACGCCAGGAAAACTAGCAAGTGGTGTTGACTGGCAAAGCTACATGGGGAAGCAGGCATTGGCACTATTAAAAAGAGAAAACTAATTAAAATGGAAACCAAGACTAAGAGTTTCTTATGTCCATGCTTTCAACAGCAGCCTCAACACCAAGCAACCTGTATAAATGGGGCATCTGACACAAAATTTTCTTATTATTAAGGTTGCAGACTTCCCTCAGATAGGATACCTTGAAAATTGCTTGAATCACCGTATCAAGAAGAGTCTCACAAATCACATAGACAGCTTAAAGAAACAAGTCATAGACAATAATTCTACCTGCATTTTCTTAGCACACCAAAAGGTAAGAAACAAGCAATTCTACAGGGACAAGCTGGGGCAGACAGCACATACCACTGTGCAAGGGAAAAAAAAAAAACAAAAACAAAAGGGTGAAACACATCCAACTCAAGGAAAGAAAAGAAACAGACAGTGAATCTAGTGGAAGTCCCAGCAGAACTTGCTGTACATTACCCTAACAGCCACTTCAGGAACAGATGCAATTTTAGCAGCCAGTTCTTCTGAGCTAAACAGCCTTCCACACAGACTTTACTGACAACTCCGGAGAATGGCATTTGAAAAGCCATTCTCTTCTCCGCATTATAATCAAATACTAGAAAGGAAATATTTAACTGATGAATGCAGAGTAACTCTAATATTAAATGGGGAATTTCTGGGAGCAGGACTTGGGTGAATTGTGTTGTGCCATTCCTGGGGGTGACAAGGAACCAGAAGGCCCAGCCTTAGACCACAGCACTAGCTACCATAGGAACAAAACAAAGGGACAAATTCCTGCTCCAAAAAGCTTACAACTAAAGGTGAACCAAAGTATTGAACCAAATCCTCGCCCAAATGAGAGAAAATGTATTTCATCAGCTTTCACTTCTCCATTCACTTTATCACCAAATAACATTGTCTTGATGATAAAAGGCATAAAGAAGGATTCGAAATGCCAAATTTCATCCTCCTAACTCAGCCCAGAGGGGGATGTCAATTGCAAACATGGCTGTGGACAAAAAACATAAAAAGGCATTTTCAGTATATATATCAGGTAGTGTTATTATTAATCACCAACAGAATTAAGGCTTCCAAAGCAGAGTAAGCTTTCATGATATTCACTGAGCTGCAGTAGGGCCACGTTGAGGTTGAAGGCAGAATTGAGGAGGCAAACAATCCTAAGAGACTATACAAAGCTAGGGGAGAAAGCTCATAGATTCATTGTTGCATTCACCTTTTTCCAACCAGTATTTGGATACAGTGCCTGCACTCGATTTAGCACATCCCAAACCCAGCATATTTCAGAAAAACTTAGCACAGTGTCTTGCATCAGTGTTTCACACATTTAGGGCTCCAGAAGACAAGATCCTCTACTCCCACTCAGCAATCCTTAGAGCCAAATCCTGCTAAATATTTAGTATATCTACCAGAGCGGCCTCTAGGTAATATCAGCCAAAGAACACACAAGGACCAATAAAAACTCCCTCCTTAGAACTCCAGCACACAATGATCAAATTGGACTATCCTCTGCTTTTTCCAAACTCCTTAGTGTCTCCATGGTTCTCCCCTACAGACAACAAGAATTCTCACTTGTAACTGATGTACTCACGTGATCTTAACACAAGTTACAGACTGTCAAACTGAAAGTCTAAAAATCAGTACCTCCCAGACCCGAAGTTGACAAGGCTGGGAAAGTTCTGATCTGTCCAGACAATTAAAGTTACAAGTATCAAACTTCATTAAAAAAATAAATTAAAAAAAATTTATATAGTTTGTATCTCCACTAGCTAAGCTCCATGAAGTTACTAGCTATTTTTCCTAGGTACTCCCCCCAAAATGAGATACATCACCCTTGTGTTAGCTCACACGGTTTTCAGGTAGCTATTGAAGTTATTTTTAAAGATCAGAAGTCTCATTCAACATTTTAAAAGAACCTAGGAATAAATCTACTGAAAGCCACATTATTTTAAACTTCCATTTTAACCTGCATGTGACAAGATGATGAGAATGCTAAAGAGGTGGGAGTCATGAGAAAGTTCCTTGGCAAAGACAAAAGTGATGTAACAACTTTCAGGCACACCATACCAAGATGCAAACAGCTTCACTGTCCCTGCTGAAATGTCTGTGTTAGACCAAGAAAAAACATACCTAGAAGTGCAGTGAGTTTGGGAAGCAAACCAACATGTACCATTTTACTTCTCAGGCCTGTGTCAAAGGAGAGATTTAATAAGAGTCGAAGAGTGATATTCAGCAGGTCTTCATGTTCACAAGGTACCATTTTCACAAGTTTTTCAACAATATCCATTTCAACCTGTATACCAAGAAAAAAAAAAATCCATAATCCATCCAAACTTACTTTGTCTTCAGTATAAAAGCCCCCTCTGTGTTATATATTCACATGCATGTGTATGCAAATACATATGCAATTTGTAGCCATAATAGTGACTGTCAATGCATTTTCATATGAAGTAGTTTTGCTTATGCCTTTGTGGTTGAAGTTTTCTAGATTGGGTTACTGGGAAATGTTGATTAAAAAAGCTTTTCGAACCAAACAGTTCAGATGTCTTGGAAATATTCCTCACAGTTGGAATACTGCAAGAATGTGGTGAAGACATCACTTGCAAAATTAGATTGGGGTGGGGAAACTCATTTAAACCTAAACACAAGCAACCCTGGAGCAACTGTCATTAGAGTCAAGGCAAGACTCAACCAAGAAAGACAGAAAATTGGCATCCAAAGAGAATCTGAGACTTTTCATTATGAATTTCAAATGAACCCTTAGACAGAAGTTTGCATGTGCTCTCAGAAGAGGCATGTCGCCCTGTAAGTTAATTTAATAAAAGCATGAAAGTCATCTTGAAACATGTATCACTTGCAAATTAAAAAGTGGAATCCAGGAACTGAGAAGTGGTATCAGTTCCTGAGATCATGTTCACTTTACCAGCCAGAAAAGACATCTGAGCATTGACTGGCAAGACTTCAGAAAGTTTTTATCATGTTTTAAGCAACGTTTCTCTGCTTTTATTTGATATAATCTTTTAATGCATTCATTTTTTCTTTCCCAGACCCTTCTTTGGTCAGAAGGAGGCACATAAAATTACTTTGCTTTCTTCAAACTTCTGCATATATGTAACAAGTCTTCCAGTTAAAAATACACACAGAATGAATACTAAGAAAAGAAACTCCAACTCTCCCCACACAGCATAGTACAATAATCAAACTACTGACTGGATGGCTTTGATCAAAACCAATCAGATACCAAGAACTCCTACCTCACTGCTTTGAATTTCATATGGCACTTGACTACCAAAGGAAAGAATGTACTATAAATACACACAGATTATTTAGTTTTACTTAGAATCAGGTGCTGCACAACTGATCTTTATTTATTTTGCCTTTGACATTTTTGTATTATTGTCGAATATAAGTATCAGAACACCTTCTCCTTCACTGGTAGCTTTCCTTAATACCTACTGTGGAGAAAAACATATCATCTTTATTATCAGTAAGGAATGCCCCGATAGCTGACCTGAAGCATACAAATGTTTCCAAAACTATTTCAAAACTATTAAAACTCTGTGATAAAGTAAACTCAACAATTTTGTTTCATTTATCCTTCCATGAAATCAAATGGAATGTAGAAAATCTGCCAGCCAATCAGTGGGCTGGAGAGCTAATTCTTATTTTCCTAATAAAGTCCCATATATAAATAAGGGAGATACCTCTTGTCTGCCAGTGTTCAGTGCACAGGCATTTAAAAGACAGTTCCAGTAACAAAGACACAATTGATTCATTATTCCTTTTACACACATCTTTTCATGTCATAATCTATGTGTAACCTTAACCTCAGATTACCTCTTGGATAAGGAAAATTTATCATCTTCATGTAACAAATTGGCATAAAGGCACAGAAGTGAAATCAGTAAAGGAGATATCTGGCTAGAGCTTAAAGTCATCAAAAAACTCATGCTACAATTTTAGAAGTGTAAGACTTCACCAAAAAAACCCCAACTCATGAAGAATAACACGGCCTCCAGTTCTCAGGAGTTACTGGGAGCATGAGTGAAGAGTTGTGAGGGTGCCTTTGAAGACCAAGTTGACCCAGGAAACAAGAAAACTCATCTAGCAAGCTCCATAAGGATAACCACCTCTCTTTCCAAGACAATACATGGCAGAGACAATAATATGTTGTCAAAAGAGTATAATTTGGGGGCAAGGTCATGGCCATCACCACAACTGGGAATATCACAAGACTTTGGAGTGTTGACTTCAAAATTTGGCATTTCATGTATCATATTCTCTGTTTGGGATGAGAGTTCTTCAAAAACACTTGCAGTATGATCGATTGGATGTTGTGCTTCTTTTCTTTTACTCATTTTACTTGTAACAAAATAGGATAATCAGTGCTAGAGATACTTAGGGTGAAGACCGATATGTCCCCCCATGAAGTTTTCAGAACCCCAACCTTTCCAGCATTGCAGTAGAGTGCTACATGCCTTACCATATCATTTTTGTTCTCCATAAAAATGCTGAGTTTCTTCAGGAAAGTTACAACAAGGATAAGCAGCTCAAAATTATCACGATCCAGTGCTTTCACCAACATATGGACAATGTTCTTGTTTCTCATCTTCAGCTCAATGCGAGTATCCTCAGCAAGGTTTAGGAGCAGGTAAATTGCAACTGACAAAGGTCAATACCAAGAAATCAAAGACCATAGAACTAAACAAGTCTCTGTATACACAGTAAGTGCTGAAGACAAGACCTCCACAAGCATTTTTCTCCCTTCCAAATGTATTTTGAAGAAAAACCATTATGAATGGTTTTTTATTCCTCTGTGAAAAGCAGGAAGATTAATTCTCATAGTGGCTTTGAAAAAATAAAAATTATGATCACTAGAAGCTTTCTGTATTTTTTTTTAATTTCAATTCCAATAGGAACCATTAAAAAGTCCCTCTTAGGAAAGGCTTGCCACTCAGCTAATTTACATCTAGCATTTAGTGCATTTTAGTACAAAAACTGAGATAGCATGAAATCTATTCCACTTGAGTCAGATACAGGCTAAGTTAGGCAAAGTCAAAAAAACCCAAAAGTACAAAACCAAAATACCCAACTCCTCCCAAACCAACATTGAGAGCAAAGAAAAGATCAGCGGATCACTTTTGCTGTTCTTCCCCCAAGGCTGACAAACCATTTTTAAAATTGTTACATAGCAGCAAACAACCTGATTAAGTACTCATCTTTTCCCATTCTTTGGCAACTTTAAGGCATTCTGGCTCTAATAAGAATCCAACAGAATCCCTTAGCCATGTTTACCAAAAGAAAACAATCTGCTGTTTGAGTTTGGTACCTCTGAGTAGCTGCTCCTGCTTGACAACCAGCCCTTTGTATTTCTTATAAGTTTTCTCATAGTCCTTTTTCAGGGTTTGATTTTCAGGATCTTCATCAAGTGAATTTCAGAAGTTAAGGAGTTCAGAGAAAAGTTACACAGTCTAGATGACTGATGTCCTCTGAAGTGTTATTGAATCACAAGTAAAAAGCAAGAGATCTATGGAATAGTCAAGACCCTACTTCAGCAACAGCCTGCTACACCTGTAATCTAAGGCATGACTTTCCTTTCCTTCTAGCCCTGGATGTATTACATCCTAATAGGCAGCATAAATAGTCCTAAGACATACTGTTGATAAAGTAAAACATTATTTTTCTTGCGTTGCTTTAGTAACTTTAGCTTAACCTCTCTGGCATCCCAAACTCCTCACTCTTGGTCTTTTTCATATCAGCAACTGTATTTTGCACTTTACTAGTAAATTCTACTGCTTTTACAGAAGTTGCTTTATACTCATCTTGTATAACCCAACAACAGTTATCAACACGCGTTAGAAGTCATCAAGCTACCCCAGAATATCAAAAGGATATCAGCTTTCTTCTTTTTAGCAAGTTCTTCCTGCCAAAGTTCATGTCTCTTCAGTTCATGGTCGATGATATTCATACAGAGCGCTCCAATTTTGTAGTGTGTGATTATTCCATGAAACTGAGAAAAACTATATTGAAGAAATAATACTTGTGAGGAATAAATGCAAACAACCCCATACCTGTTTTGACATCTGTGGTAGCAACAAACTAACACTGTACCACATGAAATATTAAGAAAGGTATTTACTGTCTGTCCCATTATAACACTTTCCTATAGGAAAATTATTTCAAAACAAGTACAGTTCCTGAAAACACGAATATTTTTTCAGACTTGTAGAAGGGCAAGGAACAGTTTGTTGTTCCAAGCCAAAATAAAAACACATTCCAATTTTCATGGTAAAGGAAAATGTTTTCCAATCAGTCCTGGTTTCCACACTGTAAGTGCTTCAGAGCACACTCTACACACCAGAAATACAGTAGAGACAAAATCAAGTTGCAATGCAAATTCTGTTTGAAGTATTTCTAGGCAGGGTATGCTGAAACACTGGCATAGCTAAATAGGAGCAAGCACTCACTTTGGTTTTGAATACCATTTCTTCCCTGTAGGAATGCTGATGGAAATAATAGGTGGCAGCTCATCCACCTTTTATTTTTGACACAAAGCTATGGGTCAGAATCCTTACTGGTTTCTTCCCAGCTCTCTTACACATGGCCTGACAGTGAGGATTCTTTTTGTTGTAAATGATAGAATTGAGGCACAAGTGTGTTACTGTCTCCGCAATATTTTCTGTTTCAGTGAAGTTTCATAGTGCAGAAAACAAATGAAAAGCCACTAAGCTGAGCTACATTCCTTATGTCCCTATACACAGGGACTCTGCACTCACCTTGAAAAGCAGAAGAAAATATAAATTATATTGGTAGCCAGTTCGATGCTTTGTTTCCAGTCCTCCCTCAGCACTCTGGCCAGTGCCCCCAGTGCAGTTTCTGAATTGAAACAAGATTTAGATAAGCATCAACATTTCACCTCTCTCCTTTTGTCTTGTGAGCCTCAGAATTAGAACACACCTTATTTTACAACTCTCAGTTTTCTAATGGAAGATTTTCACATGGCTCATAGGGACTTTACCATGTACCACTGCTCACACGTTCTGTTTGGAGACAATATGAATATACCACCCTGGGTGGTCATCCTGTCACATACCCTGAGGGATGGCAACATGCAAGGGAACTGCAACCCAATACTGAAGTAATCATGAAATTACCACTAACCTTCAGATCTTATGGCCTCTGCCAGCTGTATGTTCCATACTATATTGTGTCTCCTGCCTAAAACACAATTTTCACTTTCAAATCCCCTTTAAATTCTACCTAGACAGATAGTATTTCTTATCTACCTTTCTATTTATTTTTCACCCCGAATCAACTTCATTTTATGTAATAATTTGGTTTCTATTTCTTCTTGTCTTATTTCATCTCACTTTTCCTTATCTAGTCCCTCTCCACACACTCCATGTTACATGATCAGAATAAGAAAAGCAGCAACTGGGAATGTTAAGCACTAAAATATTTGCAACAACTCATGGGGACAAGCCATTATTTCATGGCTTACCATTCCCCTCCCATTCCATCTTGCTTGCTGACATTGCAGGATGGGTATGTACTGAAGTCATCATTCACTCAAGGAATGAGAGGGTATAAGGGCTCAGCAAAAGAGACAAAAGGGGCACAGAAAAAAAATTACAAAATTAACTTATGTCAGCCTGCAAATCGCCTTTTCAAAGCAAGATTTCTGATCAACAGGATACAATAATACATTCTTATTCTCCAGCAGTAATGCCAGCTGAAGTTAATTTAGCATCAAAATAACTAAGATCAGAAAAACCAGGTGAAGCCTACTGAGGCCAGGAAGACTGCAAAGTTAGGTCCATCTAAGAACAATCCAGGAGCATCCATTTGTAGAGAGATCCAACTGGATCTTGACAGCCACCTCATGTACAGAGAAACAGAGCCTTACAAACCAGAGAAAACTCAAATTAAAGGTGAACTACTTTTCCCTTGAAACAAAGGACTGCAAATTAACAGCACGATATTAAAAGAAGTTACCGCTGGGTTTTAAAATTACCATTTATAAGCAGCTCTTCCAAATTATTAGGATTCCTGGCCAGTTGCAGGATGAGGGCAGAGCCACGCACCTTGTCAGGAATGTCCTCATACAGTAACTCAATGTACTCATCCATATCATTGATATTGGCAACTTCATCAATCTGAAAGTAGTCAGAAGCAAGAGTTTCACAGAGAGAGATGGCAATTCAACACCATCAATCACGTTACTCAATTGTGAGACAAAAGAGCACGCAGCTTTGAGTTAAGATCTTAGGAAAAAATAAAACACAAGTTAAAAAAAATCCAACACATCCAGAATCACTGCTAATGAACACCAGTAAATCTGAGAAGATTTAATTACTAAAAACAAAGGATTCTCAGACAACTCCCTGAGTCCTGTCCGATGTTCCAGACCTCACTTGCTGTCCTGCTGCGCACTATACTTGGAGGGGCAAGTATGTAAGTCAAATACTTTACCCTTTATGGAGATAATTTTTTTCTATTGTGCAATATTTCCAAACTAAGCTCTTTGTTTAAAAACAAGAAGCAAAAAGAGACAAGATTTCAGCATTTCCTCTCCCCTACTCTCTTTTATAACTGCTTATTGAAGTAGCAAATGAGCCTTACATTTCTCTTCTAACACCAATATTTACCTCCGTTCCTTCAAATGGGGGTGGATCTTTTGGCTTACTGGATTTCTCTTTCTTTTCTATAAAGAGAAAGACATGACTGCAGTTATGTTACACACATTTACAAATGAAAAACATATCCAATGTTTTTGTAGTAAATGTTCTGGTTAAATCAAGGTCAGAGTCCTTTTTTTGTCCAGTTTACCTGTCAGACTAACACAGGTGTATCAGGTTTCTGAAGCTGAACAGCACACATGGAGCAAAGCAAACCCTCAGGTGCCTTTTAACAACTCAGTCTACATGATCACTTACAGTCCAATCAGCTGGGGACGTCAAGGGTAATAAACCTTAGTGCAAGCCCAGAGTGACCCCACTCACTTCCACACCAAGATAACTGGGCAGCTTTGATTCTGCTGGTACCCTGTGTCAAAGCTGTCCTGTGATAGACCAAGACACATACACAGAATAAAAGAGGGTAAACCACCCAAAGCAGTTACAGTCAAAGCACATACATAACACTAATATTTCTTTTAAACTTGTCTCAAAGATAAGACTCCAGCTTGAGAACAAAGCTTGCCATTTCATGGTTGCAAGAAACGTTGATAAAGGGTAAGGTAATGCAGGATCTGATGTTAAATATGAAATTGTCCCCTGAGCAGAAAGTTTAAGGTGAACTTAAGATATAAACAGGACCACCAAGATGCCAGGAAATTAAGATGACAAGAGAGAAATCCCCCAAGCTGTCTGCTACACTGTACCAAAGCTTGTCAGGCTTTGAAACACTTCTCTCCAGCTTTACAGACTGCAAATTCAGCCCAGGAACACTATCCAGCCTTGCAAGAGGTGATGACAGAGATCTTTCTAGGAAAATCATCAAATAGTCTTTTGATGCCACTGTGACTGCAGATTCAATATGAAGAGGACGCACCAAACAGCAGCAAATACCTCTCAAGTCCTGCTAAAGCACAAGGTAGCCTGTAAGAACCATCAATACTAAGTTTAAGCAAAACAATGAACTTTGTTAAAAAGACAATTTCCTCCAATCTCATTCCAAGATGGTTATTTTTTCCAAGTGTGATTAAACTACACATCTTCCCCACTGTCACTATCTCTGGAGAGCTGGTAACTCCAGCAAATCAGGATCTCAGCTGGAAAAACCTCACGAAGTAGTTATTCAAGGCTGCAGCACCTCAGCCCCAAGCTACTTTGTTCCTGTATTACTCACCTTTTCCTGCCGAGGCATCTCTGCGGTTCTGCAGGTAGTACAGCAGCTGTTCAACTTCTCCAAGTTTGGAGGGGTGAATGAGCTTGCATTCCTCAACCACCTTTCGAGCCAGGGAACCGATGTCTGTATTTGCATTAAGACTCTTTAGCCGAATGCTGCAACAGATGAAAAAAAACTAAAAACTGAAAAGAGACTGATCTTCAGTTCTTTGATTGTGTTTACACAGGCATGAATTTCTTGAAGTAGAAATTATCCTGATACACCCAGTGCCTGTGCCTGTCATGTCAAAGTGGTGGCTTTCTGAATTCCAAATGGCAACTACATGTCAAACAGATTTGACAGAGCATGACTGTCCATCAGCCAACATGCTGCAACATTAAATGCAGCTGTACGAACAGATCTCTTACAGCCATCTTAGACACTAGAGACAGTAACTGATTTGCAATATACCCAAACCCAGTGCACAGGACCACAAAGAAGAACTGCACACCAAAAAATCCAAAATGAGAAACAGTTCTGGGTGTTGACTGCACAGGAAGGTTCTCATGCAGTGCCTGGAGTTTCCCATAGCCCTGGCAGACCTGCAGCCAGGTCCACAGGTAATGAGCAGTAAGAAATCTTTGTGAGTACTAACAACAGGATGAATCAAAAATGCAATTCCACCACATTCCAGATTCAAGTTATGCCGATTCATCTGAAAAGGGATCAACACTTTCAATATCTTTAAATATTTGAGACAACTTAAGGATTCTCTTTTTTCTTCAGTTCTTCTTCTTACGTGCACTCACACAGGGTATTTTCCAACCTTAATGTTTCTATGATTCTAGAAAAAGTCCAAACTTGCAGCTTGGAAAACAAGTTACAGTAATTCTCTGGGTTTTTTGCATGGTAAATGTTTTAAAGCTCTTAAAAGAAAATACCAGGCAAAAGTAAAATGCAGCTGCTGTAGTGAATTCACTAGCAGCGGGGCCCAGATCAAAACAACAAGATAGAGCATAAGGTTGTCAGGAGGTTCAATAGTACTACTTGCTCCAACATGAACTATCACTTGAGTAGGAACCAATCACTTCATTTTTCTCTACCTCAAGTACCCATCACATAAAATAGGAGTAATCACTTTTTACAAAACACCTTACAGTACATGGACGAAAAGCAGTTTACAACACGCGTTTCAGATGTTAACCTTCCTAGGCATTATGTTATTTCCTGGCTCTGAAACCCTCAGCTAACCCAGCACTAAGTTTTACAAGGATTAAAATCTTAGAGGCAGTTGATACTTTGAGTTATTCAATCTATGACTATGAAAACCAGAAAACACTATCAGATCTTGCTATGACCTTACATTTTCTGGCACTCCTTGCGTTCCCCCAGCATGGGGTCTCCCAATTCTCCCAGAATTGTTGCTTCCACTTCATAGTGGACAATGAGGGCTTTCTCAGATGGGTGCACATCTATGTTGCCTCCTTTCACCTTCCTGCCATAAAGGAAAAAAAAAAAAAGATAATTAGATTAAATGAAAAGCCCAGAAAACACACCAGAACGGAAACCAGTAACAATAACTTGTCTCCTGTTCTATTCAGACCCTAAACCCAAGCACTCTTCTTCCACACCATATTTCATTTCACATAGCTGTTTCAAAGCCTAGTGCTAGTGGCATATTCTTGACTACTACCTCTAGCATATACAGACACATCCAAGTCACTGGTCAAACCATAGTCACAGAAATCAGGTAAGAAAAGAAATCAAAGATTTAACCTGTTCCATGTTGCTCAGCACTCTTAAGGAACTACAGTGAGGAAAAAGATGCATTTCATCAAGCAGGTGAACTTCCCAGCGGATTCCCCATAACCTTGTCAGTATTGACAAATCTCTGTCTAATAGTATTGAATTAGTGAGGTCATTTACAAAAGGAATTTTTTTGTCACTCTCTTGGCTAACTCTTAACAGTTAAAAATCTACCAGGATTGAATTATGAATAATTCAAATTCAAATTAACTGTTCTCTCCCAAAGCACAAAACTCTTTGTTCCTGTTCTTCATCTCACTGTGTCTTTTGCCAGGCTTGAGGGATTACACGATCAACAGCTGCCATCAACAGATATAAATCAAGCATGCCTACCTGCCTTTCTATAGCTACAGATATTTTGGAAAAGTATTCTCCAGAATACATATGCGTATGCCAATGTTAAAACGAACTGTCTTGCTCTCTCCTCCTCTGTGCCAGCAACACTGTGTCCACACAGAGATAGAAGAGCCCTGAGGATAGGCCATGGATAAAAGCTACAAAGAAACACATCATTCCTGTATTTAAGCAATGGCACAACCACATCCGGAGAACATAGTTACAGATTTCTTCTTTGGTGGTAACACTGACACTTGTCCCTTTTCCACTTAGTACTGCTAATTGAGTAAGTAGAGCCATGCCATAAACCAGGCTGCTAAAAAAATAACCCCACTGTAGATTAAAAAGCACCTCCAAAACATGGGTTTGGTTTTTGGTGTCTGTGTGTGGGGTTTTGGTTGTTTGCTTTGGGGTTTTGTTGGGTGTTCAGGTTTTTCAGACAGAGCACATCAATAAATAGAATTACAGGCATCTTCACCAGTAGTTGTATCAGCATCCATGGGATAGCAGCTGGCTACGGCATAAATGAGACAGCAGCTAGCTATGGAATGGGGTCAATTAGATCAGGGAAAACTACTTCAACCTCAAAGAGCTGGAAATGTTAACAAATCCAGATGCAGCCTGCAGTGCAACCACTCTCATCAGAAAATGTTTGAAATGTGTGTCTCCATCTACCCAGCTACTAAGGCGGCCGCTTTCCCTTGTGCAGAACACAACTGCAAAAAATACCTTTGTCTTGAGATATAGTTGCCCAAAAAAACCCACAAACCACAGAAAGGTCTGCTATGGGAAATGCAGAGTCCAGTTCAACTGCAAGGACAAAGCTACAGGGCAAACAAATACATCTCACTGCTAAAGAGCAACATCTTCCACGAGACTGTAGCAGAACTCCATTTATGACTTGAGATATTTTGGAAAGACTCCTTTTTTTCCCCTTTAACAGTACCTTGAAGCAGATGCTTTATTACAGTATGTTCTCTGTTCTCACAAGGTCCAGTCTTGCACAGCAGAAAGCTATGGCAAATCCATTTGAAAAGAATCCAGCTCTCACTCCACACTCCCAAACATATTTCTGACATATTTAGACCTACCAGGAGATCCCAAATACAACCACTCCTGCTGACAATCAAACCTCTGGTAAGTGACAGCTTGGCAATATTTATAGATATAAAGAAAGGGATGGATAGACAACAAGTGGGCCTGAAGTAGCCTGGTAGAGTTTTACAGGAATGAAGCTGAGCTAACAGCTCATCATAACCAAAAGGATTAGATCTTCCCATGATTTCCCTGCTCCTGACAGTCACCTTGGGGTTCAGCATGAGGGTATTTCAAACTCTTTCACAGACAATTCCAGCAATCCAACAGGAAACTCTTCATGTTTTGGGCAGAAGTTTTTCAATATGTGACAGAACTAAGGTGCTTTACAGAAAAGGAATAACACTTCTTATCCATGATAAGGGATAAAGAGGAAGGAGTGAAACCTCCTCCTTTTTGCACCAGTAAACCACTGATGAGCTTAGCAGGGAGCAGAGCCTCAGCCTAAGACTGCTTAAACAGTTTTTGCATTTCCCATATTTAATTTTTTCCTTAAGAGGGACAGAAGGATAAGATGAAGAACTTACAGCTGCAGAGATTTTTTGCCCTCTCACACAGACAAACACCCTCACTGCTCAGGCTATTTCTGAGCTAATGAAGTCACAAATCAATGCACATTCAAGTCCCTTCTCTGAAAAATCTTACCTTGTGAAATGCTTGAGGACCTACACCAAAATGTACTACCCAGCCACTAAAGTTGTTTTTCACTTGGAAAACACACATTCAGAGTGTCAGCATGACAAAAAATAAAAAAATTTTCATTTACAGAAAAAACCCCTCCTCCTTCCTCAAATCACCAAACATTTGCTTTACTGATTTTCTGCACTTCCTGAGTCTGTAAGTCACTTCATAAAACATTTTAAAACAGAGACATTACTACTCATGCACATCAGCCCATCCTTTCACTTCACTGCTTGCTTTAACAAGAACTCAGTTCTGTTCAAGGTTTAAAAGAGAAAGGCCTTTTCTACAGACAAAATCTGGGCTAGCTGAGCTCACGTAATCAAAGATCAAATGTTAATATTGTCTATTAACTAACTCATTCAGAGGGAAAAAGCAAACCCAAACTATCGTAATTAAAAGTGGGACAAATTGCACACGTGGGTAACGCTGAAAATGCAATAACAAATCCCAGCAAGTCAGACTTGGTGGGAGGGGGAGTGCTCACGGAGGATGACAAAGGGAAATAGGGATCAAAGGAGTACCAGACTTGCACATCACCCTAGTCACAGCAGATATTTTTTGGTTTGTCCTCCCAAAAACGAGAGAAAACTACCCTTGTTGCAGGGATGACTAGGACAAAAAGATTACTCCAAAATCACATAGAATGGCACAGACCAAACATGCAAGGCTAAAAACAGGCACTACTCCAAAGTTCCAGCTTTTTATCTAATTAAAAGTGGCCATTTGATTTTTCCTCATTATGGCATACAAATGACAGAACTAATGTTCAAGGATTATCAAGAGATTTTTTTTTTTCCCCCCACTGTTTCCAATTATGGATCTTAACATGTAGCATATGAGGGGGGGAAAAAAAGAAAAACCTAGACAGTCTCCAGTAACTTCTGCGAATACTAATAACTGCAAAGGAAGTTAAAAAGGGAAAAAAAAAAAAAAAAGACCAGAAGATCCCCAGGATTCAAGATATGATGGATAAAATCACGTGCATGATCACAGAAAGTGACGCTGTTCACCCATCACAACTGAACAGAGGCCTAGATGGCCTGGCATCTTTTGGGGATTGATTCACTTTTGCTCTGAAAGAACTGACAGAGATGGAACAGTTGCCAGTTCAGGTCCTGTTCTTTAGGCTGACTGGTCTCACAGCCAAATAGACAGATAAAGGCACCATTCACTCATCATGTCTTTAGCATCAAACCCAGATCATACACTTTATATACCACAGTTGCTTCTCAGGTCCATCCAATACCCAAAGCACTCCATCCATCCCATTTCATTACCTGTCCCTCCCAATCTACCATGCCACACTCACACATTTCCTCCAAATCAATTCATCTCTCCCAGCTGCTCCACAAACCTGGCATTACTGCCTGTTATCCCAGCCCTGACCCCCAAAGCAGCCACCTGCCCTATTCCAACCCCTAATACCCACACAACCCTCCCCACTCACCTCCTCTCAACTTGCTGTCACCACAGTACCTCATTCCAAATACACAGCATAAAATGCCACCACAGCCTTCCCTAAACCAGAGCATCCCTCCCAGTTAGCCACTTCCCCCAACCAGGACCGGTCTCACGTCTCTGCCCACTCTCACTTTATGACCTTCACTTAACCCTAACCCAGCCTCTCAGTCCTCATCCAAGCCTTTTGCCCACCGGACCGGGGAAGGCTGAGGAGGGACTGCCTAAATAAATCTATCTCCCATTCATTAACCAAGTATCTTACCCCGCACACCGCAACCTCCAGTCAGTTTCCAAACCGGCCACTCTCCACTCCCAGTACCTCCACCCACCTCCTGACCTCCCCTCTCAAAACACTCTCCATTCTCACCTCCCCACCTATAATCTCCCATCCATCGCCAAACCAGTCCCCAGTACATCAGCAACATCTCTGCCCCACACCCCCATCACCTCCCCACAGCCCAACTCCTCACTCAGTCCCCACCACAGGCTAAAAAGCCTCATCCCCACATCCCACCTCCACACCAACAGCCCCTTCTTGCCCTCCAACCCACCAGTCCCCCCACCACAGACTAAAACACCTCAGGCCCACATCCTCAGCACCCTTGTACTCCCACAACCGCGTATCTAACCCCTCGCAAGACCTGTGTCTCACACCCCTCACCCGACCACACCCCTCAGCACAACCTGCCGGGCCTCAGCCCCCCCACCCTCACTCCCTAAATATCCACCCAACCACAACCTCCCACCCACCCCTCGCAACACCTGTGTCTCCCACCCCACCACCTCACAACCGCCCCCTCCTCCCAGCACAACCTGCCGCACCCTCAGCCCCCACGACCCCTCTTTCCACACACCCCGCCCCGACTCCCCCAGCACGACCTGCCGCGCCCCGGCCTCACGCTGCGCCCGTCCTCTGCGGTTACCTCTTGAGATACCGGGCGTCCTCGCCCTGCATGGCGGGGGCCGTGAGGGACCCTGAGGGGCCGTGGGCGGGGGGCGGCCCGGGCAGGGCGCGGCCCCGCGCGCGGTGCTCGTTACCAGGGAGAGCGCGAGCCCCGCCCCGGTTCCCCCCCCGCCCCCGCCGCCACCCCCGCCCCGCGCACGCGCCGCCGCAGCCCCGCGCGCACGCGCCCCCCCGCGCGCGCTCCCGCCGCCGTTGGCGCCCCCTGCAGGCGCGGGGGAGGCGCGGCCCCCTCACGGACTGCGGGGCGGGGCTGTTTTGCGTGGGGTTTTCGTTTCACCCCTAAGTACGCCAGAGATACCTTTCTAAACTGGCGACGTTGAGT
>JAWWEU010000005.1:28391953-28593319 GCA_035583155.1 Acropternis orthonyx | reverse complement strand
GCCCCCTCACGGACTGCGGGGAGGGGCTGTTTTGCGTGGGGTTTTCTTTTCACCCCTAAATACGCAAGAGATAACTTTCTAAACTGGAGACGTTGAGTTTCTGAGCGTCAATACCATCAGCTGCCGTTCGAGCTGGTCGAGGCTTGGCTGAGAGTAGGAATTGACCCAAACTCAGGGTACGGCGCGGGCCAGGTGGGCTGGGGTCCGCCTCCTGCATGAGCCATTTCTCATTACTCAAGGCTGTTTGCCCATTGTTTTGTTTTTGATTTGTATGCAGTTTATAAACCAGTTTTTGCACGGGGTGAGAACGTGTGATCTTGGAGCATTTTGAGTTTTCCAGGACTTGGGGTTTATTGCTGCTTCACAGAATCGGATCATCAAGTCCGACTCCCGGCCCTGCATAGAGCTTTCACAACAGCCTTCCTTCACTCGGTCTTCTGTACTCCTTTAATGCTTATTATTTTGAAATTGACGTGCATCACTGCCATTTCATGACAAGTTATGAAATGGGCTTTCAATTAATCAGTGTGTCATTTTTGTTGAGAGGGATCCTTCTTGATTGTCTGTTTCCTTTTCTTGGCATGTTTGTCTTCCTTCAGTGAGACATTTATATTAAGGGGTGTATAAAATCAAGAATTTTGGCAGAGTATTAAGAATCAATACTGAGTATCAACTGACCCTCTGGAAGACTCAAAGTTTTATACTTTCATAATTGTAGCCAAACAGAATAAAATATTTTGGGGTATCCACACTATGCCCTGCCTTAGTTTGAACAGAAAATGGAAAAAGATAGTACCCTGTGAAATATAAAGTGCTACCTCAGTGCAATGAATTTGCAAAACATTGTTAGAACATAACATCTTTGTAACTGTTCTTACTCTACTTTTTATCAAAGTAATATTTTCTATTAATGACTGTCATAAAGAAAAAGAAATATATATAGCTACCTGGTCAAAGTGATTTCAGCAGCTCTCCAGATAAGCATAAGCCAAACATTAAACTTTGAAGTCATATAAATAGTCTGATATTTCCTGGGTACTGGGTACCTGGCAATCTCCATTTATTTCACTGAAAATTTATCTTAATTATGTGGTCACATATGCCTATGAATGGAGAACAGTTTTAGACACCTGTGGAAAGCAGGTCAAAGATTACTAGATGAGAATGATAACAGAAGAATGTGAGACCTGAAAAATATGAGGAAAGGAACATTCATTGCAGTTAAGCGTGCCATGATGTTTGGGCTAAAACTGGCTCTTTGTCAGGGCCTTGGAAGGACAGCAGAGCCTGTCTCAGCCTGACAGTCCGAATGAAGTACCTCAGAGACTGAGCCACCAGCACTGCCAAGATCAGATCATTCTGTTGGTCAGTGACAACCAGTTGATGCTGGGTTTAGAAAACCACATGGCATAAACACCAAAAACCATGCATTGCATGGTAGGTTCTTTTAAAATTAAATTATAGACAGATGCTGCCTGAGGTCTTGTTCTACAGCCTTGCCCTGGGCTGTGCATGTTGCTTTGCATCATTTCTTACATCCCTTTCCTTGTAGCGTGATGAGGTTGGTGGGATGGGATGGGACCCTGGAGATCCCCTCACCTGCATGTTAGAATTACAGGTGAGGAGAGAGAAAAAGGGGTGGTATTTGAGGCAGAAGGTGATTGAGTTGCAAAGAGAAGCTGGAATGTGCAGGATTTCTGTGTTTCTCCTTTTTTCTTTTGTCTGGGTAGTTTGGAGGTGTCCTTTTTTTTTTTTTTTTCCTTGGAGCAGTTGTAAGAAATATGGTTCTGGAGTCAGGTAGAAAAAGAAGGGGGTTTAGTGAGGGAATATAAAGAAGGGTGGAAATGAGAATGGGAGTTCCAGGGAAAAGAATAGAAAGAGAACAGCAGAGGAAGATGAGTGAGAGAAGTGAAGCAGGTGGGTAAAAAACAAGAGGAAAGACAGCACTGTGGACTGTTCTTTAGTTAAATATATGGTAGAGTAAGTGTAGATGAGGATATTGACAACATTTCTATTCTTTGCTTTCATTTTTAAAAATGACCCTTTTTAATGTCAGTGATAAAGCACACCTTTATGCTAAAAATTGAGATTTTTTTTTTTTTTTTGGTCAGGATGCAGACTGACATTCTTAACCAGATGGACAGAATACAGTGTGACATCAGAGCAACACCCACCACACTGTCTCATGGTAACTTGGTTTTATTTCTTCCTATTTGTTCTCTTATGACTGAAAAGTACTGATCTTAACACTTATTTTGAAGTCAGAAAAGATGTTTTCATTGTCTTCAATGAGCTTTTGATGTATAACAGGACTGCATGTTGAAAATGCATTGAGTCTGATTTGTTTTACATCACTGTGAAAACAGAATTCAAACAGAATAGCCAACACTGTTTTTCTATAGCAAATGGAATTGTTAAAATGTAATAGACTAACCTCTGCCTTGTGGAATTAAGAAACCAAAGGAATCCTGAGATTTTTATTCTCTCCATCCAAGATTGCATTCTGGCTCTCAGGAAAAAAAGAATTGGGTGGGTTTTAAGGGAAAAACAGTGAATATGGGGTATTTTCCTAGGCCTTGTGAAATGAACTGGGCATAAAATTCCTTAAGGCCCTTTATTAGCTAAAATAAAGCACAGCAATCTGAAAGGATGACTTTCAGAGAAACATGTTACTTGATTAGACTGTACTGCTCAGTGGGGGATGGAAATGATGTTGTTCTGATGTGCTGTCACACAGTAAGTGATTGAGGGATGGAGGTAATAAACCCTGGGCTTAAAAGTTTATATTGGAAGGAAGAAGTGAGATGAGGCAGAGCAAAATCTGATACGCAAAGGGAAGTCTGGCTTAACTCTTCTGGATGGAATTAATCTTGGAACACAGACCAAGGTGGTTCTTGAATGCCTTTTTGATCAGCAGTGACAGGGACATGTGCACAAGAGAAGAGAGTTTTCAGTATGACATGTGATCATGCTGGTAAATCCTGGGTGCTTTTTTTATCCTTGGACACAAGACTTCACAAAATTTAAAATAGGAGTCTCTGTGGAGAGCATGGCAGGCATACAGTGCCGAAACTTGTCTGCAGCTGGGGATGTGGCAAATAAACCATCCACACAGACTGTCAGTGCCTGACTTGAGGCTTGCTACTTATGGAAAAAATACCGCTTTACTCGTGTCCTAAGCAAGGCTGATCTAAGAAATGTGGGAAGATAAAAAATTTACCCTAATGATGCTGCATTACCTTTTTTTTTTTCCTTAAAGGATCAAACCTTTCAGAGAGAATTTTGCTGAGAGGAGCACAGAACAGCATGTTATATATATTCATAAAATCATAGAATCATTTATGTTGAAAAAGACCTTTAAGGTCATCAAATCCAACAGTAAACCTAACGCTGACAAGTCCATCACTAAACCATGTTGCCAAATGCCACATATACCCATCAGTATGTTCTGTATCTGTATGCTTGGTATGTATGGTAGTCACTAGAATTTGCACATTTCATTTCTGCTTAATTTCTGGCAAAAACAACCTGAAAACATTAAACATACAAGTGTCCTTACAAGAGGAGGCAGATGGCCTCTCTCTGCTCATACCATCTTGTGACACCCAGTGACAATGATGGAGATCTCTTCTGCAGAATCCTAATTCTGCTGCAGTCAATGAGAGTTTCACCATTGACCCCAGTGGGGACAGAATTTCACCTCTTAATGTTTATTAGATGCAGCAGGCAGAAAGCAGACTCATAGCTATAAAGGCTATGACATTTTATGGTTCTGACTCTGCAACAACTCAAGCACATGCTTAATTTTGCCACAGTAATAAAGTTAAACAGCAGCTTAAGTGTTTTCAAGGAGGGGTCTCCTTTACACTTGAACAAGTCTGTATTTGATCGTAAATCAGGAATTCCTCCCCTTCTTCATTACTCCCCTTCAAAAGAAGAGGATTCTGCATGTGATCATCAAATTCTTTCTACTTTGCACAAAAATAGTTGCCTTTTTTCAGTTTTTGTCAAAAAAAGCAAGGGGAGAGTCCGGAATGAGTACCTCAGCTGAAGCAGTGGCCCTCAGGTGATCATTTGACTTAGAACAAGTTAGTTATTTCAGACAGATTAAAATTTCATTTGTCAACAATTTATTCTACATATCTCTGGCAGTGGCTATTTCCTTTAAAAAAAAAAAAAAGATTTTGCACAACATTTTATGAGCAAAATATTTTTCATTAAGTTTTTGAGCTACCCTGAACAATGTTCTCCATATCAGGGCAAATGCTGCTCCTCTTGCAGATTGCAGCATTTGTGTATTTGTTTCCTCTTAATTTTAACCAAAGCATGTAAGAAGTGTAGCAGAGTGGAAACACAAGGAGAGGCATTTAAGCTGGATGAATTCAGACCTGAAATCAAGCATAAAATTTTAGTGGGATAGCACTTAACACATGGAATAACCTTAGGATTTATGAATTGATGCTTCCCCATTATTACCAGTCTTCCCATCAGGAATTTAAACCTAAAAAAGGGAGTGTGGATGAGTGTACAGTAAATTCTTCGACAGGTTCTGTTCTAATGCTAATTTGTTTTATTTACATTGTGGCAGTGCTCCACTAGGTAGGGGAGATGATAGATCAGTTTTAGACTCATTGGCAACTTGGGGATTGGAATTGGCTCTACTTCTGTTTGGTTTGGTGCACTTGCCCCTTCACCCTGCTTTGGTCTTCCCAGAACCGTCTGTGGCAACGTGTCTGAGGTGGAAACTGGAAAAGAATGTATCTAACAGAGAAAATGTGACTTATGTGCTGGTCATCTGGGAGCAGATGACAGGATGGATGCAGGGAGTGAGGGCTCATCATGTGGGCAGGGGATTTCCATCACAGTTAGCAAAACCTTAAGGCTGTGCTTCCTTGCTGCCTAGACCCCACATCACACTCCACCTATGCCATGAGTTCCGGGTGGAATGATATCAAACAAGATACCTTTTCCTGAGGAGCTTTCCAAATTATCCCTGACAAGACTGGATGTGACTTGTAGGCCAACTGAGTCTGGAGCAGTGTCCCAGGTGTTGTTCTAGCACAGGAACAGACAGAGGGATTGCTGGCTGTGAACCACTGTGAGGGAATGGCAGGAGAGCATATGGGGCACCTGGAAGAAAGAGACTGTGTCAGAAGAGGGTGGGGAGGGTATTCAAAACAAAGTATATAGGGTGCAACAGGGGACCCGAGAGGTGGAAGGGAACCTTTCCTCACCCTCCCAGCTGTACTTTCCAGGAGTCTGGAAGGCACTGGGGGAAGGAAGAATTGGAGACTGATCTACCTGGCTCACGGGTAAGAAAATACGAGGGCCCAAGAGTTCAGCTCTGGTAATTACTAGTTCTCAGGGGCTTCTGGGTTACAATAATGGAAGTTTTACAGTGCTGTTGAGCTGTGTGTTGAAAAAACAATCCTTCAGCTTTCAACTAATTTAGTTACCATCTGTAAGCTGTTTAAGCAATTCCCCTTATTTCACTTTTCCCATTTCATGTTGCTATGTGTGCCTTTTCTTCATTACACCTCCTACACATACATCTGCGCAGGCACAGAGTAGCACATGGGTGTGTAACTCACGGTTAGGACTGGGAAACACAGTAGTCACTGATGTGCTTTGGGGGCAGAACGGGGTAATGCTACATTACTGTAGCCCATCCACAGACTGGAGGCATTTTGCTGTGGGGACCTGTAGTCTGTTCCTCTCACACAGGAAGAGTGAAACGCGTAAATAAAAACTCTTTTATCCTGCAAAACTCCAACATTGGTGTTTGTGTGGATGTCTGAGTTTTGTTTTGTACAAAACTCAATTTGCTACTGGATTTCAGATTTCAAAGTTAACATATTAAAGTTGTCCTTAGTTCACCCAGCTCTGGCTGAGTATTGCATCTCATATGGTTCATAAGATTTGCCTAGAACCCAGGGGCATATCAGTTGTCATGGCAAGAGGTGAGTTAATTAGTAGCATTCCAATATATCCTGGGCTTTATTGGTTAGTGGTGAAGAATCCCAGAAGAAGGAAAGCACTGTAATTGTGCCAGATCCATCCTATGTTTCCTATAGTTTTGTTCTTGGATTTTTTTCATATATGTTGTCTTGGTGCCAGTGCTCGTGGTCTCTGAAATTAAAAGCATTTCTCATAAAGGGGATTATGAGATTAAAAATATTGCTCATATGAGCAGTTGATCCTCACTGGGAGGATGGCAGACATAAAACCATCAAATTACTGGTGTCACCAAATAAAACTAATTTTAGGAGATAACAGTGCATTTTTAAACAAATAGCGGGGATGTATTAGATTTACAAACTGCAAGAACTTTCTTTCCCAGTATGCTCATTCTTCATTTATCATAATAAGAAAACCCCTTAAACTTAGTCTCATACAAATGTCACTTGCTAGCTTTCTTGCTAATCCAGAGGAAATATTATCCTAGTGGTCCCTGAGGTCCAATGTCTAGGTGTTGGATACATGATAAACTTACTTGAAGCTTTCTTGGTGAGATATAGTCCTCTGGAGACGGCTGTGGATTTAATTTTTCAAGCTTTAGTACAACTTAACCTCTTAAAAATAAGATTTAAGTTTCCCTTGTCAGGTCGCTTAAGAGTTTCTTCCTTTATTTTACCTTTTTTTTTTATTTCCCTACTCTGCTACTTGCCCAGACTGCTAATCCCCAGCCTCTGGAGGAAACACTTAACCATCTCGAACTTTTCATGTCTTGATTATTCTTTTGGTTCTAAAAGACAACACACATACATTTGGCTTTTGAATGATTCCAGTCTGAGAGCTCAGATAGAATGTGTTAATGCAAAGCTAATAGTTTCCAGTCTGCATCATTTCAGTTTCTACTTCAGTTCAGAAAAAAAGTGGGGTTTGCAAATTTTGAGCCACTCCTGTGAGTAAGAGCAGTATTTCACAAGAAGAGGAGTGTTTAAAGACCCTGCAATCCAAGTTCCTGTGTGTTTATGCTGTCCAGGAGCTGGGTTTAATCTAGTTCTCTTGCCCCTTGATACTTATCACTTGGTTTTTCAGACTCTGAGTTTAGAGTTCCAAGGCGTGCTCAGGATTTAACTGCTGAGCTCCTGATACTGTGAAACTCCACACAACTCAGAGACAGGTTCAGGATGGAGGCTGACCAAGCCAGCAATGTCACAGAGACACTGTATCTGGAATGCAGGGAGTATCATTCTCCTGATACTTCCACTGATCCACAAAAAATGCTGTTTACAGCTCCTGACCCCCCCTCATCACCCTGGTATGCACACACACACACGCACAGGTTCTCCCAGACCCTTCCTTCTCAGGAGCTAAAGGTGCAAAAGGTTTTTCACTTGTCAGAGTTGTTCCCTGCAGTCAACTTTTCTTTTTTCCTTTCAGCTCATTTTCCTTTTGCTTCCTCAGGAACTTAGTTTTATCCTGCTTAACCTTTCCATGCATTCATCAGGCGTCTTCTCCCTCCCTCTAATATCTTCATGGCATATTTGCCAAGTACCACTGAAAGATGTGCAGAGTCTGAAAGTTAATTAAGTTTCTAGAGGTTTGTGTGCTAGGGCTGCCAGGTAGGGAAAAGAGAGACCCGTGGTAGGGACTGTGTTGAGGGAGAGTTAAGCAGAGTTCAGCTCTTTGGCAGCAGTGAGGAGTCAGTCCCAGTGTGCACACTCACCAGACAGACAGCACAGATGAATGGGCTAGCCAAGCTGGCCCAGAGCAGCTCCAGACGGGCTTCAGCACAGGCAGTTTCTTGTCCAGAGTGGATCTTTCAGGATAAATGGCAAATGAGAGGAGGCATGGGGCTTGTTTTAGGTAAGAAGCAGTAAGATACAAATCTAAAAGAAAAATCTAAAAGAAACTATCATGGGTGACTCACAGAACACCACATTTTCCAGTTCAGTCTTAACTGTCCTAACAAAAAGGATGTTCACCACCACTGCCATGTGTGAAATGTTCTGCCGTACCGGATCAGGGAAAGGCCAGTCTGATGTTTGCCATCCGAGTCAGTGGTAGGGAAGGATCCACAGAGTTCCAGATCTGAAAGTCTGGATCTTAACAACACAGGCTCTTTAAAAGAACAGGCATATTGCAGAAGGTAAGATGATCTCTTTAGTGCCCACAACACTTCCTTCTACAGATCTGTTGTTACCCATTTCATTGTCTTCTTTCTCAGGTTGGAGTTTCTCTTTTTGTCATGATGTTCACACTCTGCAGAAAGGCTGTTCCTCCTGGCATCACCACTCCCACGTCACATCACTAACACGTGCCCTAGTATTCCCAGGATGGGAGGCTTGGTGCCTGTTCCTTCTAAGAGCTCAGGAAAATACATGGTCTGGCTCTGTGCGGGAGCAGTATGTAAGTGCTAAGAGCCAGTAAGAGCACGCTTCCTGGCCAATGGATTTATGCTGCTCCCTAGACACTGCTGCCAGTGGCGGTCAGACACAGGATAACTGGGCAGTAGCTCTTTGGTCTGAGCAGATGGGTCAGTCATATGCCTTAGGTAGGAAGGATCCAGCTGAGAGGAAGTGGAAAGGCATGTTTTTTCTGGCAGCATTGTGTGCAGAAGGAGCTTTGATGGTGTGGGTTGCCATCTTTCTTTTGCTTTGGAATTGAAAATAAAGCCTTGAGAGACCTTTCACCAAAGCGTTTCTGGCATTTGCATGCCAGAGCTGAAAGACATCAATGCTAACTTATCTCCCACTTGCCTAGTTCTCCCACAGGCTTTTCTGTATTGATTTTTGTGCTGTTTCCTGAGCGTGCAACATCCTCTTTATCTCAGCTCACCAAACCACTATCCCTTCTGGTCACTCCTTAAAACTCTCTTCTCATGTGCAGTCCAAACTGGCTGAGACAGCCAGTTTCCAGACCCCCTTCCTCCTTGGCTAGGGCTGTGTCTGCATCTAAAACAGAGCTATGGAGGGATGTGAACTGTACACATGCACAAGGCTACAGCTGACTTGATCCTGCATTTCCCAAAATCCACAAGCCCTGCCACTCAGCCAAGGAGGAGATTTTTGTTAGCTTTCACCTCCTAAAGGAGCTTTATCATGTGCTTGAGCCAACAGAGGGCAATAGACTCAAAATTCCATATTGAGAAGAAATGCTTTTAAAAGATGCCTCTGAGCAGGCCAGCCCTTACTGTATCTGGAGTCACATATCACAGTGAAAGGCGGCATTCCACACTGGACCTAAAACCTTCTCAGGCTCCATCAATTAAACCACCACATATGGGATGGAAGAGACTCAGCAAGGAACTCTCACTAGGGTTCAATGAAAACCAGATGTTGTGGGCACAGCTGTCATGCTTCTTATCAAGAACAACAGAGCAGCCCCTGCTGCAGTTTCATCAGGAACCCTGCCCTTCCTTCCTTTCAGCCCCAGCACTACTGAGAGTCCCTAACCAGAACCAAACAAAATCCTCGTGGCCAAAGCATGCAGGAGTCCTCCCCAAATATTGCTATTTACATTGGCATACTGATTGTGGATCTCCAAATCAGGGTCCTGCTGTGACTGTTGCTCTGCTTGGGATTTGAGGAGACAGGCTCTCCCTTCTACCTGAGTGGCTTCTCACTCCCTTTAGAAGGTAATTTAGTGTTGGCACCAGAGCTGGAAGGATTAGAGGGAAAAGAGTGTGTATTCCCTCCATAGGAACAGAGCTCTGGCCAATTTCATTTACATGAGTTAAAATGTATTTACCCATAGGGCTCACATGCTGTCTTCTGTTGCTTTAGATGGAATTCCAGATTGTTGAATTCCAGTTGTATAAATGATAACAGATTTCTGCTGTGACTGCACCCATAAAAGCGCATGGGAATTGTGCAGGATATGCCCTGAAGGGTGTGAGTCATCCTGACCTACAGGCAGTGAACTCTGCTATGGAAATGTGGTTCAAAGAAAGGGTTTCTCCTGAAACATCAGAAGTCCTATCCCAAGGTCACGTCTTTGCCCAAGGACCTGTTTTGCTCTGCATTTCTTTGGGTCATTTTTCACAGAGTGATTTTGCAAGACTTACCAGTCTGCTGGTGACAACAACATTATTCTTGTTTGCACTTGTAAATGATAGGCGGAAACTAAATTTACCTAAATTTGATTACAAATGAAGAAATAAAAATCTGAAGAAGGGAAATTGCCCTGCAAACAAACCAAAACATTTTGTTTGGCCTGACACTGAATTTTTTTTTTGGTTTGATAAGGGAAACGTTTCAGTTTCTCATCAACCAAAACCACTGGTTTTTTGTCAATTCCACAATCAACTCAAACCCAAATTACTTTCACAGTAATACTTTTGAAAACTGCTAAGTCTAATTGGACCCATGAATGGAGTTTAGGTGGACAAGGATTGTGACTAAGCACGTCAGACAATTAGTGCATCCGTTGTCGTATTACTATTTTCCAGCCTGACACCCAGACACGGGTTTTCACCGTTGCTCTGAATAAGCCACGGAAGCTGCAGCAGAACAATCCAGGCACAGTCAGTTGTAAAGGTTACCACCTGCCACCCAACCTGCAGCTGTTCTTCTCTGCCCTCAGAGCTGCACGTGTGTTCTCTGCCCGTGCCTCTTCTATCAACATCATCCCTTGGTTCTCAGGAACTTGCTGTCAAAGATAAAACAAAAATTGCTTGCTTTAACCACATCTATTCCTGACAGCATATGCCAGGCATGAGTGTGAGGGAGAAGAATTAATAGAGGCCTTTTTAAGGTAAAGAGACATCTTATAGCAATTCTGATGGTTCGTGCATGTGGAAATTAGATTGCATACCAGGTGTTTTGTAAGCAGAACACAGCAATTTAAAGGCAAAATTGACCCTTTGTGATCTGTGTGATATGTGGAGCTGGTGCACATGGTTTTGTTTTTCTTTTCTGTGCAGCTGATGTGTTTCAGAAGTAGTGTGTGCAGCTCAGATCTGCACAGACAGGTGGTTACCTACTAATGTAAAAGCCAGTACAACTTCTTTTAAATACCCCGATGCTGCAACAAACAGATCTGCCTTGGATCTTGCACGACTCATCACAAGCCGTCTGGTATCTTATTCTAAATCTGCTGCTCTCAGGCAGAGATCAGCTGCAGGTATTTCAACAAGAAGCTGCTCTAGCTGATCCTTCATTTTAATCTGTGCTAAACCTCTTGTCCTAGAACTGCCTGATCTCACAGGGAGGAAGAGGAAGACACACAGAAGAACTATTTCCTTAGCCACATAAATACAAGTACATTTTTATTTTAGATGGAAAGCTGTTCAAGCCAACGACTGTCATGCATTATGAATATGTAGACTTTTATTTTAGTACAGGGCTTCAGTTTATCCAGAGGGCCAGACTCTCCACTGTCCCTACTACCGAGAGAAAGGCTGGCTAGATGACTTCAACTTCAGAAAGAGTTAAATGGCTGTTTTAGAAAGGCAGCTAAGGTTGAGAAGTGGGTTTACTTGCTTTTCAGTAGTGATCCTACAAGTAGTAGGGGTGCCATCGTGCCCATACTCAAGCTCCATACTTCTTGTTAATGCAGATGTAGGGTATGTAATAGCATTTGAATTGTTTGCAGCTTCTGTGAACTAATCCTATTTTTTTCAGAACGGTTATTTTTGACTCATTTGTCTTGGGTGTTGAAAATGGTATCATGGAAAGACAAGCGTGGGTGTCCATGTGCGCAGCAATCCTTTTGGGGTTTGTGGTGTCTCGTAAGAACAAAACTCCCTTTGCTGAGTGACACCAAGATGAGACCTGCCTCTCTACCTCATCTGCAGTTTTGATGCAATCTTTGAAATAGTTCTGGGATTTGTTTGAGGTACATAGGTCTGAATGTTGATTGGTGGTGGGGTAGTAATAGTCAGAGACATGCATAACATGATTGCATGTAACCATTTTCCTAAGGAAAGTGGACTAGGAGGAGTATGTTATGAGAAGACCACTAGCTGGGCATTAAAGTGATAGGGAATGCACTTTTTTTCCTTCATGCTTCACATCTTCCTGGAACACATAAAATCCCAGGCCCCTATGGACTTCATGACTATCAAAGCTATGAAGAGTCCTGGGACAGTCCTGTCCCAGCATTTGACTCCACTAGGACATGCCAGGGCTTAGGTTTCATGCTTGGAGTCACTGCTGTCTCTAAGTAGAGTGGTCACTTTCCTGCACAATGGGCATTGCCAAAACTTCAGCCATGACAGATGTGAAACGTGGTGTCAAATGCTGAACATGTGGGTTCTGACACTTCTAGGGGTATCTTTTGTAAGCTTGGTTTCCAAAGCATTAACATGCTGTCTTGACACATCCATTCCTGGCAGACTAACTGGTGGGTGGCTGAAAATAGATAAGCAAAGAGAAAGGGTCAGATTGGTAAGAAAACCAAGACATGCACCGCGATTGTGTCTGGGCCCAGAATTAGTTGGAGAGAGCCTGTTTTCTCTGATAGAT
Source organism: Acropternis orthonyx (assembly GCA_035583155.1). Lineage (NCBI taxonomy): Eukaryota > Metazoa > Chordata > Aves > Passeriformes > Rhinocryptidae > Acropternis > Acropternis orthonyx. The sequence goes on along the minus strand of JAWWEU010000005.1, from coordinate 28,580,906 downwards.
ACATAACCAGGAGGAATTTTGAGACTGAATTATTTCAAGGGAATTTCTAAGTCTGCATGAAGAACATCACCCTCTGTTCAAGGAAGGGCTCAGGCTTTGGTGTAGTGGCATTAGAGCTGATGTAACCACTTGCCATGATCCCACTCTCTCTATCCCATCCTCATCTGCACATTTCTGCCTCCCCTCTTGCATTTCTCTACCAGTTGTAAGTTCTGCACTGAGCTTGTTTGTAGTGCTAACCAGACAAAGAGAGACTGAAATGTATCACCAGACACCTCAACAAAGGGAATGTGCAAGCAGGAAGGAATGGAAGGATAGAAACATACCTCCCAGTACTTAAATTACCTTTGGCTGTTGTGGAACCCCCTCCAGCACACCTCTCTAACAGGATGAAGCAGGGAGATCTGCATTATTGATAAGGCCACTGTGTATTGTGTCTGGATGGCTCCCTCTGCCACACCACCCTCCCAGGTGGCTGTGCCAGCCCCCATAGTGTGGCACGTGGCAAATTCCCTTGTGTCAGCTGTGGACTGGATTGGGGAACTGATCTCACTTAGAAGGAAAAGAAGTCTATTTTTCTGAATAAGATATAGTCATTGATCTGTTCACCAACAAGTTTGCACAATCACATGGACTGGAGTAGCTGGGGGAGCATGCGCCAGTGAAGTAAGGTGAGAATGAGCAGTATGGGATGGTAGTTGGGAAAACAAAAAAATGCCACGTTTTGCCCCTAAATACTTTGAATAAGTAATATCAAAGCAGAGAAACAGAGATTGACTGCTCCAAGAAGAAAATTGTGTTGAAAAATAGGCTTCAATTGATGCATTGCTACAGCATCACCTGTAGCCAAATTACGAGTGATTTTCCTTGGTGAAGACTGGGTCATCTTTGATCTGCACTTAGAAGCTTGGTCAGGTATTTGTCAGGAGGTTGCAATACTGCTCAGGACATATGGCAGCCCTTTGTATTGGAAACATCCACCTTCCTAACTGTGTGTTGCTTATAGTTTGCTTACACTATAGACAGCTGAAGTAAACAGCATGAAAAAGGGAAACTCTCATGGGCACACTGTGTGAAGGTCAGTGCAGTCAGCACAAAGTCCCCATTCCCTCGCCAGGTACCTTTGCAGCTCAAGAGTCTTGAGGCTGTACCACACCGAGAGCCTGGTCTGCCAAGAGACAAGGTTTTGAAGCAGTGCTTGTCTCTCCGTGTTCCTTGAGGGCCTGAGCCTCCTCTGGGGTGGGACATACTTATGGTATACAGCCCTCTTCATGTGGCGGCCTGAACCTGCTCTTTTCCAGACAATAAATTTGTCTAAGTTTGTTAATAAGCAGTTCATCCTTTTGTCCTTCTGTGCATTTTGTTAACTAAAGCAAAAAAGCTCATATCCTTCCCTGGCCTTACCGTTCCTGTGTTGCCAGACAGCAATCTCTTCCAACTAGTTCCTGGTGATGAGACAGTCTGCACCATTTAAACAGATTAAATGAGCCCAGGTAGATTGTAGAAAGTGGCTTGCCGTGTCACACACAGTGACAAAGCATGAAGCTAAATCTGCAGCTGAATCTGTTCTCTTTGCTTGCTGTAATCACAGTGTATTAGGACACACAGTTTGTGTAGAGGAACATCCATGTTCTGTCTTCTGGCCTTCCTCTTCAGTGCTCTGGATTGAAGAACTACTAGCAAGGGAGACACAGAAACAAAACAACCCTGTGAGATATAAAAAAGGGAGATCCTGGATAATATCTGAGTTCCTTTGAAGTGAAGGCTGAATAGATTAGGAAAAGTATAATTGAATTAAAGCCACTCTTTCTTGGAGTAGATATACTTTTACCCTGGCTAAGCAATTTCCTGGGTGGTTTTTTTTCGACTTTGCAGCACCTGCTTGTCTCAGAGGGTGACACTCCAGAGCTTGCTGTGAGCCAGTGCCAAGAGCCAGCATTTCTCACTCCCCTCACCCGCCTCCGCCCCCTGCGCCGCTCTCGGCACACACCCCAATATAGAATGACAGCACATTGCCACAATTTAAATGACACTGCCTCTGCCTCTTCAGCAGGACAGGTCCTGCAGAGAGCACCAGCCACAGCAGCTGTTCACCCTCACAAAAACATCTTCATCATGGCGCATAAAGCAGCACATTTAGCCTTCAAGTCGCGCTGGCACAAGACAGACGAAGAACTCTGTCGGCACAGTATGTCCTTTGTCTTGCACAAGGCGATCCAAAATGACTTCTTTAAGTGTTACCTTTATCTGCTGGAGAAGCTTCCCCTGGGTGAGTAGCCAGTGGGGAGGAGTGTCTGTGTGTGTTTGTGACTGTGCTCTGGAAAGGTATATCATGTTTTATGGCAGAGGGCCGACACATTAATGACAGTAGTAGTAGTTTAGAGAAGCCCGGCTGGAGAGACTACAGTGCTCGCTAAATAGTTTGGTGCTCCCTTTCTTGCAGCTCCCTCTAATTCAATACCCGGTTGTTTTGCCTAAATACTCCATGTATTGATAGACAAAGGCAAATGAAAGACCACGAGAGTGAAAGGAAGGTTTGGTTTCTGGCTGACAGTTCCTTTTTTTGTTGCTATTTGAGTAAAACACAGTTTGACCTGTTTGGAACTTGGAAGGACAAATGCAAAACTAGCAGAGCTGACAGGCCTTACTTTCTGTTGCCTGATACCTGTTTTGTTGTCATTCTGCATGTCCATAGCCCTTTTGTTTATTGTTTGGACAAGTGCTTGAAAGGTAATGGTTTAAATTTTTTTTCAAGAGTCTTTGTTACAGTGATCTCTGCAGCAGGCTGTCTAACCTACAGTTTGTTCTCTGGGAGGAAAATGCTCCCAAAACATTTGTTCATAGACAAATTCTAGTGACAGCCTCTGGTACAGAATATCAAGGCTTTTTTTTTTTCTTTTTTTAATATGCACAAAATGAATGTTCATTTCATACGAAAATTTGACCCAGAATAGGAAAGAAAATTTCCACAGGATAATATAGGTAAAAAGTAGATTTGTCTTGAGTATTACATTAGCAAGTCATGTTTTAGGCAGAATTAGTCAGCCTACACTCAATGTCAGAACTGTAGGAATTTAAAGATCGAAAGGATGAGTCTGTGCAATCTGTTAAACTGCTCTTCACAGTGAATTCTTGAGGGCTTCTTCCTAATTTAATTATCATTTTAGGCAAGAGAATTATCTTACCTGATTGAACTATACAGATCCCAGGGAGAACTCTGCTCAAGAGGGTAGAACTCATGCATCCTGTAAAGAGAAAAAGCATTTCTATGTTGTCTTAGTATTTTGATGTGGCTTTTTAAATGCAGCAATATCTGCAGCTATTTGAAATGAAGCATGGAAGATAAATAGTTCTATACCATGGGGTAGGTAGCTGTGAATGATGGAAAGGAAGGAAAGATGGAAAGGAAGGGAAGTCAATTACAGGTCGATGGAATCTCATGAAGTCTGTGAAAATGTTATTCTTTCATTTGTTTTGAAAATAAACACAACATATTAGTAAGTGAGCAGGATTTTCTACATTGTTAACTGTTAGTTTAAGTACCAATAGATCATTTTGAGGTTAGAAGGTAGCATTATGACCATCTAGCTTAATATTTCATATATAAGTTCCTGCATCATATTTGTAACTTATGTCTGAATCACAGTATGTATCTGTGAAAACAAAAATATCTTGTTTTAAGGGCTTCAAATAGCTGAGAATCCATTAGTCACCATTAAGCTGTTTCCAGACCTAAGTGCTTCACTCTTGTAAAACTGTATTTTATTTCTTGTCTGAATTTTATTTGAATTTCCATTCCCAGCCAATAAGCTTTGTAAAACATTCCTATTAGACTAAAGATCCCCTCTGCCAGGCTTCCCATGACCTGACTCATTAAAACTTCACTGAGGAGCTTACAGGCCTACTGCTGGCTTATCCAAATTCCTTTGACTCCATGGAAAATGAACTGCGAGCCCAGCCTTCCTGTGCACAATCTGTATGTCTGTTACTCCATGGTTATTGTCATGGAGGAAAAGTGGGCAAGAGGACAAGGTACTGTGGGGTAGCTTGTGCATTGTGAATACATATCCAGGGAACTTCACAGCATGGTAGGATGTTGGGGTCTGGATAGGTGGACACTCAGGTGGGTAAAAAATGATTGGGTGATTGGGCTCAGAAAGTCGTGGTCAAACCTTGAGGTCAATGGAATGCTAAGAGTTCTGTCCTGGGACTTAGCCTGTTTAGAACCACAGAATCAGAGTGGTTTGGGCTGGAAGGGACCTTAAATGTCATCTAGTTTCAACTCCCCTGCCATGGCTGTTTTAACATCTTTATCATTAACCTGGAGGAGGCAAAGGACTGTTTGCTCATCACATTCAGACATTGCAGCGAAGTGGCAGGACTTGTCTGCAAGCTCTAGGTCAGGTCTGCCATCCAGAGGCTCCTAAATAGGCTGGAAGAAAGACATGGGGAACATGCTGCCATTCAAATTGATTCAAATTCATGCCATTTCAAAGCCAACCCCCAAGCTGTGTACCTGGAAAGAGAGAACCTTTGACAGTAACACCATGGTTTGGGCAGTGTCTGGCCAGGGAGCAGCCCCACTGGTAGGGTTTTGGTAGGCAGCAACTGAACATGAACCAGCAGAGTGTCCTGGCAGCAAAGGCAGCCAACAGTATCACAGGATGTATTAACAAAAACATGGCTGGTTGTTTGAGGGAAGTGATTATCCTCTTTTTTGAAGCAGTCATTAGACCATATGTGTAGAATCTTGAACTCTCAATGCAGGAAATGACATGGAGTGAGTTGAATGACCTCCAGGGTGGTGAAGCAACTGAAGCACATGCCCTGTGAAGACAAACTAAGGGAGTGGGGCATGTTCAGCCAGAAGGGAGGCCAAATTTTGCCCAGCTAGTACCTACAAGAAGATCATAGAGAATATGGAGCTGCACAATGGTGTGAGGCAGGAGGACAGGAGGTAGTGGTCATAAATCAAAACAAGTAGCTCAGACTGGGTATAAGGAAAAACTCTTTTCCCCAAGAGGACAGTCAGGCATTGGAACAGGTTGCTCAGGGAAGTTGTGCAATTCTCCATCACTGCAGACTTTCTAAATCCAGCTGAATAAAGTCCTGATGAACCTCCTTTGGCATCATGTCTGTCCCTGCATAAATGCAGACTAGGCCTCCTTAGGTGCCTTCCAACCTGGATTATCCTGTGATCCAGTGCTGCAATGGAAAGGACAGAATGTGGCAGGTCTGAACATCTCTGCAGAATGAAATTTTCCAGTTCAGTTCAGAGTGAACTGAGCAGAAATGAACTGAACTTCTCAAGCTTCAAGACTAGATCCAGCTATCTCTGTGTAAACAGTATTAAAGCACTAAAGCAACACTAAGACTCTTACCTAGCAGGGTAGTTAAGCGTGTGCTTAACCCTAAGCATGAATAATAACACTGAAATCAAGCCTCACATTGAATCTTGCAGTGCTGCCCAGGGTCAGCAAGGTACAGAGCTTCCTTCCAACTAATACTAACTCCATGCTCCCCCCACTCCATTGCCAGGTTCAGTGTTGGAGCACTTTTAGTCATGTTTACTTAGGAGCTGAGCATATCTGGTATCACAGCCTGTTAAGAGAAACATGTCACTTTTACAGACCAGGGTAACATTTATAAATAAAAGACATGAGTAACTTTAGGCCCTGATCCAACAATGTACTTAAATGTGTGTGAGTGCCCTTAAGCCCAGTGGACTTTAATGGAGCTACTCAGATGCTGGAAATTATGCATGTGTTTACATGAGCTGTGGGACTTGGTGCCAGTGGGGTGGGGTGTGCAGTGGAAAACTCAGATGATCCATCCCTAGAGACAAATATTCCTGTGTGTGAGGCACGTGTATGTAAGTAAAATCTGCTTTGGGGGCGGGAGGATGTTCATCCTCTATAAAACAGAATTTACATCGTTCTCAGACCACAGGAGAGAGGTGAATTCTACCCTGCACACAGATAACTCTTTTTCAACTGATGCACAAAGCAGATGTTGCATTTAAAAGGGAAATCTCAGCCAAACTGGAATTACTTCAGTGTCTTGCAGAAAGCAGTTGGAGCCACAGAATAATGTTCACAAATAAAAACTTCAAAAAAATTACTTGCAACATTTACTTCTGCCAGGGAAATTTAGCTGAGTAAACCCTGCAACCAAGAACTGTAAAGTAGTGTACTGCAGGCTGGGATTGCACCTGGTCTTGTGTATTAAGTGGTCAATTTCTGTAGAGATTTAGACCAGATGCACTGGAAAACATTTTTAATTGATCCGTAAGAAAATACTAGAGATAATGTTTTGGACTTTGCAGGGCAAAAGGCTCAGGTGGATTGTGTCTGTCTAGTCCCTGGGTTGGCATTCAGCTGTAGGTCACCACTCTGCATTCAGACTGTGCTTGCAGTGACTGAAAATTATTAATGTCTCATGACTGGAGTGACCTTTAGGGAGCCAGTTCCTGCCCTCAGCCTGATTTTGTAGTGGGCTTACTTTAACCATCTCCACTTGGGGGACTTCCCAGCACTGAGCTTAGGGACAAGTGTGCCACTTTTTACTGAAAACACCTCTCTAGCCTTGAATCTTACAAGTTATCTGCCTTAACACTGAAAGCCTCGTGTATTAGACAGCTGCCTACCCTGTAATGTCTGAGAGACTTGCAGCCTCCATCACCCTATCCTGCCCATGCCCTACTTTACAAAGTTCAGTGAACCCAGGCTGTGTATCTGCAACAAGTATTTCATTTCCTGATGCACAAGATAGTCCTACATGGTTCATGGAAAGGGAGATGCCTCTGGCTGGACAGGTCATGTGGTGAGGGGAGGCGTGCTGGAGCAGGACTGCAACACTGAGTGCCATCAAGACCGTGTGTGCCTCCGTGCACTTCTCTTTTGGGGTAATTCCTGCAAGCTGCAAAGCTCTCTCTCTCTCACTCTCTCTGTGCTTGTGCTGCTGGAGTCTGCATGCCAGGCACAGCTGTGAGGCAGACCAGAGGTGAGGCTGATTGGCTGTCTGGAAAATTGGGTTCTGCATTGGGAGATTTGGCAGTGCTGCAAATTCCTGAGAGGGAGGAGTAACACTGAGGGAGCAAGAGGTGGAAATCACCTCTGTAGATCTCACACTGTCTGAGTGAGACTGTGGATGCACAGGAGAAGACTCTGACTACAGTGCTAGTCTTTACATTAGCCTGTGTCCTTGCATGCCCTCAGGTGGGAGACATGCATAAAAAGATCTTTGCACAGTTTGATGCATAGAGAAGCCCCTGTGGATGCTGACCCAGAGTTGGTTTTGGATGCCAGCATGTAAGGCAGGGCTCTGAGGCCCCAGCTGGCCTGGGAGGAGCTGCAGTCAGCTGGTGTGTGCATGCATGTCCTGACAGGAATTCTGCAAGCCTGATACTGGTTCTGAGAGAGAAATCTGAGAGCACACACTACAGATTTGGTATCCTGAACTGTATCATCCCCATGTGTTGCCTTAGGTCAGGCTCATGTTTTGAGTAGAAGGACTCTGAATATTTGTTGTTCATGCTGTCCTGGTGTACAGACAGCCTGTAAATGCCTTTCCCTTCAATCTAACAAAATGGGATAAATACTGTCCCTTGACAGGTCCATTAAACAAGCCCTGGAATCATCACTGGACTCTTATATGGAAGATCTTGCAAAGCCACCATGCAGGGATTCAGTTCTCTTCACCAGCCAGGCTGGCCTCTGAAGTGGAGCAAAAGGAGACACTGAGAAGACAAGATGTTGCCACTCCGGGGGAAAGATGGAGATCACTTACAGGAAGAATCACAGCCACCAATGGAGTCTTTTTCCCAGGCTCTGGGAACCACTCTGGACAAGTTGTGCTGGGGATTGGCTGCTGCCCCCTTCACATTAATTTCTTCAGCTAAATGGTTTCTTCTGAGTATGTGAATATAATCAGTGGAGTGTGTAAAACTCCAAGGTTTGACCCTTGCTGGGCTCAGTGCTTCTTGTGGTATAAATTTCTCAGGCATAACATAAATGTGTAATGGATTAAAGCTTTAATAGTATCCATTCAACAGTTGACTTAAGCAGGTGATGACAAGAGGGGCTGGTAATGCTGCTTTTGTTGGATGAAGGATATGCTGGGCATGCTGCTTATGTGTAACCCAATAGCACTATTCTGTTCTGAGTGGTCCTTGGTGGTAATTATTCCCCATCCTACTTCCTTTGTCCCACTCCTCATTTGCCTCCAAAATGTCATTCTCCTGCTGAGGATGGGCAGGCACACACTTATCATTCCCTGCTGAGTTTGCTTGCCCTCAATAAATACATTCCAGGCTTATATTCAGGGCCTCAGGCCTAACTCTAATCCTCTGTGTGGAGGGCATAATTCCTGCTCCCCAGCCAGCATAAGCAAGGCATGGCCTGTTCAGACCCTTCCCAGCAGTGACTGGCAGTGCTCTCATGGAAGTTTAAAGCTTCAGTGACAAAGCACTGCTCCCTGGCCCTTCTGTGTGCAGTGACAGGGAGCTCTCCCTTTATATTAACCCAAAAGGTGTTCACTGCTGAGTCATTTCCAGTTCCTTGAGCACACAGGGAATCTGCAGCAGAGCTGGTCTCACACTGCAAGGTGGTGCTCACAAGGAATTATTCCCAGTGTGACTCCATCCCTCCTTATTGCTTGGCTTTCACTGTCAGGCTTGTAATCATGTTTTTGTTGGAAGGTCTGTCATACACACAGGAAAATCCCTAGGCACTTGTATGTGCACATGGGACAGTCAGAGGGGATGGTTCCTGACCAAAATTTATAGCCTACCTCAATCCAAACTTCTGAGCTGCAAAACAACACAACTGCTTTGGATATGCTGATGTACCTCAAATATAGAAGAACCCAGAATGTGAAGGATAGACTTCAGTGTTTTAAAGGATAGGGGAAAATAGTGCTTTAGCCAACAAAGCTCACAGGTTTTGATAAAACAATCTTCAAACTGCTGATTGCTGTATATTACTAGCGAAGTAGCAAAGCAATGGAAAGAAACATCCAAGCCTCTGGCACACAGGAACTCTCCAGTGTATCACCCACTGCTTACCTTGCTCCTTGATCTGTGACAGATGAAAATTTAGTACTGTCCCTTCTGAATTGTCTTTGCCCCTGTATACTCATCTAGGCCTAAACCTGCCATCTGCTCTTTGGTTCAGCTTACTGACAGTGCCACTGACTGTACAGTATCACTAAAAATAAACCAGAGCAATTGCTTCATTCATCCACTCTCCACTTGGTGCACTCTCTGTGCAGCTGTCAGTGGCTGGAAAGCATATCTGGAAATCTGCACAACAGTGAGGTTTGTGATAACAGAAATGATGACTCTGCATAGCAATAATAAATGCCACCCACAGCTTTTCCGGGAAAATTGGGACCCCTTGCTCTCTTTGGCATGTGTGTTCACTTCAAACTTGAAATGATTTTTCACTGACATGAAAACATAGTGGGATGACAAAATGCCCTCAGAGCCTGGTAGGCACTGAATTTGCCCACGGTGGGCTGTATCCCTTCCAGGTCTCCTAGGATGAAATCCAACACCTTTCCTTCTGCCGTTGCTTCAGAGGCAGGTTTGATGGTTTGAAGGCTCAACTTAAGTTCACAGATCTTTGTCACTGTGCCATTAACTAAACCAGAAATGTCTGTCATTAACAATAAAATAGTGATTTATCTGCTTGCAGTGAAACTTTATGCTTTGACAAGTCAAGTCATCAATGGGGAGATGCAGTTCTACGCCAGGGCCAAGCACTTCTACCGGGAGGTGCCAGCCACGGAAGAGGGAATGATGGGAGACTACATCGAGCTCTCCAACACAGATGTTGAATCCTCCAGGGAATTTCTCAGAAAGTTTGTTGGGGTGAGTCATTTAATCTCATCTTCTGCAAGAAGCAGTGGTGACATGTCAAAAATAATGTGCGCCATGCCCAGTTACATCTGTTTTAAATGGCACCAAATGTACATTTTGCACGGTCTTACATCATTATTGACCTGCTTTACATCCTTTTGTTACTCGCCAAAGCTGCAGTGAGGGTTGTGCAAGGAGTTCTTTTAGCTGTGTTTGAGTGCGAAATTAATTCTCAGTGCAGGACTGGGACCTTTCATGACAAAACCCTTTCCAGCTTCAGTGGCAGATTTGCCTGTGCAAATTCCTGCAGTCCATTTGCAAAAGTAGCTGAGACTAAATGCCAAGTTTCTGGTTTGACTATTTATAGATATTTCTGAGAATGCTGCAACAAAACCCAGATTCCCCCCTCCCCCCCATTTGAAATATAAAGAATAAGTTGGCCATTAACAGAATATTTTTTCTTAAACATTCCAGTGTCACTGAAGACCATTTCAGGCATATTACTAAACATCTTCAAAGGTCTGCTTTGACCTGAGTTGCAGAGATGCCAACTGGGATTTTAAGACCAGTATCACTTTGGTCCTTAGGGGTCTTAAAATCCATTTGATACCTAAACATGTCTTTGGAAATCTGAAATTCTTTAGAAGTGTGGCCTGATGATTTTCTAACTGCACTTCCCTCTTCCCAGGGGAAAAACCCACTAAATTAGCTCAACAACAGTATTAGATGCTAAAGAATCCACAAAATTATGGGAAAACAAATTTCTTAAGTTCTGTTGACAAAATGACTAGTTCTATATAATGCTACCATAAATCTTTAATTTTCTGCTCAAATATACATATTTGGGATAGCCAGATGACCTTTTTTTAGCCTTAATGATCCCCTGCAGAAAAAAGGCTCAATAGGTTAAGTAGATGTTGTGTATGGGAAAAAAAAAAAGGCTACAATTTAAATGAATTGGGAAAATGAGTGTGGCTTAACAACAGAGAGAAATCCTGCATAGCAGTGAAGGGCAAGTGATGGCAGTTTGCTGTACCTGATAGAGGGAGGCTTTTGGGGCCATGAGCCAGCAGAGCACAAGTGAACAGCTACACTTTTTGTATTAACAGTCATTTGTATTAATGCCAGTGCAAAAAAGGCTTTTCAGAGCCTCACTGTGTCACACTTTCTACACACAAAAAATAAGAACAGGCAAGGGAGGTTCAGCAAGGAGCTGAACCTGATGGCGACATTTCTGAATGACATTTCTGAAAATGGCATTTGCAGAGAAAACTAAATGCAGTCAAGGCACATTCCTTAAATTTTATGCAAGACTTGGTTTTAGGACATTTGTGGAATTCAAGTGGCGCATAAGCAGGTACTCAGGGAAGGATTTCATGCTTCCTAGACATCACACAGAGTCAGCTCCCTAAGCAGCAGATTTGTATCACACTCTTACACTTTCTCCTCTCCAGGACCCAAAAAGGAAAGAAGTACAGTCTGTAGCAGAGTTTCACATGTCAAGGAGCAGTCATACCCAATGCATCAGGTGTGATGACAGATACAGAATACTCCAGAGGAGAATTCCTACTCCTATAGTTAGCCAGGGATAGAAAGGATACTCTGAATGGCTAAAATCAAACAAGACAAAAAAAAAAAAGAAAGGAATCTGCATGTTTTGCTAATTCGAATTTAGCTTGCTAAAGTCTGTCCTCTGTTGAAATACAGTCAATTGATTATGTTACTTATGGTTTATTTTCCTCTCTTCCTCCTGAAATTTGAATCCTACTCCACCAAATACAGATGTTTTCTGTAGCAGTAACTTTATCCTAAAGCTAATTTGAGTTATGTCTTACCAAGCTTATAACTCTATGAATAGTTTTTTCTCCAATAAGGTGATCAAGATAGGAAAACCCAATCTTCAGCTTGACCCTAATATAAATTATACTTTCTTTTTTTTAAGAGAAGTTTAAGGAAATTGGAAAATAGGAAAATTAGTTTCAGATCAACTCAACAATTTTTTATTGTTTACCCTCTGAAAAACTTTCCCCATTGTTTTTAAGAGCTCTAGTCAGCTCCAAAATAAAAAATGCTCTTTAGAAATGAAAAGTTGACAAGTTTGGTTTCTTCTTTCCTTGAGAGTTGTGAAAAAGAAGTCTTTTGACATTTAAAACATTCTTTGCCATGTTCTTCTGGCTATAACTATTCTCTAGATTTGAAATACCAGTTTCACAGAGAGTTTTATTCTTTTAAAACTTTATATTCTGGCAAAACTAGTGCTTCTTGAAAAACAGTTGCCCGGTTCCACTCAAATTACCCCTCCTGAGTCAGTTTGGCTGGTGTGGAAATGCCACACAGTGACATTTCCCTTCCATGACTGATGTTGCATACCTTCAGGTATGGCATTTCTTAGCATGATTCTTAGCACCACTGTAAACTGAGCCACAGATTTCTTTACCGTTGGAGCATTTATCTTGCCTGGGCACATGGAAGGAATTACAGAAAGGACTAAGGACTTCACTTGTGTTTTAGCCTGTCTCCCTCCCAGGCAAGTCAAATGGAGTTAAAAGTGCCACTGTGCTCAAGTTAAGAGGTTTTATGTGTGTGTGGGCAGAACTCAAACCAAGAGCAACATGCCTTGAGCCAAGAGTGCTGTGCAGACAAGCTCCAGGCTGTCTCAGGTACAGCCCTACATGAAGGGTTATCAGCAGAGCTACAGCCCTGCATATTTATGGCACTGTGTTAATGCCAGGTAAAGCCTTGATGTCCACACAGACACTGTGTTTTCAAGTGCCTAATCCGGAGGTAGTGAGTGAAAAAGAAAATACAGAAAACAAAGAAACCATTAATTCAGGAACAGTTGTGAGCTATAGGTGTGTAAAATAGTATAGATGGAAGTTGTATTAACTTTACAGCTCCCTTTCTGCCCTAAACCCTTTCTTCCTTTCTAGCCCAAGTTCATCTGCCTCGTTGGTTACTTGCTGAATGAAAAGCTTCCTGAAAATTATTTTTCTCCTGTTTGATCAGGATAATGGAAGAGATGTTGTTGAAAACATGCCTATTTTTTATTATTTAGAAGGAAAAACACTGTGCTTTTTCCTTTTCTTGAACTCTTATTTCCTTTTTGTCCTACATATCTACATTGCCTTCCTGTCCTTCCAAGACCTGAAGTAGCATCAAGAACATATTCCACAGCTCTTTGATCCCTAAGGAAATTTGTGGGTGCCCTGTTTAGCTTTACAGAAGAATTTTTGGGTGTATATGTGTCCTAAAGGATGGTGATTCTGTGGGGAAGCAGGGAGTCAGAGAAGCAGTCAGTCTTAAATTTTGAAGCCTGTTCTGGTTTACAGTTTTCATTTATACTGCTTTTTCAAATAAGGAGTCTGATTTTCAACTCAATTAGACTTTTGGGAAAATGATTGCCTTCCAAAGAAAATGTTAATACTCTGTCAAAGCCCTGAGCACTTCCAAACTGAAAATATATTAGCTGAACATGGAATTATGTCAACATTTTCATTACAAACGGAGCCGTGGTGTTTCACAAGGCTTCTCAGCTGACTGCCTGATGCTCTCGCTCCTTTTCAGCAAAGTGTGGGATCAAGCTTCATCTCCCATGATTGTTCCCCTTCCTTCTTGTCAGTGGCAAATGGAGATGTGTCATCAGAGGTCCTTGGCATTACATATCGTGGGAGATGAATTCCCTTTTTTGACTGAGGTACTATGAGTGTAGATTTTCTGAAACACAAATGTTGAAGGAGTTAAGTGGCTTTTTGTTGAATTCTGTTGCTTGCTTTGGTGAATCTTCACAGTTTTCTCACCAGCTTTCTCAAAAATTTTTACTTAATCAGGTCAGTGTAGATCTGCACATATCTGCTGCCAGACATTATGGAAATCCACCTTGTAGAGATCCAAGACACAGTTCCTTCTCCTTTCAATAAACTCCTTATCACAGCTTAGTCAGGCCCTCAGTAAAAGCCACGTGCTCCTCAGTGCAGCCTGTGGATGAGGAATTGCTCCCATTTTCTGGCTAACTACAAACAGGTAGTCTCCAGAGTCCTATAGGGTTGAAGGCTTGTGGACTCTTGCACACATCAGGAGATTAATCTTCCTGGGTATACAAATTGGGACCAGCAGCCCTGGGGACTGGTGGGAGCCCTTGAGGTCTGTGTGCTCTTTCTACAGTTACTCCGTGTAATTGGATGCTCAGTCGGGCTATTCATAGTCATGTCATTGACAGTACTGTCCTTTGACCTTAAATAATCTACTGAATTACCCACTGAAGCAAGGCCAGAAAAGTGTGAGTTACATGATTTATGCTTGATCATTTCAGAGGGGGTCTCCCAACAAGTGGGAAGAGCAAGACTCTTCCAGGGCTTATTTCCTTCCAGAGCAGTGAAGTTGCAGCAGGGACTTTGGCCCATAGCTTTCACTTCAGCTCAGTTCCAGGGGACAGGGGAAAGGTGTTTACATTTGCTTTTAATGTATTTGTTCAACAGATAACTTTGGCCAGGGAAGCTCCAATCCCACAGTCAGTACACGTGCAGACTTAGAATTTCTGTTTTACAGAACAGCAGCAGTCTCTTAAGAGCCTTTTTATAGCTAGAATGGAAGCTTTAGGGGTGAAATACAGCTTTCATTATAAAGCTCCTTTTACAGCGCCTCATTATTTTCTCACCATCGTAGCCTTTGTTTCTTCGTGTCTGATCTCTGTCCAGAGATGACATTTATGAAGAAAAAAGGAATAGTTCGGCAAAATCTACTCAATCATCTTTCTTGTCTCTATGCCTAAAAAAGAAGTTCTGTATATGCTCCAGCCCAAACTTTGTGAATTGTCATAAGTTACCTACCACTCCAAGATCTTTGTTCAAACACAGCTTGTTTTGAGAACTGCACTCTGATCCCAGGGATTTTGTGTATCTGCGGAGAAGTCCGTGGGAACCTTGGGAGTTCTGTGCTGCAGAAGTTACTGCTTACATGCAGTATTTGGGATATGCTTCCTCTTCTGTTAGGCCTTTACAGGGCACAGAATGAGGCTTATCTAGCCATGTAGTCAACTGTGGGTTGTGAATAATTGAAGTTGCAAGGACTTTACAAGGAGCAGTGCATCCTCTGAGAAAGCTAGGAGCTTGTGAAAGATTTTGTCTCTTCTTACACCAAGCAAAAACTTACTGTACAGCAGTAAATCAGTAAATCCAGTAAGAAAGGCCCAGCAGCAGCAGCAGCCTGGGAACGTGGCAGCCCAGCTTGGCTCACACAGTGGTACCCGGGGCTGGATTGATTCTGATCAGTCGTGCAACAGCCCTGCAGAAATACAGAGACAAGACACTAGATTTGCTGGGCTAAAGGCCATAGTGGATAACACAGTTGCTGTGATCTTTCAGATGGTATTTTTCAGATTTCAGATTATTTTCTTGTGTCCCACAGGGGGTGGGGAAAGCCGGCACCAACCGCGCCCTGGACTGCGGCTCTGGGATAGGTCGTATCAGCAAGCACGTCCTGCTGCCAGTTTTCAAGAGTGTGGAACTGGTGGATATGATGGAGAATTTCCTGGCTGAGGTCCCGAACTACCTGCAGGGCAAGGAGGACAGAGTAGAGATGTATTATTGCAAAAGCCTCCAGGAATTCACTCCAGCCCCACAAAGATATGACGTCATCTGGATTCAGTGGGTTTCAGGTTAGTTCAGTATCATTCATCCAGCCCATCTCAGAGAATATACAGCCTGTGCTCAATTTGTGTTAAAGAGTGGTGCAGCTGTAAAGAGAGGTTCTCAAACCTTTGGGACTGCTTCCTAAGGTATCATAGTCCTAAAATATCTGAGATTTTCCCCAGGCCACATGCACAGTGGGTACAAATCAAGTGGTTTTTTCAGGTCATGTACTGGAAGAAGGTACCTGTTCCTGGGGAGCAGCCTGCATGCTGAGGTGCAGCTGAGGAGAAGGCCTTACATATGGGTTTTCTTGAGCAGGAATCATCTTTTTCAGTTGCCCTTGCTGCAGACAGATACACCAATATCTGTAAATCAGATCATGTCTTACACATGCACTGATAATTATCAAGCAGGTTCCCTTAGCTATGTTTCACAGTAACCCCTCCTATAAGAAATAGCGTCTGCTTCTCCTGCAGCCACCCCAGTGGACATCCTGCAGCACTGAGAGCAACAGACTGGCAAACAGGTAGTGGGGTCTATGTTCCCTCCCAAAAAAAAAAAAAAACAAGAACTTTTTCTAGAAAACCTGTTGCAGAGGGAAGAAAGTTTTCTCCTAATCTTTGAACAAAAATGTCCATGGTACATTTGCAGCTGGCAGAAGGCATTATTCTGAAGCACAAGAGGAGGTCTGAACTTTAATCCAAAACACTGGAGATAGTTTCCTGCTAGGCAACAAGGAAGATAAAGGTAGAGAGATTAGCACAGGATACAGTTTTTTTCAGAAACATTTCTTTGTCCTTTACCCATAGTTCTAAAGAGTAATGAGACTGAGCTGCTTAGAACAGGTCTTTACAGCTGTACAAGCAAACTAGTATCATTTTCCTTTGTATTTTTGCTTTTCTGGAATAACGAGTCATTACAGTAAATTTAGTTCCTGCCTCATCTTTGAGCAAATCTGAGTCAACATGAGGATGAGTGATCTCAGACCTGTCCAAGGCTCTGCTAGTCAGCTTGTGGCTGCTGTCAAAGGCAGCGTGTACCTGTTCTTTTGCATAGACACAGATCAGAATCTTCTTCCTCCATTGGTTTCAAGGAAACAGTAGTTATCCTAATCATTAATCAGACTTCCACCCCATCTGGAATTTGGCTGAAATGTGCCAACAAGTTCATTTGGTGGAGCGGCAGGACTGACTGCTGAAGAACCATACCTTGAAGATCTCATTTTCCTAGGAAACTGCTCTAAAAGCCAAGTTAAGAGAACAGCAAGTTCCAAATTAGTGCTTAAAGGCTTCAAAGGATCTTGCCATTGCAATCTTGATTTGTCTTGTGCATGCATAAGTATTTGAGCCCAGGCAGTTAGTTAATAAAAAAAAAAAAAAGGCAAGTTTACATTTCATGTAGAAATTACCATTTACCTTCAACGTGGAAGGTATTCAGCTTTAGGTTTTGGTACTTTTCTCTTTTTCATTTTTTTGGGAGGGGTAGTTAAAGAAACTTGTCATGCAATGTCAAAATGTGGTTTTGAAATGACAACTTCCATTTATTAAAGTTTCGATCTTCCGTCAAGAAAACTAAATATTTTGACAAGAAAAGACAAATTATTTTTTTTCAAGTTTTTCATTCAGTTTCTGATCACCTGTCCTTGCTAAATCATGTTAGATATTCCACATATGAGAGTTCTCATTTTGATCTTCTCTGAACCCTCCACCCCTGTCCTCAATACAGCAGAATTCCTCATCTTTGAGAAGGAAGGATAAAAAACAGACTCTCAATAACATATTGAATCAAGTACTGCTTTTAAGTGCATACCTATATGCAAAAATCTGAGAAGTATGGAGTAATAGAAAGGGTTTAATTAGCAGTGTAGAAAGTCTTACATTCCTCATTGCATCTTTGATCCAGAACCCCTTTGAAGGGTACATAATGTTACAAAGTTATAGAGGTTTTTAGCATTAAAAGACAGAATGGATTAGTTATTATCTAATTAAGTTATCTAGACTATCTGTTAGATGATGTAGTTTGACCTACTCTGTATCACAAGCTGTTATATTCATTCCTTTACCCTTGTACTGAGTTGGTAGTCTGTGTTCAACTAAAGCATATCTTGAGAAATTCAACCACGCTTGATTTGAGGACTTGAAGAGGTGGTAAACACCACTTCTGTTGTAGTTTCCAATGGGTAATTACTTACACTGTTAAGTAGTTGTCACTAATTCTCGGTATGAATTTGCTTGGCTCCAGCTTCCTGCCACTGATTCTTATTACGACTTTAACCACCAGATTACAGAACTCTTCAGCACCCAGTATTTTCTCCACTCTCCTCACTGGCTTCTGTCCACATCTGCTGCTGCTACTAATACAGATCCTAAATCTTGATTTGAGTTTATATCTGCTGATTTCGTTGGTTTGCCCAAGATTTCACAATTAAATCTGTCAGGACTAGAACTTCTGCAATAAATAAGGTGTGGAGACTCAGATCAGGGCACCATTCTGATGTGTACATGGTGGGCCTGGATGGTTCATAGTGATCTATTTTCCATCTTTTCATCTGTAGGATATCTGACAGATAAAGATCTCCTGGAATTTCTCATCCGGTGCCAGAATGGCTTGAAGGATAATGGTGTTATCATTCTCAAGGACAATGTAGCCAGGGAGGGCTGTACCCTGGATTGTCTGGATAGTAGTGTGATCCGAGACCTGAACATCCTCCACAGCCTCATTGAAATGAGCGGACTCACCATCCTACAAGAGGAGAGGCAGGAGGGATTCCCTGAGCAGTGTGTCCCTGTCTGGATGTTGGCCATGCAGAAAGGCCCTGGCCATTCCTGAGTGCCTAGTGGGACTGCAGAGACTGGACTATGGATGAACCTCTGGAGTGGGAAGGAGAAAAGCATCTACTGGAATCCTCCTAACCATGCACTGCTCCTACTGCAGCTCTAGGGCAGCAACTCTTAAAGGGTTTGGAGAGAATTACAATGGAGCCAGTTCTCCAGGGAATAGTCTGCTAAATCCTGCCTGCTTCATCATTCTTTCCATTTCTCAAAGCCTTTCTAACAGCTCCTTGTTGACTCCCTCCTTCATTAATGAGTCAATACCGGACAGAACTTAACTCATAGAAAATAATTAGGTCTGAAGTTTCTGTAGTCGCTAATACATTTTGGAGTGTTCTGTATGAGCTTTTAACAAATAAGCCTGGGTTTTACTGTGGCCCTTAAATCTTCTTGGAATTTAAGAAGGAACTGTCAGATCACTGAGGCAGGAAATTTAAATAACTTCTGGAAAACTTAACCCAAGTTTCGACTGTTCTCACTATCTGTACTTTAAAATATTTAAACCAAAAACCTAAGGAAAGTTTCATCTTTTTGTTGGCATCAGCTATGCAGTTTGTTTTTGTTTTTTTTTTTCATTTCTGTCAATTTGGATAATAAAAAGCCTGGTTTATTTTCCATTTTTATGAACAACTTCATCTCCCTGATGTTTCTGCCACAGAACAATAGTGGTGCATAAGGGATTTCACACTCTGGGGGAGAAGTTAGCTTACAAATATATGCATGTTTGCATTGAAATTTTGTGAAAAGCTTGTCCAGCAAATTACATTCTGGAAAATATTTTTTTCAAAATGTTCACAGTGGAAACCACTTGAAAGCTTCTCTTTATTATTCATACCACTGTACATTTCTTTCTTTCCCACATTTGGAGCAAGTCTGGCACCATATGCAGAACTAATGGGATTTCATGGGGCATTAATAGTAAGACTGTAAGAAGAACTAATACAGTATTGTATTAATTAGCAACTGGGCTAAACTGCAGAGGGTGTTAGTGCAACCCAAAAGCTTCTATGATTTATACTCAAACAGCAGCTGTATAAGCCTGGGTTTGAAAACACTGACACGCATCTCATCTCCTTAAGGCTCACAGAAATGATACATTAAGCTTCTTGTCCTCTGCACATAGGCACAGAAAATGCTGTGGGAGGACAGTTCATTTTGCAAACAAATTTAGAATTCATTCTGAATGAAGACACGAAGGGAGAATTTTGAAGTTCTTTATGAAGGAAAACCACACAACCACAGTTTTCCAAGTTGATTACAATTTTTTATTCAGGCAAAGTAAGATGTTGCTTTTGAATTGAGCTTTTAAAATAAATTGCACTTAAAATGTTATTAACGCTTGTTCAAAATTTTAGTAGTTAATAGTAACTGTAGAAAGGACTGTTCTGACTCTGTCAGAATTCTTATCACAGCTTATCCCCTGAAATGCAATTCTGGTAAAGCTTTTTAGACTTCATAAAGAGTTGCATAATGACAAACCTCTGTGTTTTGATCGAAAGGAGTTCTATCAAACATCCCTCACGTGACTGTAGGCACAATTGGCTGTGTCAAATACTGTCAGCTGTGTTAGATTAACTAACAAAGAAGCCTGAAGATAACAAGATCAGGGAACCTCTCAGCTGGGTTTTAGTACACATCGCTGTCCTTTGATAACAAATCTCCAATTTTGATTTTAATTGCACAACTCATCTTCTCTGGCAAGATGGTTGCACATGTTGAGAATTTCCAATTTATGGCAGAGGGCTTTCTGCCATCAAATCTTATCCAGTAACTCTTCTGTTGATGTTCCTTTGCTAATTGTAGCATTAAGGAAAACCACGCTTTGATTTGGTGAATATTCTGGTGTGTGTTATAGCCTAGAAATCTTTGGTTCTTGTAACACAAATGCTTCTGGGATGTTTTGGCTAATACTTCCATTCTGATTAATTGCTAATGGACACACATTTAGTATGAAACATGGTTAGAAACCTTAGGTGAACACTTGCATTCTGGAACTGTCCCTAGAACTAAGGGCTCCACGTTTCCTTTAAGCCACTTACATTGTTTTCATTCTGCTGAGGCTGCTAAAAAGTTACATGATCTTTGTGTGCATATGAGTATGTGCAGATACCTGAAGGAGTTTTAGAATCACAGAACATCCTGAGTTCAAAGGGACCTGCAAGGATCATCAAAGTCCAGCTCTTGGCCCTGCACAGGACAGCCCCAAGAATCCCACCATGTGTCTGGGAGCATTGTCCAAACACTTCTTGACCTCTGGCAGGTTTGGTCATTCGTTTTTTCAGGAAAGAGGCATCAGTCCTATAATTAGTAACACTGGTTAGGAATAAGAGGAGAATATTTAAAAGGCCTCTACATGGATTACAAATTAACATGTTCTTCCCCATTTTCTCTTCCAGCCAGGGGCATCTGCCATGGTGTGGAATATTGGGGGACTACAGGAGATCCTTGTACAGGGTCTGTGCCAGGCACATCTGAGTGGTGCTGCTCACTGCAATGGTGAGAGAACAGCACTGTGGAAATAGGGAAGTAAAGAACTGTATACAAATCCAAACAGCTGCCACATCTCACAGGGCAGAATGTACCAGCTGGTCATGCACACACCAGAGCGGGTGCAGTTCAGTAATGAGAGAGGTGGTTCCAAGACGGATATAGAATGCAAAGTGGCTTAGGATGAAAAGCAGAATATAAATGATTGGTGTGGTTACCAGTGAAATACATTTTTCAGGGTAAAAATGTTCTTCCTGTGTTTGTATATATTTCCTATTTGAATTTCCAGAATGCATAAACATATGAGGAAAATTGGTTCCCTTAACTATGTGAGAAGAGAGAAAAGTAAAATCTTAATTTAGTAGAAAAACCCTATTTCATGGTTTGCACATTCCTGGAAATTAATGTTTCATGGCTATGTTGCTTCCACAGTAAAATAGTAAAGTTCTTCTGGTGACATAATGAACCTCAAGAGTAAAGAAACACAAGCCCTTCAGGAACTTAAATGCATGAGATTGCTGCAGACTGAATAATATTTTGATTTCTTCCTTTTCCAAGGTATATTTTAATTCAAGAACTCCCAGTCAACTAGTTCAGGCCATCCTGAAATGTTCCTTAACTTGGCTAAGGGCCATTGTTGGCTTAGAAGTTAGGGGTCTCTGCACTTTACCATAGTATATAAAAATGATTCACAAATTTCAAAGAGAAGATCTTCCATAGAAATCATCTGTGTGTCAGTCACTCTTTGATGCTCTGCATCAACTTCCAGGTTATTTAAACCATTAATTTACACAAGGCTTTCGCTCATTGGAGGGAGTCACATTTGTTTGGTGTTCATTTAAGACTTGTTCCTGATCTTGATGGTACCAGAAATTTAATTCATGATCAAGCCCCTGACTAAGACAAAGTTCACAGAACACTGAGGGTCCTTCAAGTGCAAGTCACCACTGACAGGTGATTAGGGAATAGCCAGTTTGTCCTTCAGTCAGGCGTTTCTCCCAGGCAGCCACTAAAGTCAAGGCTTGGCCAAAGCACAGTAAATCCCACTTCTGCTGTGCCACTACTGATGTGGTTTCCCCATATTACCTTTGTTATGTGAACATGAGCCTCCCTGTAAAAGAGATCCTCAAGCCCTGGCAGTAGCCCCTAAATGCTACTGCAGCCCAACAAAATGTAGGGCAGGCATTGTTCCAGCATTCTGAACAGCCATCCCAGACGTGCAGCTCCAGCAACCACCAAAGCTCAAGCTGCTTGTGTTCCAAAGGCAACTCAGGCATTACAAATGGACTGAAACGAGAGTCTCCTCTCTCTCCAGGGGCCGTGCAATGACAAGGCATCCTTGTCACAGCCAATTGAGCATTCTCACTGTTACTGTCACACCGGAGTGCAGTGTGATCTGAGCAGATCAAAACTGGAAGAAGGCATGGACTTGGATAACCAGACACCCACTGAAAATCAGTCATGGTACCAGGACACTGCATTCATGGGAGCAGTATATCCCTGCCTAATGCCAACTGGCAAAGGCTTTTCCAGTTATTCCACTGAGTCCCCTGAGCACCTCTGTGCCATCCACTTGTTTTTCCCGTTCTCTTAATCCAGGCTCTTCAGAGCATATCAGACAGTAGGGCTGTCCAGAGGAACCTGACTCTTATGTGTGACTAAAACCAGTTGTGCTGCATCCCATCCTTCTTCTCTTCCTTTAATGCTTTTTCCAACTTGCCAAGAAAATCCCACCTTCACTTGCCAAAAATTATTTGTTCTGTATGTGCATCACCATCTCACTGAAGTAAAACAGATTACCTTCGATTTTGAGAGAAGGTAATTCTGTTTATCTGAGAGCAATAACAACAGGCTGCATTTCAAACATACAAGTTTAATACCTTTTTTTTCCAAATGATGTCAAGTAGGCACTCCCAGGCCATTGTACAAAAAAAAGCTCATGTTCTCATCATCACCATAAATAACAGTGTTAATATGACACTATACATCCCCTAGGCCTTGGAGCATTGTGTTTATTGTGTTCAGTATAAGGAAACTGAGGCACAGAAGGGTGATCTGGACAGCATTTACAGCTTTACCTGAGTGGTAGCTGTGAGTTATTAACACCTGTACAAACCAGGCCACTATAAGAGCTACAGAACATTTTTCAAGCAGACATAAACTGATTCTGGCTGTGCTTGGAGCAGATTGAAACAGCACAGTCGTGGTTACACTGCTTACTAGGCCAACCTGGAATGTTCTTCAAAGAGAGGCTCAGCCTGAATGTTCTGCTCATGAGCATAAACAGCTTCTGTTCCTTTCAAAGCATTGGAAGAACATCCCATTGTATGTTTGCAGTAAAAATAAAGACAGAAGACTGGTGAAAAGTCTTTCTTCCCTGTATCTCTCTTCCAAGAAATGTTGAATTTGCAGACATTTCAGCCTTTTGTGGTATTTTCAGAGTCCTGAGACAAAGGTTTTTAGAGGCATTTGAAGATGCAGAAGCCCTGTAAGTTCACTGTGGCTTAGCAGATACCTATTGGTGTCTTTGGATGCCTCCAAGGCTCTGAAGATTTTGTGTGTAGGAACCTCAGCTTCACACGAGACTACATTTTCAGAGTTTTTCAGGAGACCAGATTTGAAAGCAGTTAAGTGCCAGTCAGTGAAGGTTGGCATCTAGAGGTATTTCTGGAGCATTTGGCCAATTCAAAGTTTAGCACTAGCATGTTTTTGCGAACCCTTCAGGGAAATGTAGGGCATCTTAGGTACAAAAATCTCACTTGATTTAGGACCCCTAAACACAGATGTCTCATCTAAGGTAATTGACAAGGCTCTCTTTGCAGTCAGTGGAGAAAAACTGACCCATGCAGGAGACAGGGCAGGCCTGTGCATTCATCCCATTCTAAACAGATGTATTAAAGATCCAGGCAATAACAAATTCCTTCTGAAAGCTCCATTCAACTGTGCCACTTCACAGAGACTTGAACTGATTTGTAGGTACATTATGCCTGACTGTGCCCCTCTCCCTAACCCCTGACAATGCCCTCTGAATGTAAAATCCTGATTCAGAGACTGCCACTTCCCAATCTGTAGCAGAGATTCACAGTGTCACACGTGCCACAAGTGCTGCCAAGCCTCTGGCAAGTGGTACCCAACACTTTCTGAGCAGCCTTCTGTGTGCAGATGCAGCCCGACACGCTGGCAGCAGCTTCAGTTCCTGCTGCTGTGGCTGTTGGAGCAATATTACAGCATGGAAGTCCTCCCACACTCCTCCAGGCAAAAATCACAGATCTAGGTTCAAAATCTTAGTTTAGAATATTCCCCTCTGTGTGTACACACACGGTTAAATGCTTTACATGTGTATGCAGATACATGTGGAATATATGCAGTCTGTATTGGCCAAGGTGACCTGTGGTCCTTGGAATATGTGTGGCTTGCCAGCTTTTCACAAGGCATCTGCTGCAGTGGAACGGGGACTGCTGTGTAATCTGGATCCCCAGCCACACAAAGAAATGGTCCAGCACTGTTTGCCAAGGAAACTTGCTGGATCAGCACTGGATGTCATCTGCTCAACCTGGCTTCAAGCCAGGACTCCATGGCAAATCCCTTGGACGACACCTGACGTGTCTCACTTGTAAAATCCACTCAGACCTGTTCCAGACTCTTTGTATTAATGCTGCTTGTATCTTAAGCCTCTCAGTCATGTGAGTATTTTGTAATGTGGTACACAGGATGATCTAAAATGACCCAAGGACCTTGTGGCTCCCCTCCCTGTGGCTGCACATGATCACAGGGCACTTCGGGGCTGTGATGATTCTCACCTAACTTGGATAGCTAAGAGATACTTGTCTGAGGTTAAGGTAATTGTCAAGACTTCCCATGATTGTCACTGGGGAGAGATCAGCTCCTCCCAGAAGGCTTCTTCCCTCCTGCAGTGGTTATCCCATATACTCAACTGTAGAAGAAGCCTACAGGACTGTCTTGGGTCCAGACAAGTAATTCTGAGGTGTTTAAGAGAGGTGAGATGAATTGCAGCTCCAGTGTGTGTGAGAATTCTGGACCCCACTGTGAGACCAGTCTTCAGTGCTTTCAAGTCTGTCCTTTCTCCCACAGGTGCAGAACTCGGACCTGCAGCCCCAAGTGTAAAAATCTTACAACTCCAAAAGCCTCTTCAGCGCTCCAAAGGGAAGGTTGTTGGCAGTTACTCCATCTTGGATCTTTTAGCATTTTCCTTTCAGAAGATATGGGCACCAAAGCTCCTGAAAACTCAGTGGAGTACAGATCCACACTGGTATTTGGTACCTCCATCAGACAGACCTGGTGAGTTTCCCAAGGAGTGCTTTTTGCACTCAGGATTGATCAGTTTACCAATGAACCAGGGCTGACCTTCTGTTGGATCTTATTAAATAACACTCTTGTTTTATTTATGGATCAGTATGTGAGTGCATTGCTAAATAAACAAGTGACTTCTCCTAAAATGAGGGTACCATTGGCCAACTCTTAAAAATCCAACCCATAAAATAAACAGACTCCAGGAGTTACCTGTTACTCCTGGCACTGCAGTAACTTCAAGGTAACAAGAAGTCAATAAATCCCCATCAACAAAATCCCCACTGGGATCCAGGCAACTGAGAGTCTGAAGCAACAGTCATCAAGAGAAACTAAGTGATTCAGTAAAACATTAAAGTTCCCAGAGGAACTATATCTGGGCTGCCTTGATTTGGTGAGAGAGGCAGCCCTGACCACTTAGCAAAGGTAAAATGAGTGCCACTGAGGAGGCTCCTGTTGGATGGTGTCTGTACAGCCACTCTGTCATCTGACATGCTCATATCCTGTAATTAGGCTGTTTCATCCCTGACTGTCTAGATGCCAAGGCAAAAGGACTGTGAGCAAAGAGTATTTTCTCACCCTACCCCAAGTCATTTCACTGCTCAGGTAGGATTCAGTCCCTGTTGCTCTGTTCTCGGTCTTGTAGATCTCCAGTTAATGTCTGATAGTGCCTTCAGTTGGCAGCATGCAGCAATTCTGATTTCCATAGGCAGGCCAACCATGCCTTGGCCCTAATGTAGCTGAGATCAGGAACTAATTCTTTTTCTGGGCTCTCAGCACAGGCAGCTTCATCCTGTCTCACTCAACAGACTGCAATCTCTACAGCCAGGAGAGAAATACCACTTCACAAAAGATGGCTCAGCACATCCTGGTGACCCATACCAGTCGGGACAGGTACCCGTACCAACAGAAAGGATGTAGGAACCAGTGGACTACTTTCCATCGCTGTCTTCTCAGGTAGACACATCTGCTTACAGTCAGGCTTTACATCCTCCAGCATTTCAGTGCCAGAGCAGGCTGTAATAATTAGTACATGGATCCTTTCCACCCCACTGCCAGGTGGGGAAGGACTAGGTAGCTTCATTGCATGTGTGGGAACACTAAAAAGCAGAGTACATTCATCGTGTCTTAGTTCAGCTGTTTAGTCCAACTTAGTCTAACGAGGTATTACAGCTGCCTGATAATCAGGGTAGCAAGGCCAGTACTGCTCGAAGACCTTTCAGTACATCTGGTACTACTGGACAAGTCTGACATTAGGAATATCCTGTCTTTCACTGCTGATGAGTGATTTGGCCTTCAGCTGGGACCAGTGTTAAATGACTTGAATCTCATCTTGAGGGAAGAGGGGCCTTAGAGAGTTGTATGTGTTGCAGCAGGAAGCAAACCCAGCCCTCCTTAGTCACAGCCATGTGCTCAGGCCACTGAGCCATTTTTTCTTCTCTTATTTGTGTAAACTGAGGGGATTTGGGTTTCCAGCATGGTAAACAGGGATTTAACTACTTCCTCCCTCCTCCCAAATAACTTTCCCTGAAATTAACATGGTAAACAGAGCCCCTGCTCTCAAAAAAGCCTTTCTGCTGGGTGTTGTTTTTGTAACTGAACCTCTGCTGGGAAACAAGCAACTCACATTTCTGCTGGAAACAACCTAAGGGAACATCTTAATAATAACATTACAAGCAGTATTGTATCCTGCTCTACTGGGTCCTGTGACAAAAGAGTGGACATCCACCCATGGATGGGTTTGTAATCCTGTGGTATAAAGAAGCTCTGGGGCAGCTGACAGCACACGGCAGCACAGAGTGCCTCACTCCCCTCCAGCTTTGAACCCTGCTTGGCAGTCCAGAGTGGACAGAACAGCCTCTTGGTCCTGGGATCAGGAGCCAGAAAGTTAAGATGTGACCTCATGCTGGGCATATGTGAATTGCAAATGTGGTGGTGGGAAAGGAGGGGGATGTTTGACATAGAAAGCAGTAGAGTTGTAGAGTTGACAGGCTGGACTATTTTCATCCTCAAACATTCTATTGCAATAATGGTTTTCAAATAAAGACATTTTAGGAAATAATCATCTTGGTTTTGTAGTTAAGACCCTTGAAGGCTTAATTCCACTGTGAAGGTTAGAAAACTGTTCTTTCAAAATGAAAATTCTCACATAACTCGAGAATGCAGAAATGGGTCTAACTGGCCTTTGCAGATTGTCCTTCCTTTCTGTCCCATAACAGTAAGTGCACACAAATAGCCTGATGTATCCATAGAAGCCCAGTGGCACAAAACAAAGATCAAGAGAAAGGTGAGGAGAAGGCAGAGTCACAGACAAGAGAAAACCAGGAATTATGCAACCTCTTTTGCCTGGAGAATAGTGAGAAACCTGCTGTCTTTCACATAGTCTAGGAATATGTCTTGGAACTGTGCCTTCTAAATGTCTTTACTTAAGGTTAGGCCTAAAAGCACAAAGCAGCTTACAGCACTTTCCTTCATAGGTCTCAAAGGGTACAGTGCAGGGAAGAGCATATGATCGTCCCTAATCCCTACTGTGGAAGGGAAAACGATTGTCCAGAGCATTGTATCACCGAGTAGCCAAGCTGGGAATCCCTCCTGAATCAATCCTGCCTCCAGACAAAGCTGCTCCTTTCTTTTATGTACAACAGGTAAGCTTTTCATAGGCTAGGGCTAGGTTTTCTTTGGCATGCTGTGCACCTTTCCTTCACAAGGGAGCTGGGAATGACAGCATGCAACCAGCCCTGGGACAGAGCCTTGCTGCTGCTGGAGGCAGAGCAGGGCCTGCAAGGAGAGTGTCTTGGTACGGTAGGACAGGACTTCCAGCCAGGACAGCTGAGGTGAAAATCCTGCACAAATCCATATGAGACACCCTTGCAGCTCAAGACATCCATCAGCTAATCCTCCCTTTGGCAATCTCCCCACTTACCCCTTCCATCAAAGGAGCTTGGATTACAACGGCTGCTGTCCTAATGAGTGAGGCTCTGAGGAGAATGGTTTCCCCAGGACAAAAATAAAGTACTTAGCACTGTGTTGGTCACGTTGCCTCTTAAGAGAACCAGGCACTTAAACTGTTGCTGAGCCTCAGGAGGGAGGTGAGTACCCACCCAGTGTACACACACGAGTTGGGGCTGAGGGAAGCAAAGTGCCCTGTCTCATGCTGCAAAGTAATCCCGACCTCAACAGGGCACAGAATGTACATATCCCACCTTGCAGGTTTTTGAGCAGATTGTGAAGCCAAGGCCCTGGCCATTCACTGTCACTGCAGACCTAGTGGTGTTCTTTGGCAGAGGGAAGGTATTAACTCACGTTTCCTGGCCACACTTCATTTGACTCACTGTATTTTTGCTTTCTTAAATTCTTGCTCCTCCCAACCAACCAGTTTTGATGATTTCCTGGTTCTCCATATCACTTGTTCCTGTTGGTTGTGGCATGGCCCCTCTTTTACCCTAGAGTTCACTGCATTGTGCTGTGTAAATGGTCTTGGGTTGTAAAGTTATCTACTGTGACATTCCCTGTTCTGGAGAAGCACATTTGCAAGATGGTTTTCCCCCCTTCCTTTCCAACCTTTAGAAGTATGGCTGTCACAAGCGGGATGATGGGTTAGGGTGGTCTCATGTGGTGTCACAGAGCTTAGAGAGGGCATTCCAGTTTCTCTGTTCTTCTCATTTCTCTTTTCCCTGTAACTATTGGAACAAACTGCCCATGCCCCTCTAATCAAAGAAATGTGAAGTTAGCAGGAGGCCCCGAATACATTTCCTGGCAACAAGACAAAAGTAAGTCTACTGAGAAGTTTATGCAAAGAGAATATTTCTAGTATATACAGTTGTGTCTTGTTCTCAGATGCCCATACCAAAGCAATTACCATATGGGAGATGCTGACTGGCTGGAAGAACCTGTTCAGTCTGGATCTGTAATGGAGTCTGTGAGAAGCTCAACTTCCTGGTGTGGAAGAAGGTAAGTGTGTGTGAGGAAGGGAGGCTGGGACAGGTTTATTTGGGAGGGCAACCTTTCTGGGCTGGGAGCCTGCTTTTTAATTTATTTGGTGGTCCAGGAAAATTTGTCACGTCACATTCTTCAGCTCCTATTTCCACTGAGGTGGTTACATCACCCCAGAGCCCTAGCTGGCTAACATGGATGCAGCTGTATAAAGTGCAGGCTGGCTGTCTCATGGTGGCAGCAATGTGATTTGTCCCTAAGACAAACAAAGTTGCTCAGGAGAGGTAGAAGTTTGGGTCCAGCCAGGGAAATGCAGATTCAAGGCCAACTCTGAACTTGGAGCCAGCTCATGCTTGGTTTTTTCCATGTCTGCTTTTAGCCCACCCATGGGCTCCTCACATCAGATCCAGAGGCACATTGTGACCTCTCTGTTCCTGTAAGCACAACAGCAGCAGTTTTGGGCATCCTGGGAGAAGTGCTCAGGACCAGTACAAATGCTTTCCAAGTGGTAACTCCAATGATTTGAGAACCATTTTGATGATCTGGAGTTGCAAGGAATCTTGGCTTCAGCACTGTATTTTGTAAAACAAGAGTGAGGGGTCAAGGCCTGCAGGAGCTGGGTCAAAAACTGAGACACATGATTGTGGAAAAGTACCGAGGCCCGAGGAGGGTGGAAGGGGAGAGCCCCAGAATGTGGGGTTTCCACAGCCGAGTGTCAGTGGCCCTCCCACTCACATACTCACTATTTGGTGTCATTCCACACGCCAGCGTGAATACAGGAGAACACTTGATGTTCTTGGGTCACAAGCCCTTGCTCTGGCTTGCCTGGGTTCAGACTCTCGGAGTTCAAAGGGACATTAGTGTACTTACTCATGGAGTCTCACACACCTCTGAGAAGTGTCCAAGTATTTCACCACCATTTCATTCACAACAGTGGAAAAGCAGTGCAGGGAATGGCCTTTCACAGCACAGAGTGCAGCAGTGCCAAAGGAGAACACTTGGGGCTGCCTGGTGCTCAGCTCACTGTGCTCTCCTCCAGGTCTTGCTGTTTCCTCTGCGGAATGCTGCATCTGCTTCTGTCTCATGTTCCTAGTCTATCTTTACACCAAAATCCTAACAGCAGTTTAAGCTGGCATAATTGGTTTTGATAAAACACACCTCTTAAGCTCTTGCAGTCAGGGATTCTCTTTCCAAAAGCTGGACCGTTCCTCCTGCCATGCAATGCAACCATACTTGCAGAGAGTTCATAAATCCATGTGTGCTCTTTAAAAGAAGAAATCAGGAGGGGGTTTTTTGACATTTTTAGGCAAAGGTTCTCTCTTTTTTTTTTTTTTTCCCCATGCAGCCTCCTTGGTAACCAGTTAAAACAAATTCCTCCAGACTGTAAACTGGAGATAATGGAGTTCGCCTTTAATCTCGATCCACTGCAGATCAAGTTACCTCTTAGAAATTACTTATCCTGGCCAAGCAAATGAATTGGAATTGATGTTCTTAATTGTTTTCTAAATTGCTGTTGCCCACTCCCTTCCTCCCCTTCTCTCCACACAGCTGTTTTGCATCAGAGTCTAGTCTAATGGGTACTGTCACTCACACAGGGGGTGAAGTCATGTGGTCATAAAAGAGAAAGATTGGGGGAAGAGAGGGAAATACCACCCAGTGCATTATCTGGCTGTGACACACACAAACTGAATAGAAATAATTCCTCCTAGGGGGCTAGTCCCAACAATGGACACAGTTCTGTCTTGGGCTAGAAAAATTTGGAGACTCAGTCTGCTCTCTGATACTTGTTCCTCTCTCACAGAGAAGGAAGATGGTTAAAGTGCTAGTTTGGGACACAGGAAACCTGAGTTGAAACTGATGACTCTGCAGCAACCTCCTTTGTCTGGTTTTTTGCAAGCTGCTTTGTTTATGCCTTAGTAGCTGCATTTGCAATACATAAATAATACAGTTCCCTTCCATTCTCCACAGGGCAACAATGGTCTTTTATTAGTTGTATCTTACAAAACAGCTTAACCTGCTCTGCATCTCCAAAAAGCACCCCAGTACTCCCTGTGTTTACGTATATCTGTCTCCAGCTCCCTCAGAACTTGCACTGCAAAGCCTTTGAGCTCTGGAAGCATCAGGCCAGGACTAACACCAGAATCTAATCCCTCCACATCTTTTAAAGTGGGCACAGATCTCATGTCTTAAATAGAACCCATTCCCTGCAGACATTTTGCTCAATAAAAGTCATTCCTGCATGTGAAATGTGTCCAAACAAGCTATTCCACCAACTTCCTTGTCCTGCCACTGTGTTCCTTCCCAGCCTATAACTGACCAATAATCCCAGTTTTGCTGCCAGCAGTTTTCCAGAACTCAGCTGTTCCCTTTTAGACCTTGTAATTCCATGGACTGGCAACTGTTTTCTGCTCATCAGTCCATTCAGACTAGAACCCAGAAGAGCAGAGGTTATCCTCTTCTTAACCTCTCCCAGAAGGTCTTTCTTAACGAACAACAGTTGATCACTTACTCTCATTACAATGTCAAGTCACTTTTCTGAGGGATTCAGGGAATTTGCTGCCACATAAAGTCCTGAAGTGCCTGCTGGAAGAGCAGCAGACTCTTGGATACTTTTATGTAATACCTGAGAGCACTGTGTAGGATAAGTCCAAGAAAAAATGGCAGGAAAGGAGGACTTTGAGAGTGAGTTAAAATACCATGGTAGCTGATGGTAATGGTGATAAAAGCTGACTATTGTAAGGGCAGAGATTTTTTCCCTGCTTTTCAGTAAGGAAAATATGGATTTCTTGAGTTCATGGCAGCACTGCACACAGCTATCAGGTACCAGAACACTGTTGACTCTAACAAAATCATGTGCATTTATTCTGCACATGCTGGCCTGTGTGAGCTGCATGTTTAGTGTTCTCCACAACTGGAAAGAGACTCTAACACTGGCTGGCCTGTCCTTACAGTCACAGCCATGCTGTTTAGGCAGCCTTGTTTCTCAGGAGGTGTAATGCAAATAGTAATGGTGATTCATATTAACATCACAGTTCAAATCTACCCATGGCAAACCTTAGTCACATGACTGGGAGGTGTCCTGGTGTGGTTATGGAGAAAACGGTGTTAGAATCCAGAGGGGATGGATTTTGCTTTGCTTTGCTCTTCTGCAATTAGTCACTTCTGAAACAGGCAGGGTCACTGTCCTGGGAGGGAGAGAATGACATGTGCAGGTATTGGGTGTGGTGAGTGAGGTTTTCAAAAGCATGAGTTAGGAGCACAACTTCCAAGTTGTGTGAATCAGGTACACGTAATTAATTGTCTAAATCTGGGATTCATTCAGCTTTCCAACAGTCTAAGTGTCCAGTTCAAAGCTAGTTTTCAGAGCTCTCTCAGACCTCAGGGTAGCAAGACATGAGGCTGATACATCCTGCCCATCACAGGCACTGTGATGGAAGGTCACTTACCTCTATCACCAATCACAGGAGTTGTCCCTTATCTGGTTCTGTCAAAGTGATCCAAAAGAGCAGACTTGGGGTATTGAAAGTGACTGAGTATGACTGTGGCTCACAGGACAATGACCTCTAGGAAGGGATGGCCACCAAAAGGTGTAGGTAGGCAGTGAAGTCCTTCTTCTTCCTTCACATGTTGGCAGTATTTTGCAGTCTGGGAGCGAAAGCAGACAAAAGGTGTTTAGAGAAATGCTCAGGAAGGAACTGACTTTCTCATGACAGCTTCATTTTATCACAGGAGGATTTATTTGTTGGAGCTACAAGCTGAGCTCCTGTGCTTTCTGCTTCTTACCACATTACCAGTAAGAAAGCATTTGCAACCAGCATTTTGCTGAAGAGGTGCCAGGAAGAAAGGAACCCAACATGTTTTTTCTATAGCAGTGTGTCCTAATAGCAGGAAGGAGAAAAAAAACTCATTTGTGCCAATGAAGTAAACAGATGTGACCCTTAGATGGTGCCACCCTTGCTGACACAAGGTACTTGCTGACTCCTTGAATAGCCCCATTCAAGTCAATGTAGCTGCTCTTGGAGTGAGGCTCTGCTCAGTGTTAATGAAGATGTCAGAATGTGGCCCACGGGGAATAAATGCGTTGGGCAAGAAGGGGCTCTTTTATAACCTCCTTCTTAGAACATTTTTGGAGGCCTACATTTGCAGCTGGTTCCTATCTCAAAACCAGGCCAAAACAAGCCCCCCCTCACCAGAAGATGCAAGCGTGCCCAGACTTTTGGAAGTTCCGCTCCAGATCCAAAAGTAGGACTGATCCAAAGCTGATAGACTCCCACTGACCTACACAGACATTTGGCCCAAGTCTCCATGACTTGGGTCCATCCTGACACAAACAAATACACCACACACCAACACTACTGGTGTGTCTGGGCCCATTTTTTTGTAAATATGATCTCTTTTCCCTTGCTTTCTTCTTGCTTTTACATTTTTTTTTAGGGAAGGGATTGGTCTCAGGGAGGCATAAACTCCGTTCTTTTCCATCCCTGATTGAGTATCAAACTCGTCCGCTGAGATTTCTCCATGGAGACATTGGGTTTTCCTGGCAGGCAGGGTTGCAAACTACTCAGCGGAATGTCTACAGCTCTGCAGCTCGAGAGGAGCCAGGAGGCTGGGCATCCCAGCCAAGGGAAATACTGCTGTCGTCCCAAGAACACTTTCATGGAGACTGAGGTGCATACTGGATTAGAGGCGGCTAAGCTGGGTCCTTGTGTTTTTCTGTTGGTTTCCTTTTTCCCCTTGAAAATCTAAAGCATGGGGAAGAGAAATCCACAGACGAGAAATCTGGGGATCCTTGTAGATGTTGAAAAATGTGGTTTGTTAATGGATCTTTTTACTTCTGGTACTTCTGGCTTGTTCAACACATACACACACAAACACACATACAGAGAATAACTTGGCAAGCTTGTGTTTTCGTGGCACAGCACCAGGAAATGGGAGTTCCCCTCCCAACAGAGAAGATCAGGGCAATGAGGCAAAGGTGGGGAATCAGACCCAGCCTGAGTCTCAGTGGAGCGCTGGCCCTGACAACTCTTACACAAATAATCGCCAGGAGCTCTGAACCCATGTTTCGTTGTGGACACAGACAGTGCCGTAGAAAAAACAGACTGAAATTGCTTCTCTTTCATGGCATCTGTAGTGTAAAAATGGTTTTCATCCAAGACATTTGTGGTCGGAAAATCCTGACACCTCATAAATTATCTTAGAGGCGCAACAAAGCTTCAAAAAGATGAAACTCAATGCTGAGGTCAGCAGGAATTTTTTTGCATCTTTCTGCAGTGGAGGAGCGTTTTCAGTCTCAGGAAAACCACCACAAAAAGAGGCAGCAAGAAGCGAGAATAATTCTTGGCATGAGAGCCTCAGTGCTCAGGGGAGTAAGGCGTCTTCTATTATTTATTTTTGGCCACCTCTGTGTTCACACATCATCAGAACATGATCCAAGCGACCAGGGGCAGCCTGATAGTGAGGTGGCTGCTGCAGTGAGGTGACACTTCCAGGTCCACCCAAACACTCAGGCTAATTACACTTACACAGTGCTGGGGGCTGCGTGGGTTGAGCACCTTCCAGGACTGGTCTGACAACACTTCATAGGTGAGGTGGGTGCACGGTAGGGCTGAAGTACTGCAAAACCACAGTCAGCTTCAGTGGGAGGTGGCAGAGAGCAGGGAACAGTGCTGTGAGGAATGGTTTATGGTCTCTATCAGCTATACCCACAAACAGTTGGTTGGCATTTTTTAAAGCTGTTTTGCTATCCCTCCTGACTACAAATGCAAACCCACTGCTGGAGCTCTGGCTGCCCTGCTGTGTGTGGCTAAACAGGCTGTTTAATCCCTCACACCTTCCCAAACTATTGCTAGTCTGAACGAGGACAACTGCCTAGTAGTTTCCTTTGCTCTCTGCTTGAATACTTCTTCTTTGTTACACAGAGGAGAGTTTCCTTCTTCCAGACAAGAATAAGGTGGAGAAAGAGGACCCTGAGGATGATGTTGTACACAGCCTTTTTTAACACAAGAACCTCTGAAGGTATTGAGGTGGCACTCAACTGTCCTCTGCAGCTCCTTAAATCTCATGTTGCTCAAAATAGAGGAAAATCAAGGTGGTGTTTGAAAGGAAAACAGAAATTTGATGTCCAGGGTGGCCTGTGGTTCCCCTGTTGTGGTGTGTAGCAGTAAGGACATAGCCAAAGCCAGTTAGTTCAGGAAAGACAGGCTTCTTTTGCAGGGTGAAAAGTGGAAAATATGTTTCTAAGAAGGCAGAGAGTCTTGTCTCTGTCAGGAGGAAGTCATCTGTCCTGTAGCAGTCCCTGTTGCTGCTCCTACATACTGCCATCTCAATCCATGGCTGGCCTTGCCCTGCAGTGCTCTTGGCAGGAGGTCTGGTGTGCTGTGGAGCGCTGGAGTTGTGCCTGCAGGCTGGTGAGGGCTGCTTGGGAAAGGCAATATCCAGGATGTGACAGCCAGCTCTCCTGCAGGGTCCCAGAGCAAGGGGAGAGCTCCCAACGAAAAGCCAATTTTGCAGTCAGGGACAATCTCCACTCTGGGACAGGCAGTGAGTTTTTTAGGTTGTTATTTATCCCCTCTAGTGAGTAGTCATCAAAATGGCTCCATTTATTCTGTAGCATTTTATGCATCTCATTTTGGAGAGTGAAATTACAGGGTAAGATATGAACTGCTCTCCATCTCTGTGGGTGGACAAAACTTTCAGATTTAAAACTTCTCTCCATATGTTCAGCTATCCAAGTCCCTAGCAGGATCTGACCTCCCTGCCCACTTAGTAAATCAATGGTTTCCAAGGCATGTAGAACTGATTTTATGGCAGCAAGATGCATTTCACTAGATTTATGTTATTAAACTGGAGGGGGGGAAACCTCCTTTTATTTGGGGCAGTCCTTGAGTTTTACAGGCTTGTTTGAGTAAGTAATTATTTTGGTAATGCTGGGGCCTCCTTTATTGAATCGTAAATGCATCCTGAACTGCTCTCAGAATAACAAGCAGACCTTTCCCTGAAAGGCTATGGATTGCCCTGATTAGCAAATCTGAACATTAGTAGTTTACTTTGCCATTAGCTTTGCTGCTGAGAGCTGCCTTAGTTCACTTCTCTGGGACTACTCACAGGATTAAGTGTGTG
The DNA here is from genome assembly GCA_035583155.1 of Acropternis orthonyx. Lineage (NCBI taxonomy): Eukaryota > Metazoa > Chordata > Aves > Passeriformes > Rhinocryptidae > Acropternis > Acropternis orthonyx. Next base: position 28,544,739 of record JAWWEU010000005.1, on the reverse strand, counting down.
TGTAAATGTTTGAACGATCAGTGTCACAAAGGAAAAGAAAAAACAACCCAAAAGCCGTTTCTTTGGAAACATCCTCTCTGACCATGTTAGGAAAAAGGATCAGATAATTGGGATCTTTATGATGCTTATTATAAAAAATGTTTTGGAACTAGTTCAAGCACCAATCAGAAACCACATTGTTCCACTAAATCACTTTCAGATGCCATTTCAGATACAGAATACAATTACTCCTAGTTTAAAAATATAAATGTTCTCTTCATAAAACACACACACACACACACACACACACACAAGTGTTTTAATTTCTTTTATTTTTATGTCTTGGCTGGAGTTCAGGTCTTCCACAAATGATCTGTCAACAGATATTGTGCCATGTCTTTCTGCCAGGCGGTGTACAGAGCCCACTGTATGGTACAGAAATGGACGTGGACATGAGGGCTTTACATGCAGAAGAGCTCTTGCACAACCCAGGGGTCTGGAGGCCCAGTCTTGGATGTCTATGTGCTTAAGAAATAAACTCCAGGCGAAACCTGGAACAAAGATTCTGCCTGAATGTTGCATTAAAAACCCACCAGAAGTGCCTGGAGGGGTTCCTGGCCTGTCACTTTTTGTTATTGGATAGCTGTGGGGTTTTGGGAAGCAAACTCCCTTCCCTATGCGGTGGCTGCCGCCCACGTGCTCTCCTTGTTGTTGGGGGAGCGTGGGGACCATCTGTGATGAGCTCAGACTGCGGGTCTGGCTCTGTTGGTGACGGGAACCCGCCCGCCCTCCCTGCCGCTCATGTGCCAGCACACCCTGAGGTGCCGGCACACGGCGAGGTGGGAAAAGCTGGAGGGGGAAAAGGCTGTTACACCATGGGCTTGGATGGGCCAGGCACCCTCTGATCACCTGTGGTCAGCACAGCCCCTGGGTAAGACCTAGTGTTGGCAGACACATGCATCTCCTTCGTTCTGAACACCCAGACAGGCACCTCCAGAGGGTTCCTCAGCCTCTCTGCAAGGTGTGACTCGTGTCCCAGGAGGGAGCATCCCTGCAGAAAGGTTCGGAGGAAGCCAGAATAACAATAGCTAACCCCAGGCCTTGGGGAGGCAAAGGATTGGAAAGGGTCCCATTCTTCCCAGCAATAGTCCTGGGAAGGTTCCTGAGCCATGAGCTCTCATGGTGTAGCTGCTGGGCTGCACCGATGACTTTTCCACCTTGCCAGAACACCATGTTGACTCCAGGTTGGGACTGTCTGGGACATTGCTAATGGAAATCTTTCCTTGTTCTCAGGAAGTCCTTTGTCACTGCTGAAATCCTTGAGAGTGGTTCTGTTTGGTGAGCCCAGCCGCGAGTCTGCGGGAGCGCAGCCTGCGCTCCTGCCAGCCGGCTTGCCTGCCTTTCAGGGCTTGGGGCCCCTGTGCTGTGTTCAGTCCTGCTGTGGGACAGGAAGCCCACAGACACTCAGAGTGTTGCCCCAGAATCCAGACAAAACCCCCAGAGATGCCAGACCCCCAACAAGCTGGCAAGAAGCCCTGGGAACTTAGGATCAAAACAGGAATAACAAGGCTTAGGGTTGCTTGAGGATGCTGCCATCTTTCAAACGCTCCACAGGCCATCCTTTTCTTTTTCTGCAGAAAGCAAGGGGATTTCTCAGCATCAGGGCAACATGAGAATCCTGAGGGCTGCGTTTTGGAAAAAATATATGGAAACATTTTCATACTTTCCAAAACAAAAGATGCTGAAGGGTTTGTTACTAAGGGAAAATTCCTCTGTTGGTTTTGCAAAGGGTGAGTTTTCTGAGTTTCCTTAGTGCTACTCACGGCTTCTTTAGGAGGCCTTTAGTCCTGACACTGAGAGGAATGGCCTTTGAACTCAGTGGTAGCTTAAATCCAGTGTGTGAAATCCTGGCCCCAGGGAAAGCAGTGGACTCCCAATGACTTGCAGCAGCAAGTGAGATCGGGAATTCAGACATGATGCATTAGCTGACACTACTGGGGCCTCAAGGTGCAGTAAGATATCTGCTCTGAGCCAAACTCTGGGCAGGCATGACCAAAGACCACTTGGGTTCCACGTCTGCAGAGGCTGGGAGGCAATGTTTGAATGGAGAGCAAAGCCATTTCTGGGAAAAGGATGTTTAGGCTGATGTACAAGTAGAAAAAGCATTTTATAGGGATTTTTAAAAGAACAGACTGTTCTTCCTACCACCAGTGACAGTTTTGGAGTGGGAGCAGAGTTAGGCTGACGCAAGGTGACTGTGGAAATTGGACCCTTAGTGCTCTGGGTTTTTAGTGTTTCTGGCCAGAAAACTGGAGCTCTTGCTGAGATGTGTTTACTTTTGTGATGTTTTGCTGTTACAATAGAGTCATAGAACCTTGTTCAAAGACCAGGACCTCCCTGTACCTTGCTGCATCCTTAAAGAACATCCCAGAGATTTTTTATCCAACTGGGCAATACCCTAACCAAGTAAAGAGCACCTCACAGTTCATTTCAATTAGTATTTTTTAATTATTACATATTGGTGTCATTAATCACCTTGTTTTTCAGAAGGGTGGTTGTGACCTTTGCTGCAACATGATTTCTATTTAAAAGAGACATTGCTGACAAATGTTTCCCAACCCTTGTGTTATGATGTGCCTCTTACCTCAGGGATGGAAGTTTGCTCTGCAAACAGGAAATATTTTTCACTGGTGTGATGGGGAAATGTTACAGATCCTGATGTTGTGAACTAGAGATGCATTAGTGATAGGACAAGGAGGAACAGTTTTAAAATAAACAAGGGAAGACTTAAATTGGATGTTGGGAGGAAGTTCTTCACTGTGAGGGTGATGGGACACTGGCACATGTTGCCCAGTGAAGCTGTAGATCCCCTATCCCTGGAAGTGTTCAAGGCCAGGTTGAATGCGGCTTGGAGCACCTTGCCCTAATGGAAGGTGTCCCTGTCCTTGGCAGGAGGTTGGAATAAGCTGATCATTAAGGTCTCTCCCAACCCAAACCATTCTGGTACTCTGTGATTTGATTATCAAGTTTGGGGCACTAGTCCTTGGTAGCGTGTGATTGTTCAAACCTCTCAGGTTTTCTATTTTTCAAGATTGTATTCCTTGCCCCTCTGATTGCAGAAAAGTTTCTATCACAGTGAGACAACTGCACCTGAAAGCTTAACAAAGCCTAGAGAAACAATAAAAAAGTGTCACATTTCTTGTTCCTTTTTATCTTTTCCTTTCTTTTCTTCCATTTTGTGCCTGCCGCCTGATTTCAATAGTGAGGTTTGGAGGCACAGAAAACTGCAGTGGGAAGAAAGCCAATATCGTTTGGGCAGATGGACTTAAACAGCGGTATCAAAGGTGCAGCCTCAGATCCAAATATCACCAGAATTCAGTTTCCATTCGCTCTGATGGTTGACCTTGAGCTCTTCTGCACAACAAAGAAAACTCAATTCACCTCTTTGGAGGTGTGGAAAACCAAGTGTCAGTAGTTATTAGCAGCAGCAGGACAAGTGCCATAGTTGTAGGTATGTGCCTCTTCTGGGGCTCACTCCTCATTCCACGGGAACATTGAAAATGCCAGAGGAAGCAGGAGCAGCGGGAGCAGAGCTAATGGGCTCCGAATGGTGCCAGAATGCCACGGGTGAGTTTCCTTGCAAGCTGCCCATGGAGAGGACCCGTCAGCATACACCAACAGAGCCATATTTCATCTGCACATAAGAACCCGGGATTGTCCTGGGAGGCTGCCTAAGAAATGAGGCTCCATGGTCGGTGCAAAACCAATAACAAATACTGCGTTCCCTCCTAGCAAGGGATCGGAGCGCAGGGGCAGGAGAGCTGGGACAGGCACAGAACGGCAGAGGATGTTTGTTAGTTCTTCATTGTGTCTCTTACGAAGCGTAACCAACCTCGCCACCATCAACAGGGACTGTGGCCATGGAATGAACCCACCTCTGGGACCTGCTGGATATTTTTCATGAGGAGATTTTTAAACAAGACATGTTATTTTTTGTGCAAACATTAAAAAGTACCTGTTTTGAGTATTTTTTTTTTGAGAAAAGAAAAGCAAAGAAAACCCAGTCTTTCCCCAAAATGAAACATTTTTCATGACATGAGAAAGTTCTGTCTCCACAGTTTTCAAGTGTTCTGAAATTTCATATTTTCCTATATGAAATTTATTTGGTTACATTTTTTTAATGTGTCAGAAAATCAGTGTCAAAGTGGAACACATGTGCTCATACATCTGTCAATACAGTTTGATTATGAGAAGTTTATTTTTAAAATATTACCCTATCACCAATATAAAATGTTTTTACCCATTCTGGAAGAGCAAAGGAATTCAAAATCATAGAAAAAGCTCATGATCTGAATGACCAGAAAGAAGAGGAAGGCAGATAACAATGAAAAGAAACAGAGGAGAAGACTTTTAGATGGAAACAGAAGGCATTCAGTGAAAAATCCACTGAGTACAAAAATGGAGAAAAGCAGGATGAAGCTGCTTGCAGAATAGATTTCCTGGTGTGGAGAAGTCCTGCCTGTAGGGACAGCTCTGGATAGTTCACAGGCCTTGATCCAAGTTCAAAAGGTTGTACAAGGATGGTGATCGCAAGGAGGACGGGGAGGAGCTGAACACTGTATTGCTTTTTTTGGATCTTAAGGTTTCATGCAACCTACCATAAAAAGTAGCAGCACTAAAGAGTTTTTCAAAGCCTGTGCATCCTGGGCTGTGACTGTTGTGTGTCACTGAAGGGATGATCCCTCAATACTCCTACAGGGCTGCAGGAATGGGGGTATGTGTGCCTTCATTAGTAGCAAGAGCAAGGCACAGAGGCACGAAGGTCTGGCTTCCACGGGATGGTATCAGAGGTCCTGGGTTCAATGTGTGCAGGGAGAGCCCCCGGAGGAGGCAGCGCTGTAGGAAACCTAAGGATCACTGTTCCTGTGCACTGCTGGGAGCCTGGAGATCACCCAGAACAGGGGCAGAGTCTATCCTGCAGCACAACTTCTCCACAGATAAATACCAGACAGAAGAGGAGGATGAAGATGACTTGCTTTACTCCCAGCACTCTGCCCTCACTGGCAGCAAACCTGTGCCCAAGGGCAAATTCTGCAGAGCCAGCTGCAGTCACGACCTCTGCAGAACACCCACAGCATGGGGTTTCAGGTGCAGGTGCATGCAGGGACCTTGAAAACCACCTCTTGGGTGTGCTCCAGTCTTGAGTAAACACTTCAAGGACACCAAGGAGGTCCCCTGCCTCTCAGGCAGCATGAGCCAAAGTGATAAAAATTGAAATAAAACCCCCCAAACAAAGCCAGAGAAAAGAGGAAGAAAATGCTGTGAAGCCCAAAGGACTAAGGATGTGGGCATACTGCTGCGTGTGTCTTCTTCCTTGCTCTGCTGTCTTTTGGAGTGTTACTGATTGGGGTTTTTTATAATATCTTTTTCTTCCCCCAAAGCCAACAGGCAAGTGACATAAAGCAAGTGGAATTGTGGTTCTGAAGCTGGGAAAGTCGGAGATGATCCCTGGCTGCAGCATCCAGGTCTGGGTTTTGAACTCCCTGTGCAGCACGAGGTGGTGGAGGCCTTCGGCTGGGGTAGGTCTGCTGTGTGCAGAGGGGGCGAGTGGCCAACTTCAGAGTCAGGTTCAGGTTTGGATCGTGAAACCACCCCCTCACGGAAAGTTCAGGGTCATTCCAGAGGCTCAGGAGAGAAGAGCCAATTCCAGCCCTTCTCCTCTAACAATTCATCTGGGCACCTAATGAGGAGAGCCGTCTTCTTTGTGATGACAGTTAAATATGTGCTCAGGCTCATTCCTCAGTCAAAAGTTTACATTGAATTGGGTTTAAATCGGTTTTGTACTGTGGTTGCACCCTAATTTCACAAACATTGCAGGCTGTTCCAGGTTGGAACATGTGGAGAACTTCTAAAGACTGTTGAATTAAAGCGGGTAGATGTCTTCTCACAACCTGCAACCTTGCTCCCACAGCCTTGAATCCACACCATTGACTTGTCTACAGGGACGTGAGAGGCTGGAAACATCTGGGAAGGACCTATAAAACAAAAGCTCTGAGCTCCAATAATCACAACAAACCTGTGATTGATCCTTGGTTTAAAAGCTGCAATTCTCCCCAAACCCTTGGGCTGACTGGACCATCCATCAGATTGTTGGAAAGGAAGCAGAGAGGGTTTGATCAATATTTCAAGCAAATCAGGGAGGTCAATTAAAAGTGAACTCTGAGAGCATGTTCACATCATGGGATCACTGCAAAAGAGATTGTTCCAAGCTCTTAAGCCAGGGGAAAGCATTACAAGTCAGTCATGCCTCCTCATCCTCATGGCCTCCACGGGCACAGATTTGAAGGGCATATCAAGGAGATGGAGCTGGTACAAACAAAGTAACCCCAGAGTCTGTGATTGACACCAGTTGGTGAAAGGGGAGTGAAGGGAGTGCAGTTACTGGGTAGGAAATAGGGACCATGAAGCATGCAGGGTTTTCAGACACTGGGATTTTTTGCAATGTTTATTGGAACAGACAGGCTAAGAGCACTGAGGGATAAAGGATCCCAAATCAAACAGCCTAATTGGTCTCAAATGGAGTGACTAAGGAACTCTCTCCATTCCAAAATGGGTCAAGTTGCATTTTAGAAGGAGATCTCTGAAATTTGAGTGGGAGGCCTGGATAGGAAAACGAATGGATGAACTCATAATTGACATGGATTCCATTATGGCTAATACCTGTGTCAGAACTGCCACTGAATACGGCCTGCAAATCCAGTCTGGGGGAATTCCCTTTAGAGATGTGACCCAGGTGAAGCAGACTATTTGCCATGAGGCTGTGAGGAACTGAGACTTTAATTGCAAACATATGGCTGGGTAACTTTCCAGCAAGTGAAAACTAGGGGATAGATAGAGACCTGCTCTGAAACAGATGATCCAGGAAGGCTTTCACTATCTCCAGTGATGGGTTTCTGTGATCTCATACCATTTTATGCTGAAGAGAAAATTGTAAAGAAAGGAAACGTGATGCCAAAATACAGCATTGGCACGAAGAGCCTTGTGATTTTAGGAAGAATGAGGGTGATTTTACTTCAGCATGGTTCCCTGTTTGTGTCTTTTAAAAGGCAACAGTGTGATCTTCAGCTTTCTTCTGTCCTGGAGAAGATGTGTCATGAACAGTTGTGCCTGGGGTCAGTCCCAACCTGAAAGGGTGGCCTGAAGGACAAGGTCATCACTCACTTGTGGTGGGGCCCAGTGTGGCTGCTGGAATTGCCTCTCCTGGTGTTCAACAGGCAGGATGAGTGCACTGCAGCAAGGGTGTGGACACCAGCTCCTGGATCTGATTGCTTCCATAGACAACAAGGAACACCTCTCCCCCCACATCCAGCATCAACAAGGAGTATGAGCACAGGTCATAGAGGACCAAGAGCCCGAATGCAAAGCCAGCTCCCCTGAGAAGCGGGAAAGGGCGCTGTAAAGGCTGCCCACCATTATCTCCCATTTTTCACAGCAGTGTGATCCCAGCAGCGCCGTGTCAGAGCTGGCCGGTAGCACAAGGAAAGGGGAGAGGCTGCAGAGCCTTCAGTGCACTCAAGGCCTCTGCAGTGCAGACCGTGTTTAATTCTTGTCTCTTGCTGTCTCTCCTCATTGTCCTAAAGGTTTTCCATGCTTTGCAGAACACCTTTAACTCTAGGAAGTTCAGGTGTGTTTGTGCTTTCCTCTGGGACCTGGAAGCTTGTCTTTATGCATAATGAGGGGCAAAGAACTGTTGTCTGTGTGACTGGGAAAGAGTAGAGAGGAACGTGGGCTGGCATTGATCCCAAGAACAGAAGGGATGAGCTCAAGGGAGTTTTCCTTTCAAAAAGTGTTTTTGTTTGTCAGGTGACCTTGAGAGAACAAGAGCTTAACAAGGCAAAGAGTTACTCTGCAGTGGCTAGACAGGAACTAGCTGGGTCTGTTTTGTTAGTTTTGTTAGGTTGCATGACATCTTTGGGGTCCTGGCTTGGGAGAAGCAGCTCCTTTGTGTCACAGATGGACTGTCCATGGAGAACTTGGGCCTTGGCAGCACTGGAGGAGTTTTACTCCTGAGTTTTGGAGGCTCAAGTTTAGAGGGAATTGAGGAAGGCCTGTACTTCCTGTGGAGAAGGGATTTCTCCTTCCTTGAGCAAGCATGCTGGTAAGATGAGCAATATTTCAAATGTCAGCTGAGGGTTTGGCTTTTGGAAGAGAACCAAAGATGAGTTTGAACAAATATGGCAACCTGTGAATGCTGGTTTTGGGTCCATAACTACACTTTTGCATGTGTCCTAAACATTAAGGTTTGAGGAGACAAAGACTGTAAGTAACTTACAGACTAATCTCTGCTTTTGATGATGTTTAGCAGTTCGCACAGGCCAAAGCACCAATTTTGGTCAGGATAATTTTTTTAAGAGCAGTGTCAGGGACATCTGTGGCAAAGGCTCTGGTTGTGCCGCGTAGTCCCGAGAATGAAACCAACGAAAGTTGGGTCTGCAAAAACTGAGGCATTTCACAGTAAATATTCCCTAAACCAGTGACCACATGTCTGAAAAGGAATATTTATGCAAAATGGGAAGGGAAGTTTCATAACAGCACTCTGTAATAAAATAACAACAGTGATGTATGCACACATGGACACACAAAGTCGTTCCAGATAAGATCAAATATCCAACACTTCCAAGTTGAAACACTTCTATTTATTTTTTCTCCTTATGACTATGATATATAATTTTTCTTGGTGTGACAGTTCCAGGCAGAAGTGCTGTAGACAATTCTATCAGCCACTGCTAGGGACAAACTCTCTTCTTTGCCTATATCAATGGATGTGCCCCAACTCCCAGTCCTCCCTTCCCTCAAGTCCTGCTTGCTTGATGCATCCCTTTCCAGGACACTGGAATGCATCTCCACTTAGATGTTCAGTGATTTTAGCAGGTAACATAGAGGCAGAGATTGAAGCAGAGCCATCAGAGGAATAGTGGGGTCTGTTGGAAGGGAGGAAATGTAGAAAGGAGAGAGAAAAGGAGGCAAAAAGATAGAAGTGGAAAAGAGAAGTGAAAAGGGGAAGGTGAAGAAGGAAGAGAAAGAAAGGAGAGAAAAAACAAGGACCCAAAAGAATGACAAATTACTCCTCTGAGCCCTGTTATATACTGCATAATTTACAGTAAATTGAAATATTGTTAATCTATAAAGGCTGTATTGTTCTCTTTTCCTCTTGGCCAACTACTGCTGACGTAAGCAGGAGCTCTGCTCTGGGCTGAAGAAGTGGAGAGCCTTGCAAGAGAGCCTGGTGCCCAGACTGGAGCTGGAAGAGGGATTTGGCCTCTCCTGCATAAAGACTTTGAGGACTCAGGCTTAGAGGAACCCAGGGAATGTGAGGTTGTTGGGCAAGTGTCAGGAGCTTTTAGTTAGTGTTTCTTCTACAAAAGCTAATAAAAATGCATCTTTAAATCTTGTCCAGGAAGATGTCAGAACTCTCCTGCAGAGTTAATATTCCTAACAGAGACAGCTTAGTCATTGTAGGATAAGGCATAGTTGTGCTAGGAGTTCATATATCCTGCAAGCTTACTCCATGATATGTATAAATGTATGCGTGTGGTTATATAAATGTGTGTGTGTGTGTGTGTGTGTGTGTGTGTGTGTGTGTGTGTGTGTGTGTGTGTGTATCACTGTGTATAAGCTTATGCAGGTATCTGTTTTCTCCCCATAATTCAGTAACTCTGCCTGCAGCTTTGCAGACTCCAGGATCCTGGCCAGCCGGAGCAGGAGAGGCTGCCAAGTCCGTCAGGTTGATGGAGCCAGCAGGCTGCTCCACCTGACTGTCTGGAAGCATTCTTTTGCTCTCTTGGGAGGTTCCCAGCACATCTCCATTTCCTCTGAAGGAAGGTTCACCCATGACTGCCAGCATCCATGTCAGGTCTTCTTTCCATGGGTGCTGTGGCTGCAAACCCCACAGATCTATGCCCCTTCTTAGCACTGTTTTAGCCAACTCCCAGCTGCACAAGTCCTGAAAATTTCCAAAGTGTAGCTTGTGAAGCAGGTGAAAACACACAGGCTCTTGGCTAGTTTATAGCTGCTTTACAGGAATACAGGGGATGGTCTTATTAAGAATTCTGTATATCTCACAGCCTGGTGAAGACAGTAGCAAAACATATTTTTCTGTTCTTTTAAAGGGAGAACTTCCTTGTCAACAGCTGAGAAGATTCTGAAGAACTCCAAGGTATGTGAGGAGGCAACAAGGGCACAGCTAAAATTTATATTATTGTTAAGTTTCTATGCTAATCTCAGGAATGATTGCACTGAGAGGTAAATTCTTTCCTCACAAATCTCTGGTATTCAGGTGCCCTGTGGGAGCAATGCAAAGACACAGGAAAGATTTTCACCACTTGATCTCAGCATGTGGCTCTCATCTGGTGCTGTGCTCTGTCTGCTCCTTGCCTGGGACAGTGTCAGAACAAGTGGGGTTTTCAAAAGTTATCTATATAGGGGAGAGCAAGCATATTCATGTTTTCCTCCCTGCCCAGACTAAGCAGATTTCTCCAACTGCACCTCCTCTTCTGGTTCCTCCTTCCAAGTGGAGGTGGAGGATGGTTCTTCACCAAACTTGGAAGCAGAGGTTTGCACAGCACTTGCACAGCACAGATTGACAGATCTGTAGTCATGCCCTGCTGTTTCACTGCCTAATGGATATTGTTGTCTCTTCCTGTGCTTAGGGCTCCTTTTACACCTGGAAGTGCCATCCTAAGTGCATGCACAGCAGTGAGGTGGAGCCCTGAAATGGGAGAGAGGGACAGCAGAGAGACAGGAGAGGGGGAAAGAAACGCCAGCAACCAGCCCCAGATGTTCAGTGAATCCATGAGCAGGTACCATTGGCATGTGCTTGTGAAAAGGGCAATGCAATAGCAGAGTAGCCTCTGTGGTTCTGGCTCACTCAGACAGGTCTCTTCTACCTGTCATTAAAGTATGACATGTTCACCCTGGTCAGAAGTCCATCACTTTTTCAGCTCACTGTAGTTTGTCATACAGAGAAAAGACATGCACCTCCATGATCCTTCCCTCTTCCTTAACACAGAGGCTCCCAAACCATGACAAAGAACCCTGACAACCTTCTTTATGTGTTTTGGAGCACTTACACTTGTATTGTTAAACTCTGAATAGAGAGTTTTTAAAAATAGTTGGTTCTCCAGACCAACTACAGGCTTCTATAACCTCGCCAGCCAGCCATGGATCCAGGGTGGGAAGTGCTGTTTTGGCCAAAAAGCTGTCAATTTTTATTATTTTCTCTTTTTTTGTTTGTTTGGGTTTTTTTAATTATAGCAAGAATTCAGGTAAAGAAGAACTGCATTTTAAAAGGAGGTGAGAATTAGTGAAGGAGCAAACAGGATATTTCTTTTTTTGCTTCTGTGGAAAGGGAGAAAAATGAAATGGCTGCCTGTGGAAACATGGAAGGTCTCCAGTGTAATGAATAATAAGAATAATTTCAAATATATTTTCTGAGATCTGAACAGTATTTATATGCAAATACTATCTGAGAAGGTAGTGGGAAAAAAACAGTTTTCCTAACACTGGCTGGGAAACAAAATTTGTAGTTCTGGAAGACTTGCCATTTCCATAGGAACCAGATGAGATGAAGTAGAAAGACTTAGCAGAGGTGATTAAAAAGTATTTTATACTGAAAACAAACTTTCTAGCTGAATGACATAAATTACGTTTAAGGGAGCAAATGGCTTTATAGCAAGTTTAATAAAACATGCCAGTATCTGCCCTTTGGTAACTGTGTGTTAGAAAGCCTTGGAGAGCAACAAGCTCAACTGCAGAGCAGAACCTTGGAGAAACCACGTCTCTGGGGGGGGCACACTGAGTTGGTGTAAATGTAGTTTGTGCTACCAGAATTTTGGGGTCCTGTTTATATTTAAAACCTGCTGCACTTCATAAATCAAGAAAGGACCTTCACTAATTTCCCTTATTCTGAACAGAGGTTGGAGGTGAGTGATGTGGGCAGAACTGTTCATCCCACTGTTTGGTGTTTGGGAATTTTAACAAGAGAATAATTACGGATGATATCCTACATTAAAGGTTTGCCTAATTGTGTGTTTTGTTTTGATTATTTTAGCAGTAATAATTCTGTGGTTTCTGTACTCACCTTCCCAAAGAAGGGAGCCATCACAAACAAATGAGCTACTTCCTCTGCAGTGTTATTTCTGTTTTGGTTTATTAGTGAGCTAAAAACCAGCTTTGATCTACCCTCCAGCTTGATATGTTATGAGGTATTTTCATCAAACTCTGCCCTTGATTGAACTCATATTAATCTCAGTAAGATTAATGCAAATATATGTTCTTAGAGGTTTCTGGACAGCCAGATGGGATCTTGCAGTTAGACCTTGCTGGTGTGAGCTCAGTGGACACCACTGCTGGGACTGAGATCTTTCTGTTGAAAAATCATTGCAGGATTGGGGCGTAAGAGCAAACGCACAATTAATGCATGGCCAAAGCTTGCCTGTATGTGTTGGTCCTTCTCCCATTGATGGCAAAACTCCCATGGAATTCAGCAAAGTGGAATGGAATCTGCACAGAAATTATTTTTCCCAGAACAACTTTGCAATAACCAGTGGATTTGCAAACTCCTCACTCTGACACATTGAAATAATTTGGGACTTTCATTCCGTTTTGCTTTAATTGGACTTACACTACATCTGACTCTTCCTAAGTGGGTTGCTATGCCTAAAATATGTGCAGGCATGTTTGCACTCTCTGAGGGAACATGGAGGTTAAACTGGAAGGCGAGGTTATGTTAGCAAGGATATTTTCTTTTTATACTGCTTCCAAAGGCAACCCTGTTTTGGGCTCACCACTCTGCCTTGACCGCTCTGTGCCTTTCCATACCAAATCATGCTGGGATTTGATGATAAAGCACATCCTCTTTCCAGGAGTGAAGCCAACCCCTACATCCTAACTCACTGGTGTTCTGGTACCTTAGGCACTTTGTGGTCAGAAGGCAGACTGCAAATGCGGGTATGTCCAAGCCCTCTGGAGGAAGACAAGAAATTTCTTACTGAGCCGCTGTTGTCCATTTGATTCCCAGTTCCTTTGTTTTAATGCTTCTCGGGCTGTGCCATCTGAGACAGCTCTTAGCTGGATACCAGCACTTGCAGGGCCTGATTTGGTTCATGTCTTCTATAAAAGCTTTCCATCTCTGACCAAGGTATTTCACATCAGGGTAAAAATGTGAGTAAATCAGAGCTGGCATCTATCCCAGACATATCAATTCCCTTAATTCCCTTTTTCCTGTGGCTTTGGGACAATCAAAATAGGGAATGTTTCCATTGCTATACCTTTATGAAAGTACAATATGTGAACGCCATATCCTGAGTGCATCCAGTGTGTTCCCTTGCCTTGGTCATTACCAACTGCACAGCTTTCCCTGGCAATTATGTGAAATGGAGCGCTGCAGTGGAGTAAATCTTTTGGCAGGGCTTGGCTCCAGGGAAGATCAAAACTCCCAACATGACAGCTAATGGGACAAGGGGAAAGAGGGTGGAAGCTCTCAGTCCCAGCCGGCCAACACTAACACGGTCGAAGGCAACAGGAGGTGCCAAGGTGTCTGCTTGCAAAATTTGGAGAGAGCTGGGGGGATCGGAGAGAGGGCTGCACTAAGGACAGTTTTCCTGGCAGGAAAAGCCGTTTACAACAACGGAGGAGCAGTGGAGACAGCTCATCCTCTCCGAGAGGACACGTACTGTCTTTTTTAAGATACGTTACTCTGCATCCCTGGGGCAATGGTGCTTTGACCTGGGTGGAGTACACCGAGCATGGCCTGGATCCAGGGGTGTAAACTGAACGCACAGTAACTGTCAGGACAGGGTGGCATGAACGGGGTGGTGCAAAGCACCTGGTCCCCAGGGGTGGCAACCAGTGCCCTTCAGTGGGTAGAAGAGTTAGAGAATTTCTGCTGCAGCATGAGGCAGAAGGCAGAGCAGAGTGCCAGGGCTGCCTGTAAGGAGCCCGTTTATCTCCAAGGAAGAGTTTCTCAGACTCTGATCCACAGGCCTTTGGTGGTCAATGAAACATCCAGCAGTGGCTCATGAAACAATAGCAAACCCTCTCTCCTCCCCTCTAACAGACACAGAAGCAAGCACGCAAACAAAATGGGAGGAAATAAGAGCTACTATAGATTAATTTTGATTCTGTGAACTTTCAAATTTTAGTCTTTTGTTTATTTGATTTGATATATGAAAAATATACAAGCTAGTCTTTGGATTGTTATTTTTTTTTCTGTAAAAAGGTTAATCCTTGGACTTGAGAAGTTTAAGAAATGTGGCTCTGAGGGTGCTATTTTTGGGGCCAATTACAACAGCATTGAAATGTTGAAAGATTCCTTTTGTTTGTTGAAAGATTAGGCTGAAGCCCTTCAGTCTATAAAAGAATAATAAACCCTAGCAGGATAAAATCCTTCATTGCAGTGAGGATACAAAAGCCACCTCAGAGTGATACGTGGCCTGGGCAGAAGCACAGGGCTGGCAGAGCTGGAACTGATAATTGCTAGAGCTATCAGAGCCCAGAAAAAAAGACTGTGAGCTCTTGTTTCATTCAGCTTATACAATCTCATCCTCCACCCCCTGCCATTATCTAGAGTTGGTTCAGTAGCATTTGCAAAATGAGATACGTTTACACAGTGTGCCCAGCCCCTGTTGGTGTCCTTCAGACTTGTATAATCTCCTCTGAAATGGGTTGTTAGAGTGGAAGGATTGGCAAATTCACATCTCCTGAAATCCTGGAGTGAAAATGAGCTCTAACTGACCTTTTCTGCCTTGCCAGTATTGTCTTCTGGGCTGTTCTGGGTTTGGGTGCCAGGCAGCATTTGTCTTGCAACTGAGTAGAGTTTGCTTTTCAGGTAATCCCACTTGGACAAGCGTAATTTCTGGATTATTAGTAAACCACCTTGAAAGTCATCAGCAGTGAGGGTTATGTAGGTGTGCCTGCCTCTGATTTTGTGGACATTAGCTTCATGTACAGGAGAGCATGGCTGAACTGAGGAGCTTTCCAAGGGAATGGTAGGATTGAGGAGAGGTAGGCAGTCCAAGGTGCAGAAACTAAATGGGAAAATGAAGCTGCAGGTAAGGGCCAGGCATACCTTTGTCCTGTCTGGCTGAAGCAACACAAATTCAGCAGTGGGAATGGCATAAAGCACCTTGGGACAAGGGGTAGTGGGTGTGTGTGACACAAACAGCAGGTGACAACTGTGTCCCGGGTTATGGACTGAGAGCCACTTGTCCATGCAGTCGCAAGGAGCAGGAACTTCTCAGTCAGGGAACCAGCCTGAGGCCTGATGGGCAGCAGCAGGTCATGTCCAACAATCTGCTTTTGGAAGTTCTGTCCAGCCTGTCTCTCCCAAGCTGAGTACTGATCCTGCCACCCCAGCCCATTCTTTTGGGATGCTGCATTACCTGTCACACTGGAGTATGAGTGGAGCACTAACAGAGCCTGATAAAAATCACATGGTGCCTTTCACTGTTGTCTTAGCCAAGTTTCAGTGTGATTAATCACACTATTCCTGCCTAAAGTTCCCATCATTCATGACAATTTTAATTCATTTCTGACAGGTGTGTTACATGGAACAGCACTTTTCTCATCTGTCAGATACCTCAGTTTCACCCCAAAAAGTGCCCCCTCTCCATAGCAAATGAGGTTATTCTTCTGTGTCTCATTTCTTCCTGGGACTGTGGTGAGGATTAATAAGCAGGCATTTGCAAAGCGCTCTGTGATCCTCTGAGTAAAGGTTTCATGCAAGGGTGAGGAGTTGTCCTTAATAGAGCTGGTGTGTGTGTGACCAGGTCAGCCCACAGCTGCATGAGCCTTTTGGGCTGTCAGCGGGCACAGCGCGTCACAGGCACAGAAAGGGGAAGCTGTCTTCATTCCCCAGCTGTGACCCGTGTATATCTCACATATCCTTGGCATCAAAGCTTGCCTTGGCATGCTGACAGGGATGAATATCCCTCAACACTCAGGCTGGGTGACAGACAGCTGGAGTCCGTGGCACATTCAGGTCTTACAAAATCAGCCTCACTAGGGTTTGCAAGGTGGAAGGAAATCTGCCTGCCCTTGAGTCTGTGAATTTGACGGCAGAGTGGAGGGGCTTTTGGGCAATGGGGAAGAAAAAGAAACTCTAAGAAAAATGATTTCTACCCCAGGTAGCAATACCAGCAGAAATGGAAAACAAGATCCCTCAAACCGAAAAACCTGAAGCCATGACCAGCTCCTACTCAAATGGTGTCTCTGCATAATGTTTGCAAGGCTGTTTAGGGCAGCTGTTCCCACCTGATGTAGCTATCCTGCATTCCCTTCTCACCAGTGGGCTGATTATAAACTCAGGCTAAGCAGGTGATGTTTAGATGGCTGTGGTTCTGTACACAGGTCCTACTTTTATCAGGGTGTAGGGGTGGTGCTCCAGGAGCACTGGAGTCACTTGTCTAACTCTGACCTTTCAGATTTAGAGGATTTGGGATTTCAAAATTTGGGTCTGATGAATCAGAGCAGACTGTGACTTCCTGCCACCTCTCCTCCTAGTGCCAGCTCAGCACATGGAATCACACACACGAAGGCAGGGATGCAAGGTCGGTGCTGTCTGATCCGCCCTCTTGATGATAGGAAAGCACAGCCCTCCCTGGATGACAGAGTCAATCACCTCGGCAAGGAGGAGCAGTGGCCAGAGAGATGTGGGATGAGTCAGACACTTTACCGGGGACTGGGAAATCAGAACGGAAGGCAAGGGTTTCCAGGACTCAGATTAATTGCAGGGAGGGGGCTTTCATGGAAGGAGAGGTCAGTTACAATGGATAATGCTTTGGCTTCAACTTTCCTAGGAAGCTGCAGCCCAGAAGATGTCTTTTCCCTGCCAAGCGAGGGCCAGTACAATGACACCCTTCCCCCCCTCCCCAGCCTCCACCCTCTGTAATGCAGTCATTAAAAAGGAAGATTACTTTTCCTATGCCACACATTAACACTGTAGCTGCTGGAGCAGCATTCCCGTGCTGGATCTGTGCTGCCATGGCAGACCAACAGCGCCATGGGCGAATGTGCCTGCAGCCTCAGCTCTGCTCCCAGCTCCGGGAATGCAACATTGAGTGAATGGGGCAGCATCGTCTTGGCCCCCAAAAACTGCTGTTCTGGAGGCAGCAGCAGAGGGTGGGAGCGGCCTCTCCACAGCTCACATCCCTATCCCCTTAGCTCATAGCTGTTGAGCTCTGCCTCTTCCACTGGGCTCTTCCCTCCCCTGTTGCCTTCCCTGTCCTTTTTATCACTGCAGTGGGTCCAGGCTGCATGGATCAGACAGGGAATCTGCTCAGAGTTAACATCACCCCATGGGGGCTGCAGCTCAACCCCTGGCAGAGTCAGTGAGGTTTGGGTTTCTATTGTATGGGACTTGCAAAGGTGCAGTCCAAGCCCAGCTCTCCATAACCAGCCAAGGGCTCCTGACAGAAGATGGAAGTTCCACCCACAAGGACTGAAGCCTGGCAGGAGACTCTTTGGAGAAGCCACCTCCTGCCTTGGGAGGGAACCAGGGGAGAAGGTGACTCTCAAAGCATCACTTGGTGACACCACATGTCTTGAATTTCTCCACTCTGTCCCAGCACTCTTTTTATGGAGCCGAGGAGAGGAGTATGGCTGGGTGGATGCTACTGTCCCCTCAAAGAGTAGCTGTGCTTGCTGATCCCCATGTTCCATTTCAAGGCACGCTCCTCTCCAGTGCACTTTCTGGGCACAAGAAAATACCCTAAAGCCTGTAGCTGTGGCAAAGCACTACATGACTACTGTGCAAGCCCTCCACAAAGAAATGAGATTCACCCCTGACCGCTGCCCCTGCAGAGAGCTCCTCGAAACACTGCCAGGCTTGCACCAGTGCCTTGAGGGGAAGCAGCTGCCATTGTTCACCCTGTGCCCAGAGGTCCCTGGGCAGCAGCTGCACAGCCCAAGTGCTGCCCATTTTGTCATGTGCCATCCATCATGCTGGAGGGATGGGCAGTAACGTCATTGTGGACACCGGTGGTGTGTCACAGCCACTGGGACTCCTTCCATGCGGTTTCTTGGGACCCACTGCAGGATGGGCAAGAGTGGGAGCTGGTTCCACAGCTGCTTGTGGCCAGTGATGCTACTTTCATCATCAAAGCAGAACTTCTGGCAGCATGTGTGGGCATTAGCGACAGATCCTCTGCTTGGACCAGCAGCTTCAAGGCCTCCCAGGTCCATCCCATCACCTTCACCAGCCGTGTTTGCCCAATCTGCGCTGCTGCTTCCCTGGAACAAAGCAGAATCACTGCAGGCTCCCTGGGCACAACCTCTAGGACACATGAGGGGATGAGGACCCTGTTCCCCATCTCCAAGTGGGAGAAGGCTGCGGTGCGAAAGGGTTAAGCCGTGTTGTTGATTGTCACATGGTGCTGGGAATGCAAAGGGAGCTAGAGAGGCAGCGGCACATCTTGACTGCACATGTGGCCTCTACCACAAACACTTCAAAGTGCTTCCCTCAGACTGACGGAACAGCCTGACGCCGACTGTAAATGCCCTTGACACGCAGAGTGGAAAATATCAAACGCTCCGGCGTTCCCCCTGAAACGCAGCCTGTTTTCGCTGGGAAGGCCTTAATGAACCTGCGCGGGAGAGGAGGAGGGAGGACAGGAGGTGTTACGGGTGGTTCTCATTTAGTCCTTGTATGGGTACATGCCAGCCCGGGCAACTGGACTTAATCTGAGCCAAATCCAAGTGCTCAAGGACATTTTAAAAGAGGCTGGGACATCAGCTTGAGAGGGCTCCATATCAAGATCCCACCACACCTTCCCCCCACACACTGCTGCCTGCCCCAAACTTTGCCAGAAGGAACAAAAGGGTTTTGAGGCTGGAGGCTTCCCCCTTTCCTCAAGGAACCCCCATCTTCTCCCATCCGTGTGGTGCCTGTGCTCCCACTACCCCCAGCCCTGAAATGCCCACCCTGATCAAGTGCTTTTGTGACACTGAAATCCTCCCCAGCCTTGGCACAAAGCTAGTGCCAGAGGAAACCTTGTTGTAGTCACATCCCTCTCCTGGGACTGTGAGATGGGGCAAACCTCTTTGCTCTGCTCTAAATAGGACAGGCCTCTCCTGCCCCAGTGGAGAGGGAAAGCCTTGAGGACTGCAAGAACAGATCTTGGTCACTGGTAGCATCATGGAGTCACTGGGGGCAGTTTGCCATAGCCCTGCTTGGGGAATCATCTCCCCTTCGTGACCCTTGACAGCCCAGAACCTGCAGTCCTGGCTGGGGATCTGAACTGATGGCTCTGGCTGCAGTGGCTGAGTAGGTGACATCAGCCAGCAGTGCAAGGGAGCGGGGCAATGTGCCCCAGAACTTTGAGGCCATTTCCCCAGGATGGGGGCCAAACAGGGACCCTGATGCAAGGGAAAAGCACCACATAATTCTTGCTGCGTGAAAACCTGCAGGCAAAGGGCAAGGTGCTGCCTGTGCTGGGAGAGATGACATGAGGTACCGAAGCATGGCCAAGATGACCAACAGCTCTTGAGCCTGAACCAGCAGCAGAAGGACACAGTCTCTGATGGCCCCTTTTGACTGTGATCCCCACAGACTTAATGGGAATATGAGCATGAGTGATGGCAATGGAGCAAGTGTACACAGACAGACAGAAATCTTCTGCCCAGCCAGATGCAGAAGAGGGGACAGAAGGATGACGGGCCTGTGTGCGGTCTGCTTGGCTCCAGCACAACACACATCACCGAGAGGCAGAACAGGGCTCTGATGACTGTAGGCAGGGATCCATTGGTTATGACACATTTGGCATGAACAAAATTGCCTCATAAAATACTACTCAGATCAGCAAGAACTTGAGGGATCTCAGGAGGGAATTGAAGGACAGGAAAGTTCAGACGATTGGAGGCAAGACCCCTCCTTGCATTTTGGAAGCAAAAGCAGACAGAGGAAGGAGACCACCAAGGGGAAAAAGGTGTAAAATGGAGGTGTTTCAGAGCATGGAGCATCGGGTCTGCTTCCTGAGGGACCATATGAGGTGGACCACCTCCATCTCTCTGGGAGAGCTACCAATTTTCTGGATAACAAACAAGGTAGAGCACTTAAGAGGGTTTTAATGGAACATCTTTGGGGAACAATATTAAGAGGGTAAACAGAAGACGTAGGCGCCACCATAAACTGCTGAATCCTGGCAGCACAAATGTTAAAAAGCAAACCTAGAAGCATGGTAAACAACAGGAGGTGGAAATCGCCACTGATGGCACAAGAAGTGAATGGCTTGGGATTTCTGAAACCTGCTAGGTGGGTTTACCCACCAGTGAGCTGTTGGTGTACCCTCTGTTTGGAAAAGATGCTATTGCCTTCTTTAGTGTCTTCTTTTCCTTTTTGGAAGGGTGGGAGGTGGAGTGCCCACTCTCTGATGGATCCCGGGAGGAGACCTTGGCTCAGCTCACTGTGAAACACGCTGGCGAGTGTGAGGGGATGGTGCCCAAGACAGTGGGAGCCTGCACCGGGGGAGTGGGCAGCCAGGGGGATTGGGTCCAGTGCTGGGGAGCCTCCCGGTGCCGCCAGAGCCGGCGGGGGATGGCAGCCTGGCACAGCCAGCGTCCCCCTGTGCTGGTCCCCGCTGACAGATAAAGATGGATTGATCGCTGAGTTGTGGATTGATGGCTGCTGTCAGCTGGTGGCCTGCCTCACCAGCCAGGGAACGGAAGCAGACTCCATGCCCAGTCCCTTTAAAGGCTTTTTGCCTCAGGATATGATTTATTGTTAGAAAACAAAGGATGTTTAAGGAAAAAAGAAAGCCAACACAAAATAAAACATCTCAATTGATGAAAGCTGTCTTTGGTCCCCAGTGGCTTTTTCCCCTCTTGTGAGCCTGGGAGCTGAGGAGGGATACATTCCCCCCCAAATAACCCCAAACCAGCTTCCTCTGCCTTTTAGGTATGCAACTCTCTGGTCTCGTGATGGGCAGGAACTCCATAACCTATTCCCAGGCTGTCTCCCTGCCAGTGAGCATGACACTATGTGCAAACACAGAAAAGCTCTGACCAGAATTATTTATATGTGATGAGGGACCGGGTTTTTAAAAGCAGAGAGGTGCCCAGCACTAGCCTCTGGTTCTGGAAAAAGAACAGCTTCCCTGGGCTGAAAATAATTAGGAGTACAATTAAGGAGTGGAAGGAATTATTTAAAGAAAATTGAACAGATGATAATCAGGGAGTGTTTGAGGCTGTTTTGTGAAATGCTGTAAAATCAGTGCTATTCTGGAAGCTTGAATGCTGTTTTGCAGAAGCTAGCCCAGCTAAGAGGGAAGGTGGAAGCAGGGGTGTTGTAGGTTTAGCACAATATATATACATAGATAAATAGCATTGTGAGCATATGTATGTGGCACTGATGTGCGTGTTGATGTTAACAGTAAATAAAAAAGGAGGAATCTGATAGTGGTGAGTAGAAACCAGTGAGAACCTGGGAAGAGAAACTAAAGGTAGGAGTGAAAAACCTCTTGCCACTAGGGTTAAGGATGATTGTTTAAATGTATCAAGAAAAGCCAAATCCTGTAATGACATCGCAGACAACAATGGGAAAATATTTATCCTGTGTGTAGGAGAGACAAAGTTATTTGTTCAAAATTTATTTTTCTCTTTAGAAAGAAGTAGGATGACACATCCATACTTTACAGAGATAATGAAACACTTTGTATTCCAGCAGTGATGAAGCCAAATGTTAAACAGCAGTGATTAAAGTTAGACATTTTGCAGGATCAGATAACTTGCATCAAAGGATAAACAAATTGGCCCAAGAGCTCTCTGAACCATTAGTGTCGATTTTTAAACAAATCTGGGAACTCTGGGGAAGTTCCAGAGGACTGGGGAAAAATCTAACACCAGACTAATAAGGCAGTAAATAAGATGGGCTATGAAAACAAGTGGTGTTTGGCAGGACGTGGATCCAGAAAGACTGATCATAAGAAAAACCTTTATGGAACACAGTCCATATGGACTCACAGTATGTCGCATAATTAGCGTCAATCAGCTGTGGTTTGCAGAAAATACAGACTTTTTACTGTTTGTGATGGGGTAATGACCTTAATTGACAAGGGGGCGTCGTCCACGTAGGTTTTTGTGGGATGCTTGGCTTACATCAGCATGGCATCTCAAGGAATAAAAGGGAAAAAGTCATCCCTGTACAAAACCAGTGCCATTGGGATTTGGTTTTATGGTTCTATAACTGAGTCAGTTGGAAATTTGGAGATATTGTCTGGTGGGGTTTTTCATTATGGGACCACGCAGGGGTCTGATTAATAAGAGTGTTGATCATTGCTGGAGAAGTGGGCAGACAGTCAGGAGAGGGGTGAAGCTCAGCACGGGCAGGCAGGTCCCTGAGCTCTGTCTGTACTAACCAGGCCTTGTGTCCTGGTCCCCAGCTCCCGCAGGGGAGGGAGCTGCTGCAATGTGCCAGCATTCCCATCTGGGTTTCCTCTGTCTGCAGACTGAGGCTCTGGGGTTGCTGGTACATACCCAATGTGGAGCTGGGACGCAGCCAAGGCATGCCTCTAGATCTGAGATTTGGGAAGCATTCTGGGATAACCTCATCTAGGCACAGCTTGGGTCCCTTGGCCAGGAGGACTCCCCTCAACAGTGTGGATCTTAACCCAGCTGCATGCAGGGTCTTCTGTAGCTTGAAGGTTTGATCAGCTGGAACCAACTCAGATCCTCAGAGCAGCACAGCTCCTGCAACCTCTCATGAGCTACAGGATCTGTCATCCAGAGCAAAGGTGTGTGTGATAGCAAGCACTGTGCATCCTTCCTGGAGCTGCCCTGCCGTTCAAAACCAGCTGTTCCCAGTCATACCCGTTTATTCTTTCAAGTCATGATAACGATCGTCTCTGTTCCAGTGCCTGTGACAGTCTGTCTGTTCCCTTCAGCCAAGTTTCCACAACAGTGGTATTTACAATCAAAAGCTCACACCCAGAAACAGTCTAAAATGCTGAGACAAACCCTCATGGAAGCTGAGAGCCCAATTAATCCAGCTCTGTTGTTTTCAACCTACTGTGTTTTTTGGAGTCCTAAATCTTTTTTTGAGCATTAAAGACCCCTTTAGAAACCTCTGATCTGTATGTGATTGCTGAGCATGTATGAACTCCCATTCCTTATTCACTGTAGGAGTAGCTTGCAGTGTCTTGACTCCGTGATGGGGCACAGGTCATAGCCCTTGTTTAAAGCAGGGACTTGCTGACCCTGGAAGGCATGAAGAAGGTCAGGCTGGGAAGCAGCTCGGGTTTTACACGGTGCCTTTGAACTTGGGAGTTTTCAGCGGTCTGACGTAAAGACAGCACTCTGTGCATGGCTGGGGCACATCTGCCCTCTCTGAGGAGCAAATGCAAGGGGAAAGTTGGATCAGAAGAAGGCAACTAATCCAGCACAGCATCTCCCTGGGGGTGACCCCCTTTCTCCAGGGATTGGCCTGGCCCAGAGCAGTGTCATTTCTGGGGGTCAATGCCTTAGACCATCCAGCTCTGTGGCCAATTTGTGGGGTCAGCAGGACAGGAAACCGAATTCCCTTTCCCTTGGTTAGCTGTGTGCTCCATAGCTCAGGAATGTGAACCACCACATGTTTGGCTGAAAAATGATCGTCTTCAGGAAGGCATCAGGTCTATCATGGTAAAGGAAGGGAACAACTCAAAGCATGACATGCAGAAATGACACCTCAGGGCTTCAAATTTGTTCCCTGTCAATGCAGAGGAAGAAAACTGACCTAGACACTGTTGAGGTTGACAGGTCTTAAATTTAATCTGCTCTAAAGGCAAGACATGACCATGTTCCTGTGTGCTGTAAGGCTGCAGCTGTTTTACCCATTGGCTTTTCCTACTCTCTGGCCACCTCGCAACCTTTCCAGCAGATCACAGTATTCCTGTCTGTGCACCAACAGTCAAATGTAGGCTTCAGCTAGGACCCTCCAGACTGAAACTCAGCCCCCAGGAGGGAGCTGTTGCCAGAAGATGCCATCTCTTCTAGGACCTGGCTGCTTTCTGCTACACAGGAGCCTTTCTCCAAGCACTGGGGCTTTCTTGCCCATCCATCGTAGAGGTACAATAAAGCCCCTCTGTTCACTGCTAAGCCCCTCAGAAGAGGCCTCACTGAGCTGGGCTTTTTCAGAGCCCTCCCTCAGCCTTCCTCAAAGTGGGCACATTTCTTCCCATTTGATTTTCCTCGAGCTCCAAGCTGGCAATTTATGGTTTGGTTTGTCTTCTGTTCCTGCTTTTGCCTTTTTTGCCCCCTGTTTCTTATATGTCATCAGGCAATTCTAATTTCAGACCATGGTTCCTGCAGCCAGAACTGGACTCTTGATCTGCTGGGAGCCATCTCGGGGGGTCTGACCCCCATGGCCCTGGGGGGCTATTGCTGGAGGTCTGTACGATGCTCAGGGACCTGTGGGTGAAAGACCTGGATTATGGTCCCATGGGGCCCCACAGTTACTGTGGCCACAAAGAGTACCTGGATCACACTGCAGCTGCAGCCACCGCAATAATGATGGGGATTTTTAGCTTTACCGGTGGAGCCAAAAGCCTTGAAGAAGGAAAGATTCTGCCAAGCCAACAGAACACATCCATCTTCGTGATGAAGAAAAATGGGTTTCAGGTTAATCGATCTGCCCCAAACAAAGCGCCTTGGTTTGGCCTTCCTCATTTCCCCATCTCCTTCTCTGTTCTCCCATTGCAACTGTTTGGATCTAGGATCTGCTGGATTCAACCCAAAGCCACAGAGGGGTCCAGTCCATTTGAGTCAGTGCTTCCAAGCAGACAAAATTCCTATCTGAAAACTTGCATGTGCTTTCAGGTTCAACTACTTCCCCCATCATGAATTCCCTCCTTCGGCCTTGGTCCAAATACTTGAGCTCTGCAGGACCTTTGTTTATTTGCACAAGATGCTCTTCTCTTTCAGCGCCGATTGTTCATCAAGGCAAGGACTATATTTAAGCCATGCCCTGTGTTTACACAGTTGGCCAATGTGTTGTTGTGAAACCGTTGATTGAGGCCTGTTAGAAGACGGGGAGCGCTCGGCGCAGACGGACTTTTTGCTTCATCCATCTGCCAAACACCAACCAGCCTCTGCTGTTTCAGAGACTCGTGATCCGACTGACTCCGGGCGCTGTCATGGGGATGGAGAAAGGCCCGTCTTCTCACTCAAGGGACACTTCTTGCCAAGCCTAGAGGCAGTGCTGCTTCCCAGTAAAATGGTTGTAATAATGTTTTAACATGGGCAAAAGGAAAAATAAATAAAGAAAAGACCTCCCTAAAACTTGTTCAAAGGGCTGGTGGAAATGGAGTCATGGAATTTTTTGACAAATACAAAACAAAACACAGCCCAAGGCAGAAACCCAGCATGGAAAATTGGAGCCCGGTTAAAGTCTGGCAAAATTGTAAGTGGAGAAACTTCTCTTCTGTTCTGTTCTATTCTAAAAAGCTGCCTGATGTTCCTTCTCCACTGGGAGGAGAGAGTAGGTATGTGATGGGTACTGACCTCGGAGCACAACTGGAAGGTATTTGCATTCATCATGACAATGAGGATACAAGAGCCCTGGAGAACAGAAGAGGGTGAGATGTTCCCCGGGGGTCAGAGGCCTTGTGGAGGAAGTGGGAAATGAAGAAACACAAATTCCCAGCTCTGGTTCAGCCACTGATCCCATGGTACCAAGGGAAACATCAGAACTCCTCTTTGTTCTTCCATCCTGTCTATCCTGTGGGCATGAACTAAGGAAAGGACCTTCCTACCTTCTTGGGGCTGGTTTGCAGAGCCAGTGGGCAGGTGGGGTGAGAGCGGAGGTGGAGTCAGAGAGGGTTTCAAGCATGGCCACAGCCCCATATGCTTCTGTGTCCCCATGCAGACTATGGACCCTGTCCCTCAGCACGTCAAGAATGGAAGGTGAAATACTGTGCAAGGGTGGTGCCAGAGGAGATCTGCTTTGTAAAGCCAGGAGGAAATGTGGTTTATAACTATAGAGAGACTGAGGGGCCAGTAATTTTCCTGCATGGGGTCCCTGTCTGGGCACTGCCATGTGCTCATGGTGAGAGGGGAGAGCTGTGAGTCGTGCAATGCTGACACTGGCAGGATCACCTACTTGCCCCAGGCCAGGCTGGTCATGTCCTGCTTTCTCCATCTGGGACATCCCTGGCCAGTGACTCAGGCCCTCAGGGATGCATGTCTAAGCCACTTCCCTTTGGCCATCTGTGGAGCATCCTCTCCCCACAAGTCATCCTCATGAGGCTGAAGTATTCTGCTTCCTTTGCCACCAGTGGACCTCAGCAGCTCTGCCTCAGGCACATCCACACATCGTATCCTCGCTGTCTCCATCACCTGGATGAAAAGTGACTACTTCTCTTGTCCCAAGTGTGGGCCTGGAAGAGTCAGTCATGGGAAAAGACTGGGGAGAAACAGCAAGCTGCATGTGGCCGTGGGATATCTCAACAGTTAAAGAAAAAAGCAGGGGAACCCCAAAAACTGCCTTGACTGGAGAAGGTGAGGCAACAGAGAAGGCATGGCTTCTGTGGATGGATGCACAAATAGGTCAGAGGAACTGTCCAACAGGGCAATCTGTTGGTGCAAGGGGCCAAAGTCAACTCAGCTGGGGCTCATATAAAACTTGGTGGATGCGAATTCATTTGTGTTTCATATTTGGATAAATCTGGATGGGAGACAGCATGTTGCCATTTGAGCTACTTCAAATGCTGCAGCATATGAAGATGAAAATGAGTTATCAGTCTCCTGGCTGTCCAGGCCATGGGAATAGCAAGCTTTCAGAAAATAATGTGAGGAGTGTTACTTGCAATCTCACCTTTTTTAGGTACCAATGTCCAGCTCCACAAACACATGTTAGAAGTCCATCTCCTGTGAGAGACTTTATGGACTCCCTTGATTCTGGAATGAGCTCCTGGTTCTTTTTTTTTTTTTTTTTTTTTTTTGTTGTTGTGTTTTGTTGTTGTTGTTTGTTTGTTTGTTTGCTTGCTTAGGTTATTTATTCAGCATTGTCCTGACCAGCCAGGAGGACTGGGCCATTTCTTGGTACTCTCTTGACAAAACCCATCATTTAGTCTCAGGTAGCTCCATACCACTGGTATGAAAACAGTGAGGTCTGAGTGCAGACATACCAGAAGCAGTCTGGTCCTACCTGGTCTGGATGGAAAGGGGACAGACTGCCAGCTACAGGGTCTGGACAGACATGCTGTGGTTAGAGTAGTCTTGGTTTTTAGATGGCAACAGTATTAAATGTGTGTAAAGCAGACAGACTGGTGCTAAAGTACTTACTAGGAACATTAATACACCATGGACCACCCTTCCTCATCATATGATGTGGTTCTGTCTATAGGCAAGATATGTAAAAACAATTTAAAATTAATTTAGCTTTTAAACCTTTTAAAAACATATAACCCCCCCAACCTTTTGATATAGGATTGGGCTGTTTTTCCAAGTGGGAAAGTGTTCACATCAGGATTGATTTAATTTTTTTTCCCCCTTTTAAATCATAAACAGTCCCGTACAAGAAACAGTAGCTGTTATTGATTAAAAGTTCATTTGCCTTGTCTTTGCTGATGATTGATATTTGGGAAGGATGGACAGAAGAAGGGAAGGGTGTTGTACTTTGGAGAGAAAATGTGTCACATGTTACCTGCATCTTAGAATAATGTTAGTGTTGGAGGGCATATTATCCTGAGGAATAATAATTGTTTTAAGGTTCAGTAGATCCTGGTCCTTTCTACATGTGCGCGTGTGTGTTTTAATGTGTCGGACGCGCCCTCTTGAAATAGCAGTGGGATGCAGGAGGGGAGCGAGGCAACTGCAGTTCCAAATGGGAATTTTATGGCCCGTTGAAGGAAAGCAGCTACCCACGGAATAACACCGTGCCATTTCCAGTGGCAGATTGTAAAGGCTTCCCTTTGGGAGCACATGTGCCGCACTGCCGAGCAGGCAGAGAGCGCAGGAGGTGCCGCAGCACCGCGGGATGCTCAGGAGCTGGGAGGGTTTGCCCTGACACCTCTGAATTTTTATTGGGCTCCTCAAAACCCCAAAACTGGTGTGGCAAGCTGGGCCAGCTGCCCAATCACACCCCAGGCTGGGATGGTTCCTTGTCCCAGGGATGGTGGGCATGGGTGCTCCCATTGCCCTGGATGCTGCTCTGCAGGTGGTAAGTGGGTAGCCCCCAGGTTTTACAAAATCTCTGACCTCCTGGAAATCTCTGGTTCCCATGGAAACCACACCAGGATGCTGGAGGTAGAAGACCCCTTCGCTCTAAGGCCTTCAGAGGACTTAGACTCAATGGGGCATGAAAGGCATTTCTCGGTCAAAACATTTTCCAGGCTAAAAGGGTTGGATTCAGAGAAGGTGAAATTCTGTGAATTCATCTCCATTCCCCAAATTGTTGAATTGGGGAAGAAGAGAAAAGGGAAATGTTTTACTGAGACGTTTTCAAAGCAGAATGTTTCTGAGGTTTTTTTTCTTGGCCCAGTCTTTGATTCCAGGACCTCCTTCAGTTTCAGTAAAAAAATAAAATTCTTAAAAAAATATTTAAAACATCTGTCAAAACACCAGCTTCTCAGTAGAACTGAAATCTGCTTTTTCCAAGACTTCATAAATTGCTGAAAATATTTGTGGCAAATTTTCTTCCCAGCTTGTTCCCAGTGCTAAATGACTGTGAACTGGCAGGGCATGAGCACACCATGATTTGCAGAGCTCCTGGGCGGCTTTTCCCAGCACTTCTCTGAAGGTGCCTCAATTTGTGAAGAAACTGTGGCAAAAAAAAAAACCAAACCCCAACCAACAACAAATTTTCCAGTAAAGGAGCACTGGGGTTGCATCACATGTACTTTCAGAGTGATTTAATGGAAATTTATTGATTATAAATAGGTATGTGATATGATGGGAGAGTGGGACTTGTCTCCACCAGCTTGACTTGCTTAAAAGTTAAAGACTTCATGGAGATGTTGCTGTCTTGAGTGTTCCTGCTCACCCTGGTGGTCATGCTTTAGGGGTTTGAAGTGCCTTGCTGCTCTCTCCCATGGCTGCAGGGAGCAGATCCTGGATGATATTTGGGGACATGGCTTTGTGATCACCCTCCCATGTGTTACGCCCCTAATGCCCCCGTCATTAATACTGATTTACACCTTGACACAGTGAAAGTTGACTGTATTCTCATTACAGAGAGTAGCCCAGAGGGAGGCTTTCACCTAAAAGGGCAGAGTTAAGGGTATTTTTGATTTAGGTGAAGGGAACTTTTGCTTGAGCTGAATCATTGCACCTTCTCTGAAAATTATTATGTCCATAATGCAGAGGCATCTGACATTTTGTGCCATTTTCCTATGTTCTGAATTTATTTCAAAGGAGAAAGGGAAGGCACTCTTCTGTCTGACACGTGTGGAAGTTTTCTGGCCCCCTATCTGTGTAAGGGCAGGTTTCTTTACATCCTCTTGATTTTACTGCTGGCTTTCCCATACAAAGCATGCCCTGCTACTATTCCCCTCTCCTGGGAATCCCATCCTGCTCTTATGAAGCAGTTTACAGTGTCAAGAAGCGGAAACCCATCTGAGCCACAGGTCCAGAGCCAGGGTCCCTCCAGGGACCAGGTCTGTCCTCACGCCAGTGTTACCGGACAAGGGGGCAGATCCTCTGCTGCTAAAATTGATTATTGACAGCAATGCAGCCACACTCATTTACGGGAGAGGGGGCTTGGCCACATCTGTTCACAGGCCTGAACCTCTCCCAGTTTATTTCGATAATGCAAAATCCCAACCCACAAGGGTCCAGGATCTGGGATTTTTCAAAGTAGGACAAGTTGGAGCAGAAGAGCTTGGGAAGACCCCTCCCTTCCAGCTCATTAATTACTTGTGTTGATTATCATTAACCCTTTGCTTTTCCAGGTATCATCCCCAGTGCCTTTCATCCCACAAAACAGGGATTATGTCCGCAATGCAGTGCCCCTCTGCATCCAGGATTGCATCCTTTGTGTCCATCTATCCAGCTGCTCCTGCAAAGACAGACCAAAGCAAGGACGGGAGATCCCACCCAGCAGAGGAGTCTCAGTCCTACAGGCAGGCACAAGATCTAAGCAGGAGTGACAGGACAAGTGACACAGACAAACCACCCCCTCTGCAAGGCATCGCCCCCTGTGCCCAAGGGGTTGACACTAACCCTGACCTGCAAGGACATCACCCCCCGCCTCCCTCACTCCTCCCTCTCCTGAGGGAGTTTCAGGCTTTGCAGCACACACACCCGTGCCAAGTCCCCTCTCCAAGGCAGGCGTTCCTAATCATGCATAAATACGGCGATGGATATAGCCGTCTGTGTTGCTCCAGAGAGAGCCTTTGATCCTGGATTGAGAGCTCATGTTTCAGGTGTTTGGGCAAATCAAAAGTACAAAATAGAAACTCCAAATTGCCTTGTAATTTTTAAGAGGCAGATCAGGAAGACACTGCTTGCTGGATGGGGAACAGATGTCTCCCTAACAACTTCACCACTGTCCAGAGCCGGGAGGCAGTGCAGCTCCCCTTTCCATGGGTGCATGGAAGCAGAGATGGTGGGGGCTTGCAGAACATGGCTCAGAGCTTTATGGAGCCTGTCTGGGGAGGGGGGAAATCTGTCTCTCTCTGTTCGAGCCCCAGCTTCAGTTCAGTGCTAGCCCTGCCCTCCTCCTTTTCACCTATGTTTTTTTGGGACTACAACCTCTCAGCAACCCTGCAGGCCCTTTCTCCAGGGTCTCCACCTGAGAATCAAGTCCACCTGGGGAGTAAATCAACTCCCTGTGAAGCAAGTGGAGTTGGCAGCAGGATGGTCCCTGAGTCAGACATCAGGGATAGGCTGATGGAGCCACCTGAGGGATGCTATAAAAGGAAGGGGAGGAGGCCTTACTTACCCTCAGCTAGAGCAGCAGTGAGAGCTGGGAGAGAGTGGGGTTAGGAGGGCTACAGCCAGTATCACCGAGGAGGAGAGCATCACATTTAGGGAACATAGGACTTACTTCCAGTGTCATTTTGTGGGCTTTGCC
Organism: Acropternis orthonyx; assembly: GCA_035583155.1. Classification (NCBI taxonomy): domain Eukaryota; kingdom Metazoa; phylum Chordata; class Aves; order Passeriformes; family Rhinocryptidae; genus Acropternis; species Acropternis orthonyx. The sequence continues at coordinate 28,513,718 of JAWWEU010000005.1, read as the reverse complement.
CCTCTGGAATAGGAAACCATGTTTACGGATGCTCTTGTTTGTAAGCTCCCTCCACCAAACAGGGGGATGCAGAAGGGGCACCCCATGGCAGGGGTAGTCCAGTGGTACCTTGAGGATGCAGGTATGTGAAATGGGGTGCACCAAAAGGGTCAACTGGTTGCACTGGAGGCAGAAAGTGTATGGGGTGATATACCTGGGCCCTATTACAGTTCGGTGATTGTCCCCCATGCCAGCAGTGGTGAGACAACTTGGTGACCAGATGGTGCCCAAGAGCTGAGCCTGAGGCTGGCAGCCTGGCTGGGTGCTCCAACGAGCATGGTGCCTAATTCTCTGTGTTTTGGTGCCATGGCTGGATCTCCAAACCACTTGAAAGGCACCAGGGCTGGTGCTCGTGGCTGCCTGAGTCAGCGGAGGAGGCCAGCGGGAGCCTTGAGGTTAGGGCAGAGCCTGTGAGTCACGGCTGCCGGAGCCGCGGGGGCAGCACCACGTGCCAAGAGGACTTCTGACAGAAAAGAGAAAAACTGCATTTGGCATTGAGAGTAAACCTGAGCAGGGCCAGGCCAAGAGGCTGCTTAGGAGGTGGGGCACTTGTGTTCCCCCCCCAAAGGCTGGTGACCAAGAGAGGTCTTGGAGCCTGGACGGTCCTGAGCTGCCTTGGTGTTGGTGTGCGAAAGGGCCTCCTCATCCTTACTCCCCACTGAGGTACTGCCTTGGGACTGCTGCATCAGTGGGGCTGGCCCTTCCCAGGCAGAGCAAGCCAGTGTTTTGGAGAGAAGTGGGATGTGGGGGAAGATTTTCCAGCACTAGTGGTTATTTCCCTCCCTTTACCTGAAGCTCTTGGCTGTGCCATGAAAAGCCCAGGTAATTCCACAATAAGTGAGATGCACTGAATAACCCAGCACAGGGCAATGGTGCCTGAAAGCAGGGACTGGCCCTGCTGGTGCCAGTGCTGATGCAGTGGAGGGGTGTGAAGGTCTGTGGGGAGGTAGTTCAGGGCCAAGCAGTGGGCAAAGGTCTTCTATGCTGGGATTAGGCTGTGGATGGGAAGAAGGGGGAAACTGGGTCCTAGGATTGGTGTTTACTCTGGGAAAACTGGTGACCATCAACACTGGGATCCTTGAACAGCTTTTAAGGATGTGGTAGAGGGTTGGTTGCAAAATATGCCTGATTATATCAAAAGGGTTTCAGGGAGATTCCTAAGCTAGGTTGGAGAGGAACACCATCAGCCATGTCCCCAGTGTGGTACCCACTTGCTTGGTGTGTTGGAAAACTTGGGTCCATCTTGCTGGACCATGGCATGGTGAGGAAACTTTCTGTTGCTACTGCCCTACAATCCCCCAGGCAAGAGAGGTGCCATGTTTTATGCAACCCTTGGAGCACAGGATGGATCTGCTCGTGCTTTGGCCTCTAGCATGTGTGATTTATGCTCTGGGCAGGAGGTCTGTCACCAAGAGCACAGCTTGGCCACGATCCCTGGGCTGGGAGCAGACTGAGTGTCTGAGCCATGCCGAGTCTGACCTCAGGCCGATGGCTGCCAGCACTGTGTTTGAGACTTCAGTGCTCTGTTCCCCTAAGTCCTCCCAGGAGTGGGGAGGGGGTTGTGGGATGTGATGGGACAGCTGCTGTCAATTAGTCCCCTCTGCTAAATTGCCTCTGAGCCCACCCCCTCCCTGAATGGCAAGCTGCAAACTCCTCTGAGTTTATGATCTGTGAGTTCATGCAGCCTCCATTAATTTTATGAGTAGATTTTCCTATATCTACTCTCATATATCAGCCCTGGGAGCAGGAGGTGGTGGCGGCGGGGGAGATGATGTAAGCCTGCTCTGACACACATCGCTGCTGGGAGGGAGCCCTGCCTCTGTCAGTCTCCCCTTGTTCCATGGCTGTAGGGAGGCTTGGGGTGTCCCCATGTAGAAGGGGGCACTTGTGAAGTCCCTGTGGAGGGAAGAGCAGCTTGTTGACTGAGGAGCACTGGGAAGGGACACTTGATGCTATCGGGGTGAGGGTGTTGTTCTCTCATGTCCCTATCCTGTGGGATGAGAGACTATGGAAAACTCTGTGCCTGTTCAAATCAGGGTGAGAAATGGGAAGGGACCATAAATCATTCAGGAAAGCAATAGAGTTGGGAACCCAAAAGGCGCCAAGTCCCAGAGCACGAATCACTGATCTAAACCCCCTCTGCACATGGCCAGCTTTTGCTCAGCTAAGGGAGTGACTTGTCCACACTGTGTCCATGTGTCCTTAAAAAGATTGAGGTACAGTGGGAAACTAGGATGATGTGCTGAGTCTGGGCTGTCTGCAGGAGGTGTAAGCTGGGGACTTGCCATGGGAGCTAGATGGATGGTGGCACAGGCTGGTTTACCTTCCTTGGAAAACCTTGAGAGCCTTCCCAAGTGGATAATGAGAAGGGACTGGAAAAATGCCCCTTTTCTGCCCAGTCCAGGCAGTGTAGGTGCCCCTGGCATGCAGGGAGTGTTAACCATCCCCAGAGCCCCCAGGGGCAATGGGCTGCCTGAGCAGAATGAAAGAGGGATGTAAACCCCCAGAGCTCCCTATAAATTTGTGGGGTAATTGGCAGCATTGCACTTGCAATGAAACCCAAGAAGGAGCTAAGCCCTCAAACAGGGGAGAGCTTTGGGAGGAGGGTGCAAGGGAGCCTGTTGGAAACCCTGGTTGTATTTCAGGATTGAATTCTCCTTTGCTTTCCCCTGGGGACCAGCTGCTTGTGTGGTTCCAGCCCAGGTGGGATTTGTTTCCTGTCCTGGGGAGGAGCAGCTGGGGATGCAGGTGCTTGGACCCTTGATGTGGGTCCTATGCCTTGGGTACTGCCAAAAAGTCCTTGTCTAAAGCTTTGATTTCTCAAATCACTCCATGTCTGAGCAGGTTAATCCATCAGTAAACGCAGTTCAAAGTTTTTGGGCAGTGATTTGTGCTGGCTGAGTTGTTGCACAGGGACTGTCACACCCTGGGACTGCCAGGAGCCTGGGCTGGGCTGGGCAGTGGGGCTCCTTACGGGGCTTTGCTCCGTAGTCTTTGCCCAGGCCAGCTCCAAGGTGGTGCAGAGCCCTCTCCACTCTGCTGGAGCAGAGGGTGTGCAGCTGAGGTGAGGCTGGCTGTGTCCTGGGGCTGCCAGACGTTTTTCAGCAGTGCTTTGTTTCCGCTGATTACCTGCGTCACTTTCAGCAACATTTTTTGATGATCTGGTCCTTCTCTTTGAACAAAACCTGACCATTTTTGTTCATCTTGCCAGTGCTTTGTGTCTGTTTCCCAGTTGGCAACACTTGAGAATTTTTTAGCAACTTTCTGTTGAAAGACTTTGGCGATATTTTTTTCCCCCCCAAGGATCAATTTTGCAGTGGAAAAATCCCATTTTTCAGCTACCTCTGTGCATTGACTCTGACAGAGCACCCTCTCCCAAACCAAGAGTAATCAGACCACAAAAATTGTTCTCAAAGAAGCAATTAAGAGGAAAGAAAAAGGCACCAACCAGAATCTCTGTTTCTCTCTATATTCTGAGAAAGCATGTGAATTACCCTGCTTCCAATTCTTCCCAGAACATCGTAGTAATGTTACAAATTTAGCCATAAAGCTGCGGTTGAATTATAGTTATCATTGTAAAACAATAATAACTATGCAGATACTTATTATGGTGCATTAAGTTACAATGATAGTAAATCTGTCATAATAACCATGGCAACCCTCTCAGCCGCGCAGTCGGGATCTGCGACGTTATTGATAAAATCTGCTGAACTCTGCTGTCTTACCCTCCGCAGAGCCGCCGCAGCGTTTTCTTGGGAGTGGGGATTAAATGATGCAAACCATATCTCCCCAGGCACTCCCTTCTTCCCTTCCTTTGCATGAAGCCCCGAGGATGAGGCATTAAATGCCCTGTCATGGGGCACCAGCGATAACTGTGGGCGCCGGGTGAGGCTCGCCGCTCCAGGAGAGGGGTTTGTGGGATGGGCCCAGGCTGAAAGGAATGGGTCAGGGAGTGGGTTTGGTTTGCTGAGGGCTTTTTTGGTGGGATGGTTGGTGTTTGGCTGGGCTGCACAGGATTTTGGGTGCTGGGGTGGGCTCTGGGGCTGGATGCTGGCCCAGCGGTGGTTTTGTTGGGGGTTTGCACCTGAAAGCAGGGGGTGGCCCCCAAACCAGCACAAGTGCAAGGGTTTTGTCTGGAAGATTACAAGCACTCCTGCGGGCTGGAATTGGTTAATGGCACTGGGCTGCCCAGGCCCGAGCTGGAGCATGCCAGAGGCAGGTCGGTGGCAAGGGGCTGACTCAGGCTGTGGTCAGGCTGGGGCACCCAACGCAGAGAACTCACACTGTGTGGCTGCTGCTCTGACATGTTTTATGGCCCTGTGTCATCTTATTCCTGGTCCTGTCCAGCCCTGGCACTGCCAGAAGAACCCACAAGAAAGGCTGTTCTCGTGAGTTTCCCTGACTTGTTTAGGGGCAAGGGAAGATCACACTTCTTTGGATGCCTCTGGGAGCCAAACCACAGCAGCTCCTTCCTAGTTTCCATTGATCTCATGCATGTGCAATCTTACACAAATGTATGGGGTGATGCCAGGCAGGGGCACCAGTTTGCCCAGGCAGGGATGTGTGTGGAGGCATAAACACCTTCCAGCACATTCTGGTCCCATCTGTCCAGGCTGTGATAGCTTGGAGAGACCCACCTGCTCTCCCCCTCTGTTCCATGACAAAGTGAGGTAATTTTATCCTAGAACAGACTTTGGGTTCAGTAACTTCGTTCCCCAAGGACTGTGTGGACTGTTGCTCTTTGAAGCTTATTTCAGATGAGTGCAGCAGGGACTGCAGTTGGCAGAGCTGCGGGAGAAAGCAAGTTTCTGGCCTGGTGGGAGATGCCTTCATGCAGGGCAGTGAGCTCCTGAGCCCAACTCAGCTATATTAGCCAGCAGAGAAGCCACATGACTGTGCTGGGCTCTGCTTGAGCTATCAGTAGGCTTGGGGGTACTCTGGCATGTGCTGGTTGCTGTGCCCATGGGTGAAGTGGCCTGCCTGGGGCTGAGAGGACACTGGGGAAGAGCCACTCTGCCTGCTGGGCTGGTTCTTGCTCCCTCACCCCCCACCTCTTCCCTGCCAGCGCTGCCAAAAATGAGCATGTTTCTCCTTTTGTCATTTTTCCATTGTAAGGTTTCATGCTGGGCTAGGAAAAAATGTTAATAATTTATCACTTGAATACAGATTTTCTGGCCAAAGAAAAGCCCATTAAGGTCTTGCTGAGTATAGAAACCTGAATTTTGTTGAGAGTGTTTATATTTTCTAATTACTCACAGATGATTCTGATTGTGCCAGCGTGCAGCTGGGTATTGGACTGTAGGTGTTAGCTGGTTTCTGCCTCACTGGTTTCTGCTGTGGCTGGAGAGTCAAAGCTTATGTCGAAAGGAGGGAAGAATGCTGGCACGTGCCAGCCTTACCTGTGCAGTGATCCTGCAGGATGCTTTTTGTTTCCTCCTCTGCCCCAGAATGGGACTGCCCAGGATCTGCTGCTCTCTGAGTGCAGCTGATGAAGCTGCAGCAAAATGAGGCAACTCCAGCTCTTGCTAGGGAGAGAGCTGGCCCTTCTGAGGAATGCTTACTCTTTAAAATATAGCAACAAAAAATTCCTTGAGGAAAGTATTTTATTAATTTTTGCGCCCCAAGTATTCCCCCAGATCCCCCTAGGCTTGCAAATAGTGCTAGTGGGGCTTTTTCAGTATTTCAGTAATTTTATTTAAGTATTATTTTGGGTAAAATGTGTCTTATAAGATGGCCTTCCCCATCCTTATATTGGAAAGTTTCCCAGCCCTATGGGAAATCCATCTGGATCCCTGTATGTATCAGCTTTCAGAATGAAGGGAATAGCTGGAATGTTCTCATTTGAGCATCATGCCTGCCTTTGCTCATGCAGGTGAGTGGATTCAAGATGTTGGCATAAAGGCCTGTGGGACAGAGGCAAAGGGATGGTCCAGCAGGATGAAGGTAGAGCCTCCTTGCTCCTGATGTGTAGCCAGTGACCGTCTTCCCTTCCGAGTCACCCTGTGCTTTGCTCCCAAAGACCATCTGCAAACTTTCCTTTGGACTGCTGGGATCTTTTCAATCTCATGTAAGTTTCTGTGGACAGATTTTGTTTGTTGCCCATTGGAAACTTATCAGTATAATTACACAAACATATGTTTTATAGGTTGCATCTTAACACTGTTAAATGGAAATCTGGTATTTACTGAAAGTTATATTAACTGTTAGTGATGATTATTACAGCAAATGCTGACATGATTATTGAACAAGGGCCATTTTAAATTGCAGGCTCCCTACATATGCCACTGTGCAATGCTTCTCTCTAGTACTGAACTGAGAAAAGGAACTTCAAGTATCCAGACCCCTTGATGTATTTATGTGGCCAAAGGCATGATGGATTTCATATGTTGCAACACCTGAACTTTCATTTAAAAATAATAACTGGGCTCTCCAGGTTGCCAGCTCTGCTCAGTGCCCTCATTCCCCCTTACCTTGATCATCGGGAAACCCCCAGTAGCCAACACACCTTTCACAGTGCCTGATCTCAACTTTTATTGCGTGGTTTGGTTTGGGTTTTTTTTTTTTGTTTTGCCCAAGTTTGCAGACCCTGTCACAAGCACTTTCAGCTCTCAAAGCAGCTTTCCACTACAAGGACACAGAGAGATGTGCCATGAACAGGCGATACTGTCACAGAGTGTGTTGGCCTTATCCTGCCATCACTGTGGGACTGTTTGAAAGTTGGGACCATCCTTGAGGTGAAATGTGTGAAAGTGGGGTTGCTGTGACCCTTCTCTCTTGTGGTACCCGCTGCTTTCCATGGGGACTGATGGGGAGGGAGGTGAGGAAAGCTGAAAAAGTTTGGTATGTCAGGAGAGCAGACATTTGGGAGCTTGTTAAATTGTGCAAGAGGGGAAGAATATTGGTTTTATGAAAAAGAGCTCTAAATGACTCAGGATGCAATAAAAGCTCCATTTCCAGCTGAGTAGATTGAGTTACGCTGTGGATTTTAGAGCTGGGGGAAAAATAATCCTGTGCCTCTAGTTTGGGTGTGTTTTCTGCGATGTCTGTGCAAACATGGGGCATGACCTTCTCCTGGGCTCAGGAGGGCTTAGAGGGAGATGAGATCTGGGGATTGGAGCTGGGCTCAGGATCTCTCCTGCTCCATCCATGTCCAGGATGGCACAGAGCTTATTAAGGAATGTGCCTTTGATGGTATAGGGCACCTGGGAGCACTAAATAATAACTTATAATGGTCAGATAAAAATGAAGGCTCATATTTTTCTGGCTGTGGCTCACAAATGGAAGTTATCATCTCCCCAAAGGGGCTGGGAAGCCTTTGCTGTCTTAGCAGTATGAAACCATGGGTTGCAGGATGGGAAATGAGGAGAGGACTCCAGTCTTATATGCTGGGGCTTTGAAGCCTTGAATCTCTGGCTTGAAAAACTTTCGCCCTTGGGGGGAAGATGGATCTTGAGGAAGGTCCTGAACTTTGTGCTGAAGTTGTTCACTGGGGGCCTGTGGTGGGACAACCATTGCAGGTATCTCAGTCACAGTTGCAAGAGCTGTGTGGTGCTGCTCTGCTGGGGAGCTTGGGAAAGCTGCTTCTCCCCTTGTTTTTCCTGGCTGTGGGATGGAGCAGATGACTGAGGCAAACACTGTCCATCCAAGCATCCCATCCATTAGGACACCTTGCCCAAAAGCTATGTGGAGGGTTAGTCTTGCTGGTCTCATGCATGCCTTCCTGTGAGGTTGGATTTTTCAGGTGGCTGTGACAACTGGCTTTGGGTGTCCTTGGCCAGCCAGAGAGGAAAGGGCTGCATGGAGCAGCAGGTCAGGGCAGGGAGAGGGTAATGGAGCAGCCCTTGCCACCATGGGAAAGCATTGTTGCTTCACACAGCTTGGGAAATCCTCTCAGACCAAATGAACCACAAAGGGGGAAAGGTTCAGCACAGCAGTGTCCTTACAATGTCCTTATCCCAGGCCAGGGAAGGAGCATCCAGCTCCTTCAACCTCTAAGGTACCCCGAAGATGCATTTAAACCACAGCTCACTGTGTGTGTGCCAGTGCTGTAAACTCATAGCTTCCTGTGCTTCTAGTCTGCTTTCCCAGGAAAATTAGCCCTGCAAACAGCTTTCTGTCTGTTCTTCCCTTTTCCACCCCATATTTTGTTTCCAGATTTGACTCACCTGACAGTAAAGGCAGAGGTTTATCCTATTTGTGAGAAACAGGAGGCAGTGAGCAGAGTGATGCTGGGGATGTCCTCATCGAAGACAGGCTGGTGTGGGAGCTTGGTGTCCACTAAACACCAAGGCCAAGGAGCTTGTGCTCTGTGATTTCCATCCCTGGATGCTCTTGGGGCTGGGAAAGGATGCTGTGCTGCTCTGTCTCTGCAAAACACAGCCTGGGGCGTTCATATAAGCACAGGCAGGTGCTGTTTGCTTTCAAGGTGGAAATAAACTCACTAGATCAAGGGGACTTTACTGCCTTTGAGGAAAAGCTGCTTCCCTGCCTGCACCTTCCCCTCTGGAGAAGCATTAAGGTGTGTAGGGAGCAGAGGCGCAGGAGAAGAGGACCTGCTGGCTGGCCTGCAGGGTTAGGCATTGCCTGCCAGCCCTGAGGGCTTGCTGATTTAATACTTTTTACATCTAATAGGAGCAAAGAAAGGCAAATAGTCCATGAGGAGAGTCCCACAGCATAAACTATTGGAGTAACAGATGGAAATATTATATTTTTTGAAACATTCTTGCTGCAGAGCTGCCTCTTTGAAGTGTGTTTGAGCAGAACACACCGTGCCAAGAACAGGGGGAAAAATTATTTGTGTCAGCAGAGCTGGGAGCTTGGATGTCCCAGATGCTGCAGAGCCCCAGCCCTCTGGACCACTCACCCTTGCCAGGCAGGGCATGAGGGTCTGGCAGGACCTGTTCACTGCAGGCAAATCCACCAGCTGTGCCCAGGTGAGATGGTGAAAATGGGGTTTTCCAGAGCTGTTACTCCCCAAGAGTGGTGCTAATGTCCTGAGTTCACTCAGAGAACTGCCCAACTACATTTGCACTTATTCTTTTTTCTCATGAAGGATAAATGATTTGGGGGAAGGGGATCAAAGTTTTATGGGATGTTTCTCCAAAAAGTGTAAAAGCACAGTTTTTCCTTCCACCTGATGCTCTTGTTCTTGGAATGAAATATTTCATACTCAGTCATTTACGGGAAGTTAAAAGAGGGAGTGTTGCACCCCCAGGGTTCTGCCTGAGGATGTGGCATTAAGGCAGAGGCTGTGAGGAAGAGGTGAAGCAAATGGTGGAGGCAGGATGCAAGAATCCAGCAGCACTAAGGAAATGGGCAGAGAGCTCCACAACTGGGCAAGTGCCCCATCACCTGGCTGCCACTGGGGTGGCTCTGGAAGGCAGGGAACACCCAGCAGGAAGCATCCAGGCTCAGAGGAGGGGAGCCCCATCTCCCTGGGCACCAAAGGCACAGCTTGGTCTGCCCAGTTAGCAGGGAGAGGTTTGGGTTGGAAGAAGCTTCCCCCAAAACATGCAGGAAGGGATAAAACAAGGTCAGGCAGTGTGACAAAGCTCTCAACTCTGTTTAAGAGGTGCCCTTGGGTGAATAAATACCGTTGTGACCCACAGAAGCTTTTTCTGAGCCCTGACTGTGAAGGAAAGTGGTTCTTTGTGCTGGGCTGGCAGGTGTGCTCCTGAGATGCTGGTGGAGGGCTGCAGCACTCCTGGGTGGCCCTGGCCTGGAAGCAGGTGTCCTGGGAGGACTGTGCTATGAACACAACACCCTCCTGCTCACAGGTGTGTGCTTGGTGCCTGGGCATGGGTGCCAGAAGAGTGGCTGTGTCGACTGTGCACCAAGTCAGCAGTGAAATGCAGTCCCTGTATGGGAGAGGAACAGGGCAGTGCCTTTTCTTGGGCATGCTGAATGGGGAGGATGATTGTGCTGGGTTCTACAAAGCTGCACTGTTCTTGTTTGTCTCCAGCTCAGCCTGGCCAAGCAGGACAGGACATTGGCATACTTCAGAAATGTTTTTCTCCCCCTGAGCAAACAGATGTGACTGTTCTTAGAGCTGTCATGTGCTATGGATAAGTGGATATATGTAGATCCCAAAGGATGCTATGCCTCCAAAGGATTAGCAGGAGGCTTTGCACTGGTGGATTTCCTGCATTGGTCTGGCTGTACAACATGAGGATAAGCAAATGTGGGTCCTCTCCATCCCGCAGCTTCAACATGTTTTCTCCTCACAGCATGGGGCAGCACTAGCTGCTGGGGGCTGTCCTGTGACAGCAGGCTGCAATGCCATTCCATACCTGTTTGATCTCATGGTGCAAAGATGTGTGTGTTATGAGCTTGTGATAAAGTTCCTGTGATAAAGCAGTGAAGATGTGACAGCTCCAGGCAGGCCCCAGCCTGCACTCTGGGATACAGATGTTGGCTGTGCCACTCCGCACGCTGCTGGTGGATGTTCCCAGCAGAGCCGCTCCAAAAAGAGCATTTAAGACTTATAGAGCTATATGGAAATTTGTCTCCATTCTGATGGGAAGTGAAGTTTGTGATGCTGTAGGGCTCTCACTGAAGGGAATCAGAGCATGAGAGCTGCTGGCTGAGCTCTCCCAGCACAGCAGCCACCCATCCTGGGTCCCCCTTGCCCTTCCAGGGGGTAGACAGAGGAGCCTGAGGAGTGTGGGCAGGCTTCCACTCCTGGCCTGGGCTGTAGTGCATGTTAACAAAGGCTCTGCTACTTCAGCAAGGGAATTTGAATTGGATGAGGCTGTAGAATGTGTGTTAATTCAGGGCTTCCCCTACCACCTTGGACTCGAAGTCTCCCTAAGAGATGGGGAAAATAAGTCACACGGTCTCACCAATGTTCCTGCATTGCCAGTGGGCATGGAGCAAGATCACCAGTGTCCTGCCCTGCAGAGGAGTGGCTGGACACACCTCTGCTGTGAAGGAGCACTGGTCTTTCCATGTGCACCATGAGCTCTCAGGCAGCCGGAGCAGTCTTCGCTTCCCCCAACCTGATGGCAGTTCCGCTCCTAATAAGTTAATCTGATGGGTTTTGTCATGAGCAAAACAAGAAATCACGTTTTTAATAATAAAAAAAGGGTCCTGCATCTTGTTAACATCTGGAGTTCAATCATTTCTGTGCTCAAAACTGTGGAATGCTTCAGCACAATATAAATCTTGCCACTTGCTGTACATGGGCTCCAGATGGGGAGGGAGAGTTCAGTGTTCACTTGTAATCCAGATGGGTGCTGGTGGCTCTGACCAGAGCTGCCACAGCGTGTGGATCCCCTGGTCCTGTGCTGGGTGATATTGGTGAACCCCCCCCAAATGGGATCTGGCAATGTTCATGGCTGGATGTTTGCATTTGGCATGGCAGGGTTGTGTTGTGGTGTTCTCATACCTGTGGTGCCTGTCTGGAGAGGGGTGAGGTCTCCCTGCTACTGAAAACCTTGTGGTGCTGAAGGTTTCTCAGCACCGTGGAGTGATGGAGGTGTAGCCAAACACTCCCATGGGACCAGAGCAAAGACCAGGCTGGGCATCTCCAGTGGGTGATGCACAAACTGCTCCTGGGAGCCAGCGGCAGGGCTGGAGCAGTGTGTCCCCTGATGGCCCACGCCTGTGGTAGTGGGACCTTGAGCCCCCAATGGGCTTGTCCTTTGCAAGCATTGCTACCTTGCTTTGCATCCCAGATCACCCATAAATGCGTTAAATCCTGGAGCAGAGCTGTGGGATGCCTGGCTGTTAACCTAGCACCAGGCTGAGAATGAAGCATTTATCCTTGCTCCACTCCTTTGCCAGGCTCTAATCCAGATCAGTTCCTTCCCTTTTGCACAGCAACTAATTTCCTTAATAATCCCTTGGGGGGGAGTTTTCTGAAAATCTGAGTGTACTCATTGCACCATGAACATTTTTAATGAAAGCAAGAGAATTTATTCTCTCTGGAAGTTTAATTTGCACTAAAAAGAAACTTAAATTGCATTTTTTTGTTCAAAACTGAGATTTTTGCAGCTTGAGACCAAAACTCAGTGGTTTTTTCCTAGTTCTTTTGACATTTCAGACAAGTCAGGCAAATTTCCACAAAAATATTCTTGTGGGATTTTTGTTGCTTTTCTTTTTGTTTTAAATCTACCTTTGACTGAAAAGTGACCTGCTACAAACTGTTGAGATGGAAACTTTTCAAGCAGCCGTAGTCAGGGTATTGATACGAGAAAGGCAGTGGTAGAGCTGCAGGCAGGAATGGGAAATGTGTGCCTGGAGAGTTGGGGAAGGTCTGTGCTGCTTGTGGTTTTGTTGGTGTTATAGGTGAAGCACGGCGGTTTGGCTTCTCTGTGTTTTTAGGGGGTTTGGGGATGTCTGGAGTGGAGACATCCTGTTGTACCACAGCTGGGCTGGAGGCTGGTTTTCTTGTAGGTCTTCGTGTTATCATAGCCCTGATACACAATGTGTGTGTCTGAGTCTCTTCAGGAAAGCCACTAGAAATGGGGGTTTTTTTAAGGCACATATGCACTTTAGGACCCTGCCCACAAAAGTACATAAGCTCTTAATTTCCATTAAAAACGTTGTTTGCCTAAATGCCTTCTGAGGGTCTGGGTTTTGCCAGCTGATATCTAGGTCTTATCTGTTCCTTTAGGCATTTAGATATCTTTAAGCTGCCTGGCTCTCAGTTCCTGGTGGCTTCAGAGGAGAGTAGGGATGTGCCTGCTGGCTTTCCTAAATAGACATGCTTTCCTGGACTAGGGCTAGATCAGTGTTCTTGGTGTGGCTTTGATGGATTACCTACAGCTCTGACAACCCCCTTCCCCCAATTTCCATCACTGCCTTATTTATGGGGAAATTGAGTCCAGGCATATGAAAATAATTTTTCATTTTTATCAGTTTGGCTGGAAAACTCAAAGTGCTCCTACATGAGGGCTGGTGCAAATTCAGTGCTGGTCGTAGGCAGCTCTTGGTCAAGAGGACAGCAGTGAAAGGAGGGGCTTGAGACTGAATTGCTGCATAGAATCTTAGCATATCTCATGTTGGAAGGGACCCATAAGGATCAATGAGCCCAACTCCCTGTTTCTTGAAGGACCAAAACTAGTGTGCTCCATCCAGCTGGATGGGACCTGCTGTGTTTTTCAGGTGGTCTGTAGAGTGTTTTGGGATCTACAGGAGCTGAGATGACCTGTGGATTTTCAAGCAACATGTTACCCTGTGTCAGGTTAAGTTTGCAGAGGAAGATTTCAGGATCTGGCTTGAAACATGGAGCTGTTCTCACCTGGGCTGCCTTTATAAGCAGGGGTTGATGGCAGGGTGATGGTAAGGTGGGGGTGTGTGTCCCTGCCATGTGGAGGGAGGGTGCCAGCACCTTGGTGTGAGCCTGGCAGAGGTGACTCTGGAGATGCATGAGGAGGCAGATGTTGGTTGCCAACACAGCCAGACCGGTACACTGGTCAAGCCACACATTTCAGAACTCCTTTTTCCATCCCAGAAGTCTTGAGCTGTAGCAAAATGAATGTTTCCACGTGAAATGGCAGGTCTCTTTTCAAAAAAAGCTCCAGTTTTAACTGAAAAACCCAAAAGAACCAAACCAGAAATGAAAATATTTGGGCTGGAAAGCATTAGTTTCCCAGAAATTTTAAAAAGAAAAAGAAAAGAAAAGAAAATCAGGCTGAATTGTTGTGTTTGGGGCCCCCCCCCCCCCCCACTCCGGGAAACCATCTACCCTTTATTTGACAGAGGAAGAAAGGCAGACAAAACCAATCCATGGCAATCTCTGCAAAGCTGATCTGGGGGGGATAGTCCTTCCTGACCTTAAAATCAGACATCCAGTAGTCCCAGCTAGTAACAGGATGCTCACCCAGCCACTGAGGTGGTTTCCTAGCACTCCAGGACTCCCACCAAACCCCTTTAACCACCTTAGCTGGGAAGGAAAGGGAGAAGATGGATTGGAAATCATCTCCCTTGAATCAAAGCCACTTCAGGCTTAAGGAGCAGGAGTTAAAGTTTTATCCAGGGCTGTCCCGATGTGGGTTTGTTGCTGACCAGGCTGTGGCTCTTCCATGCTCTGATAACCCAGTGAGCAGGAAGGGTCCCAGTTTCTTCCTCAACTCTTCTAATGGAGATATAAAAGGCGACTCCCTCGGTTTGCTTTTTGCCTTGTCTATGGTTGAATATCTGTTGATGTTGTTTGCTAAACAAGAGTGCCGGTGGCAGAGGAATTAGAAGAAATCCCTTCTTAATTGGAAACAGTGAGTCTGTGTATTTTTTCAGTTGTCTATTTTGGGCCTTGTAAAATTAAAGTTATTAACTGTAATGCAGCGGTTTCCAGATTCCCACAGCCCTTTACAATAGCGGGGAAATTCATCCCAGGTCACTGGGAGCCTTTAATGAATACATTAAGGCTTATTATTAAAATAAAGTACTTGCAGCTTTATGGGAGACATCTGGCAAGGATGCTTGTCTCTCTGAAGGCTCCCTGAGTGTCCTCTCCCGGCGTGCACCGCGACTGTCCCGGCAGAGGCTTTCAGGAGCTCTTCCCCACACAAGGATTCCCATAGGAGGCTCTGGGAAACAGAGGGGGCCTTTGCTGGATGTGATGGAGAGCAGTCGTGCCAGACCTGCCCCTGTGATCACTCCGTTGATGTTTCTGGAGCCGACCAGCCACTTGCTGGTGCTGCAGGTACCAGTGTGAGCCCTGCTGGGATGCTCCTGCTCAGCAGAGCAGATGCACGGGGGTAAAGCGCTTCATTTTTACCAGTGTGATGTGCAGGCAGAGCTGAGCTGGGGCTAATCCCAGGCAGGAGGAGAAGTGACTGGGCAGAACCAGCCGACCTGGTGCAGGCAGGGTCAGCTTGGAGCCAGCTGCTGGCCAGCTGTGCTTGCCCAAAGCACTGAGCCAGCAGGGCGCTGCAACTGATAAGGGACTTTGTGTGGCGTGGTGTGAGCTCACTGGGGTGGCTGCACCCATGCAACGCGGCATAGTTACATCGTGAAAACAACTTCTCCGTGCTGCACAAAAAGCTGGGAGCCAAATCCTTGGCGTTTGGGGCCAGAAAGTTCCCCAGGCTCCCTGGGGGCTGGCACCGATGGGAGCAGGTAACTTGAAGCCAGGGTGTTTGCATGCCGATGAGAGCAAACCGCGGCCAGTGAGGCTGCGAAGGGGTCTGGAATGGCTGTGATCTTATCGTTGCTTTATCTCTATCCAGGCTTGATCCGGGCAGAAAGCGGGGCCACGTGGCAGTAATTGTGTTAGGAAAACAAACTAATCTCCAAAGGGACAGAGAGCAGCTGTTGGGCTCTTGGTGCTATCAGGGAAATGAATGTGGCCTGCCAGCTCGAAGCACTGTCTGCTGGAGCAGGGGCCAGGCAGGGGATGGAGGGGGCAGAAAGGGATTAGAAGTAAGTTTGGGCTGCCAGGCGAGACTGAAGGAGTGTTTGTTGTGGCACACGCTGGCCAATGTTATCTGCCCTGCTTTGCCAAGTAGCCCTTCACTTGCCAGAACGTTTGTGAGACACGGTCTGCTGGATCCGGTGAAGGAGTGGGGAGAGCCAGGTTTAACCTTGGCAGAACCCTTATGAGCATCTGCCTGATGTCTCTTCTGTGCTCCTAGTCTAGTTGGGCAGGAGGCTTGCAGAGTTGCCTCCTAATGTTCTCCATACAAGACTTGCTCTGTGCCCCAGGCACCCCAAACCCTGCTGCTGACTGCAGCTGAGCCATGGGCTGCTTGCCTTCCCTCTGTACCCTACTTCTTCAGCCTGGGTCTGGCACTTCCAGACAAGGGCTTGCTGGCAAGGGCATCACTGTGGGCTTGAGGGCCTGGAGAGATGGAAAAAGCTCTCTGGAGATAGGGCTGCAGCAGGAGGAGCCTTCCTTTACAGCCTTTCCCCCAGTTTTCAAGGGAGTGGAAACACCAGCAGTGGTCAGGCTGCTTTTGAGCTGGTTCTCTCCTGCAAAGCCATCCTCGAGAAACTAATTACAGTGATCCTACAACTGTTGTGCTTGGCCCTCCCCATGCCTCTCCCTCTGAGGCTGTGCCTCCAGCCCAGGAGCTCAGGCAGGAAAACACAAGACCCTCCTCAAGTCCTGCGTGTGAGCATCTTTGGGGTGGTGGAAGATGCGGAGGAAAGCAAATGGCAGAGGTAGGTGAGCCCCACAGGTTACACATGAACCCCCACTCCCCAAAAGGCTGAATCAAGCCCCTGGCTTTGAATAACCCCAAACTTGGGGAAGGCTAAAAATCTAACTCTGAAGTGTCTGGCTCTAACCCAACACAAACATTATTGTTGTTTCTGGATTATGTAGTTTAACAGAAAAGAAAATCCTATCATTAAGTAACACCAACAAGATACACACTTGTGTCTTGTATTTAGTCTGTCCTACGGTACTCTACTAAGGCTCCAATGGAGAGGGACTTGAAAAATAAAAAAAGCCCAGAATTACACAGCTCTCAAAAGTTTTCCTGAAAATAAATTTTTGCTATGTTGCACCCCAGCAGTTAATTAAGGCTTCTATTAAATGCTGACAGGAGCTTGATAATGTTATATAGTGCAGCAGGCTCTGTTCATGGTGTTATAATTATGGCAGTAAAACAGTTTCCATTATAGCCCTTCTTTTTGTAAGCTCATAACTTTTGAAAACATTCACTTTTCAGGTTGAAATTTTTGCATGCCTGGCCCTTACCCAGCTGGGAATTTTTTTTGAAAGTCTGAGGGGGAAAAAAAAAAAAATCCATGTAGTTCTTTGTGAATTATGGGAGAGAAAATATGAGCTTTTTTCAGGAATATAGGTGAGAGGGGAAAAAGGTAATGACATAATTTTTCTAAGTAGACGGATAATAAAAGCATGTGATACCTGATGCGTCCTTTAGGAATGGATAGGCTAGGCTTTGTGGAGTGCCTGGGGCATGTCCCATCCAAAAAAACAATCCTATCTCTGACTTAAAAGCATGGATGGAGCCAATGGCAGAGCCTCAAGAGAATCCAGTTGTCACCCATGAGAAGTGACTCTTGGTTGCAGGTTAAAAATAGAGGTTGGTAATTAATAACTCTTTCCTTCTGGCAGCATTTTTGAGGCACTGACAGTATTTCTCATCCCTCATGGGGGTGAGGAGTCAGTTCTGAAAAATTCTGTGAACTAGAAAACCAAAGGGTAAGATCTCTAAGGTCAGTGAAAATATTTTTCTTTGATAATTTCAAGCTTCCTGTTTTGATAGGGTTTTTTTTTTCCTTACAAGCAGCTTAATTCTGAAGAGAGAAGACCTTTTTAACTAAAACCCTGGGATGTATCATGGAAGGAAATGTAAAAGCCAAACATTTGGACAATTTGGAAATGGGTTTGAGGTTTTTTTCAAAGTTGAAACAACTATCTGAACCACCCTTGACTGCAAAAAGGTAAATGGGTATTTTCCCACCAGCCCCTTCACCTTCCCAAGGCCATTGCACAGGGAGTTTCCCAGCTGGCCTGTGTTGGATGGTGGATAGATACAGAGATGGAGCAAGTGAGGTGGAGCCACATTGGCAGGAGCAGCTTGAACCACAGTGAGACTTCACTGGACTCGTGATTTTAATTGTCTCAGAGCACAAGCCCTGTTCGGCTCCAGGATTTTTTCTTCCTTCCCAGCCATCCCCATCATGGTCCCTCAGGAAGGACTTCAAAGGCACGTGGGTTCCTTGGGACACTGAAGATACAGATGAGCTTCTACTGCAGCCTTCAAAAGCATCTAGGATGATTAACAATCTGCCTCCTGATGGGGCCTTTAACCACATGGAAAGTGGGACTTCAGCTCTTAAATTGTTTCCGTGCTTTTGAAATATACTTGTATTCTTTCTTGGGGCTGGTTCTTCTTAGCTGCTGGCAGTGGTCAAGGGAAAACATAGGAGTGGGATCAGGCAGGAATACGGCTGGAGAGTGAGGCCATTCCAGTATTGTGACCCTTGGTGACACTGGGCTGTCCTTCAGGCAGAGCTAAGAGAAAAGGTGTCCTGGAGAAGGATGCAGAGGATGAATGGAGACACAGACCTGCCCCTAAGAGATGGCAAATGCGCTTTGGCAATGTGAATGAGTGATAAAGCAGAGGTAGATTGGCTGCTCTCAACCCTCTTGTCCTCAGCAGTGGATCTAGGGGCTGTCTGGCACTAAACACAGCAGTTACACTTTTTTCTTCCTCTCTAAAGCAGGGCACTGACTGCTCGAGTTGGTTGCATGTTTATGTATGGCTTCACATTCCCCAGCAAGTTTCCAAAGACCAGCTGGGTTTTCTGCAGCTCCTTTTCCAACCCACTGAAGAAGAGATGTGACTGTCTGGATGGCACAGAGGTGAGTCTGCAGGCTATGCTGCTCCATGTGAGAGGAACTGGTCCCTCCCCAAAATGCTGTGCACAGCCCTGGCTGACCTGGCTGCTTTCTCTGGCATGGCAGGAGGGAGCTTGCTTGACGCTGGAGAAAAGCTGGCTTGACACTGATGTAATTGAAATACAAGTATCGCTGGGGGAAGCTTATCTCCAAACATGCCCAGCCCCAGAGCCAGCACCCCCAGCACGAGCCCACTGCCCACGGCAGCACCAGGAGGGTTGTGTGGCTGGTGTGAAGTAAGTCAGCTCAAAATGATGGTGTGTAGGCGTGCTGCCAAGACCTGGAAAGGAGATTAGGGCTGGAAAAATCTGCCTTGACTGTCAAACCCCAGGGTCTTTGCTGACCTGGACGCTTTGTCTTTAAATTTTGCTCCCTGGGGCTGTCCCAGACGGCTTCCCTGTCAAGGCTGGGGGTAGCAAGAGGGATGTGTGACCCAAGTGCTGCCCAAATATCCTCTCTGGTTAGACTCTAAGGAGCCCCAAAGACAGAGGCAATGGAAAGCTTTCTCTAGGTAGCAGACCCAATGCCAGACTGGAGCCAAGGGGCACATGCAGGCTGCTAGGTAGGATTCAGGCCAAATGTACATGCCACAAACAGAAGAGGAAAAATTCTCCATTGATTAGGGAAAACAAAACAAAAACCAACAAAAAAAACCCACCAAAACCCCTTAAATGCTCAAAACTTGCTCATGGTATTTAGTTGGACAAAAATGAGTTGAGCAGAGGGGGATTAGAAGGTAGAAAATTACACACACCACTGCTTCTCCTGTTGAGGAAGAGGTTTAGTCCATAGGGTGAAATTTTCAAAAGATTTGTGAATGCTGTGAACACCTTTCCTAAAAAATACTGCAGGCATGGCGTGGTGGAAAGGAGCTGCAAAAGGCAGAATTTTGTTAGGTTCAATCAAAAGTTTGTGGTGTCCATCCACAGGCAGCAGTGGCTCCTGGGGGACAGAGGATGTAGGATGGAGTGTGTATGCTGTGATCTTTAGAGCCAAGTGTTGCATCTGGCCTGTAGTTTCCAGGTAGTTCCCAACAGACCAGCCTTCTTCAAGTGTGAAGCCACTTCTTCATTCTTCCATACCCTCCTCTGGTGTCAGATCCAAGGGGACCCTGTCTGTAGGAGGCAGTCTGTGGTTTTTGTGCCTCTGGAAGTGGCATGGTGCTAATTTTCAACTTCTTACTCCACACTTCCAACAGGAGTGGAAGAAACTTCAACCAGTGCTGTTCTTGGTGCCCATGTCCCCAGTCTCGGTGCACTCCGAGGGGGTTTGTCACTGGCTGCTTCCTCCCTTAGTGGCATCAGGCTGCTTGTGAGGAGCTCACTGATTGTGTCTTGAGTATGTGCTGGTGCTGCACCTCGTGGCTGGGTTCAGACTTCCCTGCTCTCCCACTAACCTGCTTCCTTCACCCCAATTGTTTTTCCAGACTGCATCAATAATCGAGTATGCAGAGGTAGCAGGGCACGGATCTATGTCTGAGCCCTGCTCACATTCAGTACCCCGGGAGGGAAGAGTAAAAGAGGGGGGGTGGGGGAAGGCTTTTATCCCGTTTTAAAAAGCAGGAACATGGGATGTGCATTAGGCTTTCTTCTTCAGAGACTATTCCTGCCTTTCTCCTCTCGCAGCTGTCCCTCAACGCGCGCACCCCGCGCCCCTCCCCGCGCATTCCTGCACAAACCCCTTTTGTTCGCTGCCCTAAGCCAACATACAGGCAGCAACAGCAGCCCAGATGTTCCCTATCAAACTCCGAGTCATGCCAACAAACTTTGGCACACATGAAAGTGCGCTGAGGAATGGGCCTCCGCAAATACCATTTCTTCCCCCCTCCACCCCTCCATTCCTGTAAGTATTTTTAAATGCTAATGGCTTGCACGCCGCGACAGCCGGCGGGGGGGCTGCCAAACTTGGGGGCGTCTGGCAAACCCGTGGGTCAGGTATCCCCGGCGCCTCGGCGGGGCTGTGCTGACCTTGAGCCCCTGCCCTGTGTTTCCCCCAGTGGCTTTCCAAGGACGGGGCTGCGTTCCCGTGGGCAGTGCTGTTTGGAGGCAGTGACCCCCAGCTCAGCCCGTAGTGGGGAATGCAGGCAATGCTTTGGGTGGATTTGCTGTGAGTCTGGTTTTTCCTCGCACTGTCGGGGCTTGTTTGTGACGACCTAGAAAAGCTGCGGGGGCTGAGTGGTCCCTTTAGGCTTGGCTTTGCCACAGTCCTGGTGCTTGGTGAGTGTGTGGAAGTGAGTTGGGTTTTTGGCTGCTGCGAGATGCAGTTTTTCCTCATCTCTTTCTCAACGTCTTCCCTGCAGGCCATTCTTGCAGCTGTCATCCAACTGTGAGCCCTGAATCATGGTGCACATGAGGCCACTGTGCTGCCCAGGAGCACTGTTGGCACCAGAAGCTGACAGAGATGACAAGGAGGAGCAGGAGCTGAAGAACAGCGTGGCCAGGACTCAGCTCTACAAACCAGAATCGAGATGCCTTTGGCCAAGGATAGATGGGTAAGTTCACAAGTGAAAACTTTCCTCTGTCCACGAGTAGAAAATCTACTTCTGTTGACTAAAACACAATTGTGAGGCTGCTGCAGGTGGGAGCTGCCACCCCTTTATGTTCCCGTGCAGGCTCAGCTCTGCCACTCAGTGCAGATGTCTCTCCTCCCATCTCAAATAGCAGAGCCATGTCCCACCTCTCCAGCTCCACCACTGAACGCCATGGGGCCAGTGTCAGATTTGGTGCCAACCTCCCCAACCATGGAGAGACTTGGACAGGAGACAGCAAACGCTACCCCTCACTCACTGAACCAAGCAAAGGCCTTTTCTGGGAAAAGATCCATTCTCATCTAATTTAAACAAGAGAAGCCCCATTTGTTTCAGCACCAAGGCTCTTCAAACACAGCCTAAACTCCTTTTTACCTGTCCATTATAATGGCACTGGTGTATTTTTTCACTTCTCTCTCAGACTGTAAAGATTGAAGCATTTTTGCTCAAATTTAAATTTAAAAAAAAAAAAAGTTCCCATCTGGATGCAGACCAGAGCTTGCAAAGTTTCCGTGGAGGGTGGTGAACCTCTCTCCCTGGCAGTGGGCTTATCTGAGATCATCTCCTCGAGGAGTGCGCCAAGATTTCCATACTGGAAAAAGACTCTTCTGGGAGGGTTTTGCACAAGAAGGGATGGCACGAGCCATTGTAGTGAGTTTGGCTAAGAGAGGAGGAGGCAGACAAGAACCCAGGGGAGGGAGAACAGCTCAATTCCAGCCTGGAGTTGAATGGAGATGAAGCAACGATTGCGGAGAGGTTCAGAGGAACAACCAGCTGTGCACGCGATAGCCAGGACTGCGGGAGGGAGAGGAAAGGGGGTTTGCACAATCCAAGCCCATGGGGCAGCTCTGGCTACAAGGATGTGCTCTGATGGGCAGCAGTGAGCTGCTGTTGAGGGGCCTGACTGGGTGAACTGGGCCGGATGAGGGCAGGAGTCGTTTCCAGGGACACCTTCCCCACCCCCAGGTTTGTGCCTCTTGCAGTGGTGACAGAGATCCTCAAAAGGCAGTGTCAGCTGCACCCTCTGCATCCTTGTCCTGCCTGTGGACTTTGGAAAATAAATGTAACCTTTGAGAAAAGGTTAAGATAAAGAGGTGGTGGAAGAAAAATGTTCTGAGCCAATGAAAGCCCCCTCTCTGGAGGGAGAGAGAAGGGGGAAAAAGACTGTGGTTATTTTTTCACAAAGGATTAGCAGGGACTATTTCTAGAAAGTGGGAGAAAATGAATGCCAGTCTCTGGTTCCCTTCATTAAGGAGGGAAGACAGCTCACTGAATTTGCCATTAAAATAGCAGTAATAATCATAATAAAAATCATAGCCCCTAAATTATCCTATTTAAAAATAAAATATAAAATCAAGAGGTAGTTGCCATTTCACATGTGGTCTGGCTTAAATCCTGGGAAGCAACACAGCCCCTGAGATCTAACCTGTTAGAGTAGATTCCTGCTGTGTTCAAAGGCAATGGCGAACCCTTGAATTTGCTTTCAAACTTGGGCTGGGGCTTCTAAGGTTTGTTTGAAGCTCTGAGCAAGTTGGGGAAGGTCTCTTTTCACGATCAAGCAGTCTATGGGAAAAATATAGTGGTAGGTTTGCATGGGGGAACAGCTTGGGATGTGAGGCAAGTTTCTCTCCAGATGCTCACTGGATTGTTTTGTGGCTTATGCAGAAAGTCTGCAATCTTTGGGGCTTCACATAAAACCTGGAGGACAAAGGTCTGTTCTGTAAGCACAGAGTCAGATTCCCCAAATGAGGCCAATTTCAGCAGTTGATCTTCATTTAACACTCCCAAGATGGATGAAAAATTGCAAACTGAATCTAACCACGTGTACTTGGGAGGGTTTTCTAGTTGCTGGTGCACAGGTGTTGCTCCAGGGAGGATGCAGATGTACCCTGACATACACACCGGCTCAGTAATCCTGCTTTTCAGGGCTGGACAGTCCGTATTGGATTCAAAGGCAATGCTGGCTTGTTCTCAAAGCTCAGGATATCTGTTTGTCCTCCCCAGCTCATCTTCAGTTTCTGTTTGTGAGTGCATTGCTACACTGAGCACGTGGACAGGGATTGCAGAGCCTTTTCTCCTGCTAGGAGAGTGTTCTGGAAACAATTACAAGCTGCTCATGCTTAATCACTCGGGTAAATCTTAAATGCCTGTCTTAATATTTTGCAGGACTGAAGATGGCATCTGAATTTTTGTGGTGTGCAGGTTACACAGCAGAGCACACAGACCTTGACAGTTCTGCTCTGTGCATGTTTCAGGGGTCCTGAGGACCCCCACAGCTTCTCTGAAATTCAGGTACAATTTCAAAGGAAAACTAAAACACAAAGGCGGGGGCAAAAACCCCAAAGTGTTTTTGCCTGATATTTGTACAAATTGTCAGCTCAGTCATGTTCTTATGAACCTTTGTTGAACCTGACCATTTGTACCTCAAACTGAACAAGAAGAGAGTATTAAATTAGTTTTAAAAATAAAAAATTAAATCCCCTGTGAAAATGAAGGCAACCAAAACAACTCACAAATCTAGACTGAAGTCAGTCAATGACAAGATGAAACAATAGAAGTCCTCTCCTTCTTTAAATATTGAAGTGTTTCACTTCAGCATTTTCAGGCTGAAGCAGATTACTGAACATCATTTAGTTTGAAGCTTTTTTATTTTCATTTTCAATGGACCTAAATTTAAAAGGAAGTGAGTTGTGGGGTTTAGCTTGACTTCTAAAAAAAGATTAAATAGTCTCCAAGTAAACCAGAACATTTTGTTACTGGTCAAGCAAAGTGTTTTTGGTTGATCCAAAATGAATCGAGATGTTCTCATTATATGAAGTCTTTCCGCTTCAGCTCAGCTCCAAAACCAGAATTTTCCATCACCAGAAGAAACCAGTCATCCCTGTTTTCACCTTCCTGCTGCAGCAGTAAAGGTCTAATTTTGGTTGCTCCTGTTTTAATCAGAGCTTGCTTTATTAATCTCTCCATTTACTGCAGGCTGAGGTCTGTGATATCAGTGTTTGTAGCCAGGGTGTGGTACAGATCGCTCTCCAACTATCTCAGATACCTCACCAAGGAGCTGCTAAGCCTCCCTGGCCATCAGCCTGCTTATTTACAGGCTTTATAGCTACGGTTCAAACCCTGCCAGTGACACCAACACTTAGAAATCATCATTAGTGTGTGGTCCCAGAAAGGCTATGGGTGTCAGCTGGGTGTGCAGTCATGGCAATAATCAAAAACTGAAGAAAACACTCTCCTTCAACAGAAACCGCTGAAAAACAACATTAACACAAACATTGTGAAAGGCAGCAACTGGCTGATGGGGAGGACTTTCCAAAGCCATGGAAGGAATTTACCTACTGAAGCCTTGGTAGGAAGTGGGCACTCTAACTCAGCAATCCTTTGAAAGCCTCCTCCCAGATCCAGCCTCAGCAAGGAACAGTTCACCAAGATCATCCATAAACATGTAGAGTTTTATATCTTTTTTTGTATGTCCTTGTTACAGGGAGAAAGCATCGGCATTTTGTGAACTTTATTGCAGGAAAGAAGCAATGTTTCATCTTAAAGACTTCCAAATTGTAGCAGGTGTTATCTGTGGGGTGGCCAGTGGCCAAGGCTGCAGGTGGAAGCAGATCATCCCTCGGAGCTCAGGGAGTGCTCTCTGAGGCACAGACCCTCCAGACACCGGGCACCACAGGTCGTGCATGTTCAGGGTGACACCAGAGTGCTGCACCCAAAACTGGCCATGCTGTCTCAGAGCTCCTGTTTATGGTGCTGAGGATAACCTGGCTGACTCGGGCTTCCTTCATCTCTCAGGCAACTGAGGGGATGGTGAGGTCCCAACCCTGCACCATCTGCCTGTTGTAGCTTAAGGGTCTGCAGGATGGGGAGGGGAGGGAAGATACAGTGTGTGTCCTGCAGCTTGCTTGTTTCCAAATGGGTTCCTTGGCTGTTCTTCCTTATGTTTCTCCCTTATATTTGTGTGACAGAAACTTCCAGAGACCCTGAAGGAGGAGGAGGTAGTTGTGCTCTGGACAAGGCTCCATGAAGAAATACCCAGTAGCTTCCTTCAAGGATACCCAAAAGGTGAGGAGATGGCTTATTTTGCAAATAGCTAGGTGTTGTCACACAACCTCCTTTGGCACTGAACACATGGCCTGACCGGGTGTCCCTTCAGCCACCTGAAAATGAGCCAAATCAGAGTGCACTGATTCAATGCTGTGCCTTCACCACACAAACAACAGCATTTCTGCGGTGCCTTGTGGGAATAATGCAACAGGATGGGAGCAGTGTCCCAGGCCACTCCCTGAGGATCACCAGCATTTCACTTGCACAGGGCAGTTGTCTCAGCCCAACGTGCTGTGTTGCAGTGGTGTTGAGCTGGGAGAGACAAGAGGACAACATCCTCCAGCACATGGGTTGTGTAGCTGGAGGGAGAGACACGAACTGGCCAACACACACTGGGCTCAGCTGTCACGTTGGTGGTCACTGGCACTTTATGACAGCAGAGTGATTTTCCACGTCATGTAATACTCTACTGCAAATACACACTACATGCAGTGCTGGCTCGTGGGTTTGGCAACCATCTGTCCCTCTGTCCTGCCATGAAAAGACAAGGATTTCCCACAGAGACAGATCTTGCAGAGGTGGCAGGAGCTGCACAGCTGATGGCATTGAACATGGTGCAGAGGTGTGTGCCCAGGGGGAGGGCAATGGGGCTGTGGTGGCAGCAGGAGGAGGTGGGAATGGTTTGGGAAGCACCACAGTCACAGGAACAGGGCTGGGAGAGCTGTCAGGAGCTGGCCAGTTCTCAGCTGGCTGGCAACCAGCACACCCTGATGGGATGTGGGCTGTCTCTAATGGGACAACATAAATGATGCAGCAGAGCAAGGTCAGAAATGTTGGGCAGCAGCCTGAACCCATGGGGGACCTGGGGGTCCCCATCTTCTCTGGAGCCTCTGTGTGGATCCACACACCTGAAATCTCCAAAAGCTGCCTCTCACTGTCCCAGGGCTGCACTGCCCTTTCCTCTGCCTTGCCCAGCAGATGCTTATTGTTAAAAATACCTGAATGGAGACTCTGTGATGCTCCTGAGTCAATTCTCTCCACATTTTGCTGCCCTGACTCATCTCTAGCCTGAGTCTCACTTTCTTCTTCACCTATCCACCATGGGCACTGAAAACACATTACCCCTGTCTCTTTACAGCTGTGTTTTATATATTTAAAGACTGTTATCGTGTCTTCTCCCCCACACTTCTCTCCCATCCAGACTAAACAACCTCAGTTCATTCTCTTGAGCGTGCAATAACAATAAGTTTGTTTGATGAAAACTCAATTTGTTTAGTGCAGTGGTTCTAATCACTCAAGTTATGCCAAAGATAACAAACATTTAGCAAATTTCTCTTCAAATCTTTAATTTTATCAACTGTTTTGACAGATTATAATTTTTACACAAAGGGTTAGAATGAAAGCAATTGCTTTCTAGTTTTTTCTGTATAAACATTTGAATTATGACTTTTACATGAGGCAATGCAATTAAAAGCATTATAGAACTGTCATGAAATATTTATCTTGGGGTTATAAAAAGTATTCTTTCAATGATATTTAAAAACTATTTGGAAAGTATCTTTTCATAGTAATTAGCTACAACAATAT
Source organism: Acropternis orthonyx (assembly GCA_035583155.1). NCBI lineage: Eukaryota > Metazoa > Chordata > Aves > Passeriformes > Rhinocryptidae > Acropternis > Acropternis orthonyx. The sequence goes on along the minus strand of JAWWEU010000005.1, from coordinate 28,487,199 downwards.
TTCTTTAACTATACAAAAACACATATCAATAATTATTTATTTAGACTTCTTTTACTGCTCTGCTGAAGATTATAAATTTACCGTTTTGCCAGCCAAACTGGTAAATTTATAATCTTCAGGATATTTCTGGTAGTCATTTATTTTATTTTACTAGGGTTTTTTAAGGTGTTTTTAGTTAGCCAGCTTTTAATCCTGTTTAGGTTTTTTGCATGCAAATAATTTAAGATGAGGAATTACTACAGAATATTTTTGTCTGTATGGAAAAATGATGAGAGAAAGACTCCAAAAATGTCAGTAGGAATTTTAAGTTTGGTTGTTTGGGTTTTTTTTTTAAGAAAACATTTATATTGCACGCTGAGCTTCCTTCCAGTTCAGATTTTGTTTTCTGAAAGCTGAACTTATCTTAAGCGAAAAGCTCAAAAGCTGAAACAAGAAAACATGGGGTGGGGGCCTTAAAAGCCGTGATGTTTTGAGGCTCAGTTTCAAAGCAAACATATCACTGCAATGAGAAGTGTCCTGGACAAACACGGCTGCTCTCCCCACCCAGCTCTGCTGGTCACCAGCCCTGTGTGGTGTGGTGTCCCTGTGGGACCATCTCGCCCCAGTTTGGCTGCTGACAGCCCTGGGTGCCCTTGGGAAGGCAAAAGCAGTGCCTCTGCAGGTCTGGATGGGGAATTTGCAGCCTGCTGGAGTCCGTGGCAAAAATCACACCAATTTCTGCAGCCCTGTGCTGTCTCTCTGTGCCATCCCCCTGCCTGTAGTGGGGCTTCGGTCCAGCCCTACCAGAGCCATAGACAGCCCTGCGAGATCTGCTGGGAGCCCTGCTGGGATGTGTCCCCTCTTTCCCTGGGCTCTGGGGAGCAAAATTTGGACCTTTTCGGGTAAAAGAGAAGTGGGTTCAAACCACAGCCTTAGCCCAGGGGTCAGGACTTTGCCCCTAAGGTCTCTGTGGCAGGTAACTTGGAGGAAGCAAAGTCACAGCCCTAATCTTGCTGTGTAAGAATCTGCCTCTTCACTAGAAAATGTACACAGAGCCACAAATCAAAAGATGTTGAAAACCTTTGGTTTGTATGGTTTAAAAAGCAGGTTTTTTCCCACTCAGTACCTCTTTATATAAGTGGATTTTTGTTTCCTTCTGTGAAATTCTTTCATACCAAAAGACTGCCTTGGTCCCAGAAATGGCAGTGCTGATTTAATCCCACTTACCAGGCAGTTAAGTGGAACAGAAACTGAGGAGAAGGAATAATGCTGCATTTTTTAATTCAGTTTTTTCACCTTACTCCAGAGCGAGAATAATTCATTTTATAGCAGAAACACTACTTCCATTAGATACACCTGCATTATTGCACAAATCTTCAAGCCAGCCCATTGCAGTAGGGACGGGAACTGCAGGATAATGCTGGGGTTACAGTCTTGAAGTGTTTCTGGGGTTCGAGTCACTGGCTACAGTGCTCACACAGTGCCTGGGCTTGTCTAGACATGGAGGTTCTGCCTAAGCCAGCCTGTGTTATGATCTGGTAAAAGACGGGGTAATATTGATGCAAGAAACAGTGGATGGATACAGTTTGGATGGATACAATTTGATAGCTTTTTCAGTAGAGAGAGGACTAAATTGATTTAGGAATTTTTGGCTTTTATTTTCAGGATGGCTTTTCCCCATGTCTCTTTAATTATATGTCAAGAGTTGGACGCTCATGATAGGGTCTGAAATGCAAGCAGAAAGGAAACTTTCCTACGCAAGTCTCCCTGTCTCACACTAGGGCTCAGTCCTTTACTAGGAAAATGTTGCTTTGTGTGTTACTGTGACAGCGTGCAGAGCTGTGCTAGAATTGAGTTAAAAATGTATTATCTAAGTCAGGGAGCCCCTTGATGGAAGAGCTTCTTAAAAACCCCAAAAGTTTTCAGTGTGAAACCAATGCAAATTGAAGTTATGTCCTGGTACAAATTGCATCTGTCCCAGGTTGAAATGTCATCTGAGGTCTGACCCTGAGGTCTGACCTGGGGATCCCAATTTGCCAGCCTATGAGGACATTTCCACGCTGATTTGGGAACTGCATGAGAAAAGATGTTTCTGTGATCTGTTGGTGCTTGCTGCTTCTGGAGTCAGCAGTCTCCAGGCTGGTTAGACCAAGGGAAAACTGATGCAATATTCATGGAGGTCTCCAGGGCTGCTGGTGAGACAGCAGCTCTTGAAGCACAAAAAGGTACAGGACTCAAATCCAGCCTCAGATGTAAAAGGAAGGTTTGTGTTGTTCATGCGGATATTGGTCCAGGAGGTGGAAAAGGTTTTTATTTTCTCCTCATTTTGCCTTGTCCAGGCTGTATTGTAGCAACATTGGCTTGGAAAACCCTTTATTCCTAGGTGGCAAATGTTCAGTGCCATGTTCTGCTCACAGGACTTTAATCAGCCAGAGAACACGGCCAGCCTGTCTTTTCTAAACCTGCTGTTGGTAAATGACTTCACTGGGCTGTAATTGTTCCTGGAGCAAGCTGGTCCAAAGACTGGCAATTAAACCTTTGGCTGATGGAAGTTGTTCACGTGGGTTGCTGCTTTGCCTATAGCGTTCTAGTTAAAAACTCAAAAGTCTTTATACTTCTATAAAACATGTGGGAGCTTTGTGCCCAGAATATCTGTGGCAATAAAGTGAATACAGTGCTTGACTTCTGTTCGTAGCTCTAAAACTTGGAAGAGAAGAAAGAACCAAAGTTCAAGATGAGAACTGGTGTTTGTACTTTGTGAAGCACATTCAGGTGTTATCTGTGGGTTTGGTACAGCCCCTTACTGTGATGTAGATATCAGGACAGGTTAAGATTCATGATTCCTATATGGGCATGTAAAAGGGAATTAGGTGCTTATACCTTGTTGTAAGCCAACCCTGGCTGGGCTGGCCAACACTGTTCCATTGTAAAATTCAAGCTGACACCTGATTCTGCCATCTGGACTCCCTGCAGTGTGAGTGTGTTTGAGTCAAGGTTGGATCGTGGCTCTTTGACAGATCTCTTCTGTGCTCAGTGAGGTTTCCCAGAAGCAGCCATAATCCTGTGTTCTGCCCCAGGCTCATCCAGGAAGGACTCGGTGGGTGAGACAGCCACGCTCTCCTCCTCCTCCTCTGCTGGATGCCCACACCACCTCCGCTCAGCATCAATGCCAGAAGCCGAGCTGCAGGTGAGAAAGGGTGGCGCTTGTGTTCCCCAAAGGCACTCCCTCGGCCAAATCCCTTCAGGAACACTTAACTCCCGCCCCAGCTCAGCGCCTGGTGCTGGTGTTTATGGGCCGCGTTAGTCACGCAGGAGCTGCGGGAAGTTTGGCCGCGGCAAATCGCAGAGCCATCCACGGCCAGCAGGTTATGGGCTCGCTGGGGGAGCTCCGGGGCTTGACTAATCCCTTGCAGATTGGAGTCGGGATGTGGCCAGGCACTGGGAGCATCCCGGTTTATTTGAGCCCCTGGTGTGGAAGGTGAGCTCATCCACAGGGCCTCTGGCAGGCTTAAAGCAGCCACGGGAGTTTGGGGTGGAAGGGAAAACGCTTCTTGTCGTGGATACTGAGGGGTACTGCTGCATGTTGTGGGATCTTTTCGGTTTATACCTAAAGGGGGAAGCCTGTGTGTGCACCCGTGTGCACAGTGGTCGAAGCAGACTTTCAGAAACATCCATGTGGGCAAAACGTTTCTCCTTGCTGGCCCTCCAGTACTGAAAGGTGGGTTATAAAAGAGAGGGAGAGCGTCTTTTTACATGGGCAGATTTCGACGGGACAAAGGAGAATGGTTTTGAATTAAAAGGGATTTAGATTAGATATTGGGAAACAACTCTTCCCTGTGGAGGGTGGTGAGGCCCTGGCACAGGTTGCCTAGAGAATTTGTGGCTGCGCCATCCCTGGAAGTGTCCAAGGCCGGGCTGGACGAGACTTGGAACAACCTGGGCTAGTGGAAGGTGTCCCTGCCTTAATCGGGTGCGGCTTTCCCTCTTCATTTAAGCCTCATTAGCCGGGACTCCCGGAGCCGTGTTCAGTCATAGGTTGGGCTCGAGGATCTCAGATGTCTTTTCCAGGCTGGTCGATTCTGTACTTCTTCCCGGCACCGGGGGCTCGGGCTGCCCGGGGATGGGCCCAGGGCAGCTCTCCCAGGCTCACGGCCGCTTTCCCTGCCCCTCCCTCGCCGCTCCCTCTCCCGCCTCACGCCGCCATCTCGGCCACCCCCCTCCCCGCGGTGAGGCCCCCGGCCGGGCTGTCCGCGGCGTTCGCCGGCGGCGGCGGCGGGGCAGCCCCGGCCCTGCGCGCCGGGCGGAGGCGGAGGGAGCGCCATGGCCGAGGCCTGGGCCGGCTTCTCTCGGGAGGAGCTGCGGCGGCTGCGGGGGCAGCGCCCAGGTACGCACCGGGCAGCGGGGGCAGCGCCGGGGAGGAGCCGCCCGGGCCTCGGCACCACCGCGGCCCCCGCGGCTGCACCTGGCTCCCTTCGCCCCTCAGCCCCTCCGTCCGCACCTCTGTCCGTCCCCTCAGCCCCTCCGTCCGCACCTCTGTCCGTCCCCTCAGCCCCGCCGTCCACACCTCTCTCCCTCCCCTCACTTCACCTGTTCTATCCCGGCATCAAACGCCTGCCCTTCCCCTCGGGCAGCCCCTCATTTCCCCCCCCGTCCAGCCCCCTCTCTGACCGCTCCCCTCATCCAGCCCCTCTCTCTGCCCACCCACAGCCTCCCGGTCGCGTTTCCAGACTCTCCCGGCCCTTGTCCTGCATCCACATCTCTGTCCGCCGCCCCACTCGTGTTCCCGGCCTCCTCTCTGCCCACGTGTCACTTTGTTCTTCCCCGTTCTTCACTTTATAACCTCAGTTTGCCCTCCAGGCTGCCTGGGACCCTTCCTTAGCTCCAGATCTGCCTCTCCGTGATTGTCCCAAGAGTTGCCTCACTCCTGCCTGTCGTTCCTCATTTAGTCCCGCAGTCCGGGCCCCTTTTTCCTCCTCATTTAGGGATGCTCATATCCTTTAAAAGTCCAGATTCTTACACTAGCAAAAGTGGGTTCCTGGGTTTTCCCCCACGTTGCCTTCCCATGGCACCCCAGTTGTCTTGTCCTTATGTTGGTTTTGCAGCCGTTGCTTGCCCAGAACTCGTTCGCAGATTCTTTGACGCTGAGATTTGATTTTGATGCCGTTTCTCCCTCTCCTCCCCTGACAGAGCTGTACGAGCCCTCGGAGCCGCAGCAGCCTCGCCCCCACACCGGGAACAAGCCTCGGAAGCAGCTGCAGCGGGAAAAAGCCCTGCAGCAGCAATGCCAGAGGCTGGGACTGCAGGGTGGGGCAGCCCCTGTCACTCCGGAGCAGCTGCTTTCTGCACCAAAACACGAGCCCTGTCACCCTCAGCAGCCCGTGCCAGCGCCTCGCCCTCCTGCTGCTGCAGAACAAAGGCAGAGTGACAGCCAAGACCAGCAGGGGGAAGGGACACCTTGCAATGGCAGGGACAGTGCCCAGCCCTGCCCTGCACAGCCCAGCACCCAAGTGCAGAGAAAGAAAGTGGAATTGTTAGTAAGTCGGTAAAATCAGGGGTTGGGGGTTATTGTTTTGCATTGATTCATGCTTTCATTGTGAAGTAAAGGGAGCTTTTCTGTGTCCAGTAGGAAGGTTTGAGAGATCAAATAATTCCCTCTCCTATGAGGAAAGGCTGAGGGAATTGGGATTGTTCAACCTGGAAAAGAGAAGGCTTTGGGGTGACCTAATTGTGACTGAAGGGGCCTACAAGAAAGATGGAGAGAGGCTATTTACAAGAGCGTGTAGTGACAGGACAAGGGGCAGTGGCTTCACACTGACAGAGAGTAGGTTTAGATATTAGGGTAAAAAATCTTCCATGTGAGGATGGTGAGGCCCTGGCACAGACTGGCCAGAGAAGCTCTGGCTGCCCCATCCCTGGAAGTGTCCAAGGCCAGGCTGGATGGAGCTCTGAGCAACCTGGGATAGCGGAAGGTGTCCCTGCCTGTGGCAGGGGGTTGGAACAAGATGAGCTTTAACGTCCCTTCCAACCCAAACGATTCTGTGATTCTATGACCATATTAACTTGCTCTGCATTGGTGCTTTGTTTTTAATGTTTAGTTGGGTTAAACCTGATTCAGAACCAAATTCTTCAGTGTACTCCATGCAGATATGCACTGTGCTGTTCTCAGGTAATTTCTTGTGGTAAAAAAAATGTGCCTGAAGGATAAGGTGAGGAGGAGAAATCTGAAGAGGTGTTCTTGTGCAGAAATGGTTGTTGACTGCTGAGTTACTTGGGGATTTTTAAACTGAGGCTTCTTGACAGAGGGCATGAAGAACACAATGGGGTGGAAAAGCAGCAAAGCAGTTTTTTGTTTCTCCTAAATCCTGCCCAGTTGTGTTGCTGCAAATTGTCCCCCCTCACTTGATCCTATGCCTCATATCCTCTGGGGCTGGTTGTATCCCTTAGCAGATGTAGCCTAGGAAATTGAATCAGTATCATTCTTTCCCTGGTGGCAAAAGTGAATTCTTGTTCTTCCTCGTTGCTCATTTTCATTAAAATTTTTACCAGCCTTTCATTTGTATCAGTTTAATTATTTGGGGGCTCTATTGCAAACCAGACCTGTGAAAGAATCTGTTTTATGCAAAAAACCTTTCCAAAAAAGAGGCTGTGTTGGCAGACTGAACAGATGGCAACTTGTAGCAGCCAGTAAGAAACTTGAAACTGCTTCTACCTAGCAGGGAGGCACATCCTTTCAATGAAAAATTCCATCCATTTCTGAAAAAGTGCTCCATGCTTTTTCTTCCAGCAAAACTGAATTACCCAGCAGCTTATTTGGTTATGCAGATTTTTGTTATGATGAGCAGATTTCATCTGAAAATGTTTTATTGTTCTGAATGATTTCTTGCAGGTGATGCTTCTTTCTTCAGGACCGAAACCTGTTTATTGTTCCTTTGACTTTTTGAGAGTTTGCTCCAGCAAATAATGATGATGAATATTTGTGTTATTTGGAGAACAGAGAGAGAAGTGAATTTTCTATTAATTTTGATCTTCTTCTCCATGAGCAGGCAGGAAAAATCCCGATGGGAAATCCTCCAGCAGGAGCAGCGGCTGATAGAGGAGAAGAATAAGCGCAAGAAGGCCCTCCTGGCCAGGGCTATTGCTGAGAGGTAACAGGTTGTTCTGCATGGGCTGAGCCTGGGCAAGTTACTTTTTGTCTCCAACCAGTTGCAGATCTTGTTCTAAATGTCACTTTTCCCTCCCCTCTGTGCTCTGTATGTCCTGCTCCACAAGTGAGCTGCTGGGATTGACATTTCCCTTTGATGGCAAGTGTTGGCTAAGAAGTTGTGACTAAGCTTTTCACACTTCCAAAGCTGCAGCTCTGAGTGCAGATGGAAAAGTTATTACTCAACTTGAGAATTAGCTGAAATCCTTGAATATGGTAGTGAGATCATGTTTGGAAGTTGGGATGCTCAGATGCTTAGCCCTGCTCTGTTCCTGACTTGTTTTTGCTGGATTTAAGGAAAGTTTAGTTGATTCCTAAATTGTAATGAGAAACTATAGCTATTTCTGTTTGAACTTTTGACTCTTACTAGTCTGTGAAGAGTATTGAAAAGAGAATATGATCAGCTTTAAGAATATACTGTTTTACCACTGGCTGATGAGAAATTACAGAAATTCACCTACTCTCAGTTGTTGGTTCTTGCTCTTCAGGGGATCAGACTTTAAGGCATTGTACAGTTTGTCCACTGAAATGGCTTAAGACTACAAGGAAGGCAAGGTTTGTAGGGAAGGGTGTTGGAACAGCTCATAACACTGGATCAAGAAAAGTGATGTGAAGTTTCAGGCTTGCAGTGCTCTCCCAGACATGTGTTATGTTCTGCCCGTCAGAGCCCTTGGGTAGCACAGACGAACACAGCCCGTACTGTGCAGAAGATTCTCTTTAAAGTTCTGAAAATTATGTTTTCCTTTGCCAGGCAGAGGTAAAACACAAATACATTTGTTCTGAGTCACTGTAGGACAGCAAACATGGGTGTGACCACCACACTGGGTTCTCCCTCCTGGAAAAAAGCCTGAGGAGAGAGAGGAGGACATGGAAAATGATACTTCGGGAGTTATGTCTGACATTCAGAGCTCTTCCTCAGGCTTTCAGCAGTACCACAGGTGCCTGTTTCCCTCCACCTGCATCATATAGTCTAATGAGAGATGGTGTCACTGCCTGCACAATTAGTCTTGCTTTCAGACACCTACTTTGAGTGTAAAGTAGTGGCTGAGAAGTGTGAATTTGCTGGTGGTGATGAAAGTCACTCAGCTTGCTTGGGAGTGAAATCCATCAAAGCTTGCTGCCCTTAGCAACATTTAGTTTTCAGGACTTGGGAATGAATAGACCAAGCTGAAAAAGGTTACATAAGGCTTGATTAAAATCCTTTGTGTTTGATGTAAAACTTTCCATTCACTTCATTGGGATTTGGCTGGGCCTTTCGGGAGTAATTTTACCAAATGGAAATCAAGCTTAGGTTAGGTGACTTTTTGGCCCCTGCTAACTGGGCTTCTTTGAAAGGGGATATTTGCAGGGCTAAATGCCCTTCCCCCTCTCACTCCCCCCCCCAAGCCATTTCCTGTTTCCTTACACTGAGAACTACTTAGATACAGCAGCTTCTTGTGTGTTTCCACAGTGAAGAAACACAATCCATTTTAGGCACTTTGATTATAGTCATTACGTAATTTTGCCATAGTCCTTTAATAGCAGGCATTTTAGATCCCTATGGATACTAAAAAATATCAAAAGCCCCAAACCATAAAGGAGAAACCTTCTGAATAGATCCTAAGGAAGTTGGTTGCTCTGCAAACGAAATGGGGCCCAGTATGTCAAGCAGAGAGGCTTGAAAAGGCAGGGGGGAAAAAAAAAAGTGATCTTCCTTTTGCAGATCCAAAAGAACTCAAGCTGAAACAGTGAAACTAAAGAGGATTCAGAAGGAATTGCAAGCTCTGGATGATATGGTGTCTGCTGACATTGGCATCCTGCGGAACCGCATTGACCAGGCCAGCCTGGAGTACTCCTATGCCCGGTAAGCGGCACACGGGGAGGAGGGAATAGGGAACAGCTCTGCCTGAGAGCAGGGGGAAAATGCTGTTTCCTGTCACCAAAGCAGTAATGAATTTATGTCATTGTAATAACGCATAGTTAAAGCAGTCGCAGTCTGGGGGGCTTTCAAATCTGGAGGTAAAAGTATGCTTTTTATTTCCTAATTTTTCCCTTGGAATCTGGAAACCGAAGCAGGTTTTCTGACTGCAGGCTCTGCTGTCACAAGACATAAGTACTGCTTTAACTGTGCAGTTGTCCATAAACCCTGCTTTATTGTTTCAAGGTTGTTTATTTCTTCTCAGGGGGAAAGAGGTTTTTCTTGAAAAGTCCTAAAATGAAAGTCTTTTTCAGGGAAACTTTCTCGTTGATGACAGCTCTGGTCCTTTCAGAATCAATGGGACCAATTAAGCTTAAAACATATAAAACTGCTGAAGTGCTTTTGGAACTAGGACCGAAAACTCAAGGAAAAAGCAGGCTTTCACCCTTCACAATGTGCCTTTAATCACTCTGGTTCTGATGAGTTCCTTAAATGCAAGAAATTAGTCGGAACACCCCATTAGTTGTGGGTAAACCACAACATCAGTAGATAAACATCAGCATGTTTGTGCAGCCGTTTCATAAAACAGAAAAGTTCAGTTGCGGTTTTTGGTTCACAATTCAATGTGTTAAATGTGCATTTCTCCTTTTGACTTTTGCTCTACATTGACCACAGCCCAATAACTATGGTAATTAGTCTTTGTAAAAATAGCAGTGGTAGCTAAAAAAAATTAAGATTTCTTTGGTGTAATTATCACTTTAAATACCTAAGATTAACTGTAGTTGTTAACTGTAGCTGATTGCATATGAATACAGAATTTCATGTCCTCAAGTGGAACAACATTTCAGTGGATTTTGGTTTTCATCTTGTTTCTAAAACTGTTATGTGCTCCTGAAAATCTCCATACCCAAGTTTTTTAATGATGTATCTATTTGAAATGCTTACTGGCAAAAGAGCACATCACACAAAGGACTCTGACATTTGGAAAGTTTTTAATGACAATAACAAAAGGAGATGCTGGTAGTACAAGGGGATAAACTTTACCAAATTCTTAATGACTTTCATGAACTTAGTCTTTTTGTGAGGAACGGATTTGGAAATGCAAGTTGGATACTTTCAGTGTTGTAGTTTTTATGTATTATAAGCCAAAGCAAATTTACTTTCAAGTGGTGCCTTTTAAAGCAAGTTTTTAGTTCTTGCCTTACGTTTTAGGACTAAAACAAAAATTATTTCAGTGGGACAAAAAAGTGCAATTTTAAATAGTCCTGAGCACATACATAGCTAGGGGCATTTGACAAATGCTGTGGAATTGAATTTTCATAAATATGATGCGAATAGTATGTGTGAATTCAGCCCAAAGGTTTAACTGTCAGATGTTTCCATTTCAGAGACACGTTTCTTGAGAGGGAAATATAAATGGGCATCTTCTGCCCACTGCAGACTTAACCTTTACATCTGGGTCAAAGTTTTGTGATCATTATATAAAATAACGTATTTGGGAAGGCTTTTCTATGTCTTATTTCCTTCTGTTTCACTAAGCAAAGGATCTTTCTGTTGCTTTGTTTAAACAGATACTGCTTTTATGAAAGGGCTGGATTTTTTATTCAGCCACCTTACTAATACTAGTTTTATAAGTGCTCTGCAAGGTGTAGTATAATAGCTATGCTGCAAAAACCTTTGGATGTTCTTTTTCCTTAGCAAGATTGCATTTATCTTTCTATTAATTAGAATTTATACACAGATTTACTGATGTAGTGGAAGAAGCATCACTAATGCAGACACTAGCCATTGAAGTGCTAGATGTTCTCTGTATGTTAACCTCAATAAATATTTGGAATATTTCCTTTTTGCTATATTTGCCACAACAGGAAGTGCAAATTGGCAGGAGGTGAGTGTCAGGGGGATGCTTGCAATAAAATTCTACATCTGTTGCCACACAGAAGTTGTGATCACTGTTGATGTCAAGTACTGTGTCAGTCTGTGCTGCTCCTGATTTTCTGAACATGCATATGGGTGGCCAGAAGAGGACATGATCTGAATATCCGTGTGTGTCCACAGTGTGCTCCTTCGAGCATCTGTGCCTGTCAGGGGATGGCTGGCTTAGAAAAATCCCAAACTGCTTTGCAGTGTTTCAGTTCACTGGGTGGGTGTTCATTGCAAGTGTGAAAACACTGCGATTTCTGATGGTTCCTTTCTGCTGCCAGCAATGCATCTCTTCAAACAGGCAGCAAAAATGCGTGTTTGTGACTCAATCTGTAGTTTTCAGATGAGCAAGTTAACTGTCAGAATACACAGCAGCAGAACCTAAAGTGTCCAGAGAAGTTTTGATCAATTCACACTTACTTCCTTCCCTTTTGCTAATGTAGCAGCATGTCGTGAACAGCTGGCATAATGCTCTACAGAGCACATTACATTTCAGGGATGTGTAAAGTGTCTGTCCATGTGTCAGGCTGTGGAGTGCTTTGAGAATTAACCCACTAGAGATGATGATGATTTTGCAGGAAGCGGTATGAAAAGGCGGAGTCGGAGTACGTGGCAGCCAAGCTGGACCTCCAGCACAAGACGGAGATTAAGGAGCACCTCACAGAGCACCTCTGCACCATCATCCAGCAGAACGAGCTCCGCAAGGCCAGGAAGCTGGAGGAGTTAATGCAGCAGCTGGATGTGGAGGCAGATGAGGAAAATCTGGAACTCGAGATAGAGGTGGAGCGGATGCTGCAGCAGCAGGAGGCAGAAGCAGGGAGACAAGGCAGCCAGGCACAGAGTCATGCCAGGACAGCCAAGGAAAACCCCACTCCCAGTGGTACAGGGCAGGAGGGCAAGCATGGCAACCACACTGCTGCCTCTCCTGCTGTTTCTGAACAGTCTCAAAACCCCGGGACCGAATCCCTCTCCGATATGGACAGACAAACTCAAGCAGTAAATGTGACTTCAGGAAGCTCCCCAGCTTGTCCTGCTACATGACTGCTGCATGCAGATGGGCCAGTGGTTATGGATGCCTCTCTGCAGGCTTGTAGGTTATATCTAGGCTTTGGCAATGCCAGTCATATGCACTTCATTTCCCTTTTCCTTTAATATTGTTTGGAAATTTTAAAGGCTTTTTTTTCTCTACAAGACCCTCATTTGGGGGTTCACCATCTGTCATTGTCATTCTGGTTTACATTCATGTTCTAATGTCCAGCTGTTCACGGGCTTTTATACCTGCCTGAAACAGAGCACTTGAAAGTGAACAGTAGGGTTTTCCCAAATATTTTCAGCCTGTTTGTATCACAGGTACCTGTTCTGAGTAGTGTGCAAGAGATAGATATCTACAGGAGGAAACACACCTTGAGCTGCTTCAGATTACCTTCTCTCCCCTGACATCTGCAATAGGTTTTTTGTCTTCCTTTGTATCTGTAAGGGATTAGTTTTCAGCAGTTTTTAATGCTGTGAAACACAAGTGCTTACTTTAATTGCCTTCACTGATGATACTCTTTCCTGATTTAAAGAAAATGCACATATTGAGGCAAATTGCAGACAGTTGTAATACCTCATATTTATCACTTTGCCTATTCGTTTCAGATAATGCTGAATCATTACCAAGCTGTACATTGATAACTCTTATCTGTGAAGTCACACCAGCTATGCTTTAACAAAGATGATGGGTTACAGTTTAAGACCTTGCAACATGTAGAAGTAGAAACATGCTAAAGAGAGTGTGTTACATTTAAAGCTGTTCCATTGCAAACATTGTAGTTTCCTCAAAGTGCCAATAATTAGCCAGGGATTTTGTAATGAATAATCTTGACTGTATATTGGAAATGAGCCTATTTTTGTATAACATTTGACGCATTTTCATGCCGGAAGAGCAGGTTTATACCCCACAAGAAGTTCAGGTGGTTCACTCTGGTGCTGTTGAAAGGCTTTAAAAACCTATTCCAGGTGGAGAAAGTCTCAGGAATTAGAAGAGGACGTAGGAAAATCTCTCATAGACTGATTGCAGCTGCAAACCATGGGGACTGTGCTCACAGTTATCCACTTCGTAACAGGGAAGTGTGGGAATGGTTCCTGGAATACCTGACCTGAACGTGTTGGTAAGAGTTTATGAATGAGTTGCTGAATGACGCCACTGAGTATATAAATGGGACACTGATTGTCTCTATGGCTTTACCAGCGGAAAAACATGTCACTACATTTCATTTCTATTCTATTAATAAATCAGTGTATCTTGTACGCAGTGTGTTTACTTTCAGTTGTGATATCTGAGACTAATATGTGTATCCGAGACTGTTTTTCCACAGGAGGTGATAAATGGCAGAATCAGATACGTCCTTTGGCAACTTTACGCTGTGTGAAAGTAAAAGGCTGTTCCAAAATAAGGAAATGTATGAAGCAAAGACATGGCAGGATACAACTTGGCAGGAAGTTCTTCAGCTAGCTGGCCCAGGGCAACAGAGGAAAATCTCTACTGGTGCCTCCAATACACAAGAGAAAGTGGAATAAATAAATTTTCTAGAGAAGCTGTTCATAATTGGGGCCGATTGAAGTTAGAAAACTCCAAAGTAACATTTGAAATATGTATGAAGCATTGTTCAGTTGATGCTGGTACACTGCATTGCCTGTTGTTTTCCTGGAAGACCTGAGCTAAAAGCAGAAGATTTGGTTGTATTGTGAGGAAATCGTGACTGACTTCCTTTGCTCAGTCTACAGTTGCAGGACAGCTTGTAGCAACCTGAGGATGGTTTTCAGAACTTGGATACCTGTGCATTAATAATTTAATTGTATCATTCTCGTTTCCATCCTCTGCAGCTGTCCCCAGTTGTTCCTCAAGAGATTCAAAGCCCTGGTGGATAGGCTTGTTCCTCATTGCAGTTGTATGAAGCTTGTCAGGGACACACACCAGAACTTCTCACAGAAGAGTTAAGTTGCAATGGTATCACACACACTATTTTGCAGGTAATTTGTAGTTCTCTAGTAGGCTAAAATGTGGTTAAATTAGTCCTACTTATTGCACCTTGTTAGCACAGGTAAGATTATTGTTTGAACTCCAAAAATGGCAAAAAATTGTAACTCCAAAGATCTTTTTGACAACTACTTAAGAATATGAGTTTCCTAGAAGGGAGTAAGTTTATATCCCAACAAAACTGCTTAAAAGCTGAAAAATTCTTGTGTACCATCCTGATAGTGCTGGTGCTGTTCCTGCCTGAGAGAAGATGCTGTTAGAGTCAGCAGGTTCTGTTCTCTCACAAGTCCCTCAACAAGGTTCTGGCAGTTCTGTCTGTCCTTAACTTCTGAGCTTGCAAAATGGAGTGACTGGCCAGGAGCCACATGCAGCAGCTGTGTGGGATAACAATAGCAGCCCAGCATTCGGTTGCTCTCGCTGGACAGGGAGCTCAGGAGTTAAATTGTTTGATGTGAGTTATGAAGCCTTTCTCTGACGTGTGATACAAACCACTACCTTGGTGTCAGTTCCACTTTGGAAGTTAGCAAATGTTTTGATGGGTGCCAGTGTGCTGGTTTAACATTCCCCCTATGCCGGAGCCAGGGAGTCCAGTCCTAATTGTAACAACATGTGTGCTGGTCAGAAATGCCAGGAGATGATTTTGGTGCAACAAAGGGTTGGGGTTTTTTAACCTCTTTTTCCTTGAAGGAAAGAGAACTGTTGGAATGGACGTTCTTCAAGCAAAAGCCATTTCTCCCTTTGTAGTAGCTGCTGTATCTTACAATGTTTGGCTTTGCTGTCCCTGGAGTGCACTGAGGGCAGGTGTGCATTGAAAGCAGCTGTACTCTCCACTCCACTGGTGTATTGTATCTTCAGAAGAATGGAAAAATGAGAAGTTCAGCATAGACCAGGAATGAATGGACAGACTTTTAGTGAGGACCTCTCACACAGGGAGAGGGAGAAGTCTGAGTGTGAAGCATGCTGGGATTGAATACCCTCAGCAGGGAAAATAGAGCAACATGTGACGTCTGACAGTAACACTGCAGGGCTTGTCACAGGGGACTTGCATTCTCCTGTGGCAACGTGGCCACTCATGTGTTGGAACACCACATTACCATTATGGGAAGAACTGGAAAACACCAATGTACACCCCTGTGAGAATGTTACAAAGCACAGTATAATTGTCCATGTTATGTTTTGGCCAGGATGTCAGGATTAGCACTCCCTCCTCTGTCAAGAAATGTTTAAATGAGCACAGATGGTCATGACTCAGCCTGGGGTTCCCATGGATGTCTAGTGTGTGGTGTAAAACACTTGGACAACCCCCAATCTGATTGTATATCCAGCCAGATGAAGCTGGGCTCTCAGGAGGTTTGTGCTTGGAGTAGCTGTGTGGGGAAGGACTTAAGTTCTTTATCAGCCATTGGTCTTCCTAATACCTTCTGTGAAGCAGTGGAGTCTTGCTTTTGAGTCTGGATCCCATCTGAACCAAACGAGGAAAAACTGCTAAGAGAGAAATGTAGTGCCTGGTCTAGTGGTTGGGGATACTGTGTTCCTGACCAGGTGTATTAAGAACATGGTAGAGAGGATTGCTCATGGAACAGTTAATCTCAGGAAGTCAGGGAGCCAAAGAGAGGGGCAGAGCACTATTGAATCCCCTCCCTTGCTGTGATTCCCTCTGTTCTGTATTCTACTTAGGGCAGTAGGATCTGTAGGCTTTCTGTTTCTGACACCCTTTTGTCAAGGTTCAAATTTGGATTAAACCCCCTGTGATATGGCCTGTTCTAGCCTGAGGCCTGGAACTTTAAGAGATGCACCTTGTGGGGAATCTTTGAGCATCTGTGGGTCCAGGGCTGAGTTTGGTACTTTTGTGTGACTCTTCATGGACCAGTGTCTTGGGTTTCTATGCTCTGCTCTTGCATGTGCCATAGCTTTCTGCAAGGGTTCATGCAGTTGCTGATAGCTAAAATTTTTCTGCTGGCCTGTTCAAACCCAGAAATCCTATGGTCAACCCTTTGGTATTAGATCATGATCCTTTTTCTAATTCTGTGGATATAAGCAGGTGTGGTGCATAAGGGGCTAAGGGTTTTGCCAGTGGCAGTGCAAGCAGTGTGTAGATGTGGGCTGGTATTACAGGAATCACATGCTTGTTAAGTGCCCTATTTAGGCCTGCCTGCATGGGCCCATTAAAGCGAGTGTTGGTTCCTTTGATGGGGCACGAGACTGGTTTCCCTCGTCATTTCCCCTGATTTATGTCCTAGCAGCAAACTTGGTATGTCAGTGGGGAAAGACCAAGTAACGAGAGAAGCTGGCCAAGCCTCACCCGCTCGGTGTGATAGGACATCAGATCCTTCAAATCCTTGCCTTTGGCAGCCTGTTAGTTACAGGATTTAAATCATGCCTTTTAAGATGCAGGTAGAGACACTAAAAAGCTTTGGCCTTTCTGAATTAAGGTCTGGATTGTGTAGTTAGAGTCATTTTCTCAATTAGCTAAACATAAATCAGTATAATGAGGCACTTGGGAGCAATGGGCAGGTTTAGTACCTTGTCTCTCCTGCCTCTGTCCATACCACTCCCACCTGCTCATTTGGCTGATCAGCCAGTGATTTTATTTTTCCATGCTGCTAGAGCTGAGCAGTGGGTTTTAATGTCTACACTGGTTTTCACACCTGGCACACGTGTGCGGGAGGGGAGAACTGGGAGAAATTGCTCTTGGGCAGTAAGGAAAGCAGCCCTCACGTGTGGCAGAAATTGAACAGTCTCAGCACTCCGTGCCACACCTTCAGGGACAGTGTCACATTGACTAGGCAACAGTGGGTGGTGGCATGAGTGCAGAAAGTCCAGCAGCAGCAGGGACGCTGATACCTGTGATATCTGGGACTGGAGAGCGTGGGGGGGGGGTCAGGCACTGTTTGTGCTCTGGACCTGGGTCGTAAACGTGACTCCTTTTCCAGGGCTTCACCATGTAAGGGCTGTGCTGTCTTCTGGAGACTGCTGGATGATAGGTATGGAATAGGTTGCCCTGTACCCATGTCAGCCCAGTGCTCTGGTGGAGCACTGGGACCCATTTCAGCAAACAGCAAGAGAAGAGCTTGGATGTTCCTCATAGCAAAGAATGAAACTCTGAGAAATGGAAGAACTCATTTTAGGCCTCGTGATGCCATTGAAGAGTATATACATCATGCAATGGGAAAGCTGCAGTGTTAGGGACATCCCATCAGTCTCTTACATGTTTTAGAATGGGGCCCCAGATCTCAGCCTGGGAAGGCTCCAAACTCACTGTGGCTTGGAATTCCTGAATCCTGCGATGGGTTGGTAATGGAGCAGCCACAGTCAAGGTCTTGCTGACACGCAGCAGGAGCAGCTCTAAATGTGTAATGGCTGACCCTGTGTTTCTTCTGCACTAGTACCAGAATGTCCTGAGGCAGACCCCACTGAGTTATTTCACAGCTTCCTGCTTAAACAAGCCAGTCAAGGAGGTGGTGCAGCAAAGGACAGAGTCACTCCATGAAATACAAGCTGAGCAATGGTGTCTGGCTTGTGATTGATCCTGAGGCCGTGGCTGCTCTGCAGTCATACGGTCCAGCAGCAACAGAGGTAGGAGCCCTCAGCTACCTATGGTGTGGCTAAAGGGCACCTGACCTTCTTGACCATTGCTTCCATGTGTCCCCAGGAAAGCTGAAGGGATGGAGAGCCCTGAGAGTCATTCCTAAGCAGCAGGTAACAGCACCTCCCTGTTGGTGGGAGTCATTCACAGGGATGGAGCTTGGTGTCCTGCAGATGGTGTCTCAGCAACCCATGTTATCTTGCTTCCTTCCTTCTTCCCTGTGGAAGAGAAACCCTTTGCACTACCACAGCCTTAGGAGGTCATGAGCCCTTGGGCCAGCAAGGATACCCCACTAGAAGTGTTTGTTGACTGCATATGGTAAGTCTAAAGAGTCACAAGCTGGCTATCCCTCAGTTGTTAGTTTGAGCAACAAACCCCCGGAGCCCCGTGCTGTGAACCTGTGCAGAAACCTCTGCTGTGTATCCTCACTGCCTTGGGAACATGAGCTAGGTAGAGTGAAACAGCTCAAGTCACTTTACCCATTCAAGTCTATTTACCCATACCCACAGATCCTGTGTCCCAAGGAGGGGTTAATTCAGTTCAGACATCATCTTCTTCAAAGTTTCCCCATGTGCATTAGGAGTAGATTTCTGAGTATCACCCCAAACCCTGCATCATGTCTTGAATAGTTCTGTGGCTGTTTAGGTGATGACTCTGGTTGCTGATGGTGCATATTTAATTGTGTGCAGTGCTGATGGTCTCCCAGAGGTTGTGTCTCTGGCTTGGCTGTCATGTGAGCTGCAGCTGGTCACATATTTTGGTGGTTTGCTTCATGGCAGAGATGATGATACTACTTGGCATGAGGATGTGCTCATAAAGAACCAGGTCCGTTCCAGCATTTTCCTGACATACTTCCCTGATCCTCCAAGAAGAACATCTTGCAGCTGTTTTAAAAAATCGTGCCTCGTTCTCTGCAGGATTTTCTTCTTTCTTCCAGATCTTTTTTCTCCCATCTGCTAAAATGCCAATTGTTTTCTTTTCTTCGTTCCTCAAATCAAAATATTTAGCAGTGGACTGTTCTCCATGAGATCCCAGTGCATCCCGTAACTACTGTGGAGTGTTCATCAGCCTCACTGACATTAACCAGTTCTGCAAACAGCACTGCCAAGCAGGCAGGCTCCTGCTCCTGGACTTGCTCAACGTGTCTGGTACTGTCAGTGACAGTCCCTGAGTGAGTCTCTTGGGGATGGTGCTCTTGCTGGTAGAACTTGAGAAGCTATTGGAAAATATTTTCCTTAGCCTGGCAAGTTGGACTTGGGCAATCGTGGTGCTCCTTCTGGCCTTGATATTCCCAAAGCTCTATCTGCTTTGCATAGCGGGGAGTCATGATTTGCTTTTCAAGGACTACTGAGTCACTTCTGCACCAGCTGCCTGCCACACTGGGACCTTTCATTACTCAAACCCTTCCAAGCCACCAGTAAGTTTTCTCCTTCTGTCCTTCAAACAGTTTCCCTTCCTCCTTCCAACAGCTGCTGAGAAACTTCAGGGACCCATCTGTCCTCCAGGCCAGGCAAATAACCAGGGCTCTCCAGAGCCACCAGGCTGAGCAGAAGGTGGGTGAGCTCAGAGTGGTACGGGAAGTGCTTTAATTCACAGAATTAAAACTCAGTAGGATTAACTCACAGCCAGTTTCAGAAGCCGTTCTTCCCACTTCTCACAGGCTTTGGGCTTATCCATGTTCACCATTATGCCTGTGCTCAGAAATCTTTGCTTTCACCTATGGTGTCTGTAACTCCAGAGGTGGCTGTTTTGAGTTGGTCACCTCTGGGGAGGTGACAGATGATAACCCATCTGGGCATTCCTGGAGAGAACCAGAGGGAGACTTCCTGATGGGGCGAGGCCTGGGGAAGGCATTTGGGATGGCTGCCATCCACAAACACATCAAAGGTGCAAATGGCTTTTATCAAGAGGCAGTAAAACTTTAATCCAAAGCCCACTTTAATGTATTTGCCACATATTTAAAAGGGAAATGATTTCAGAAATGCTTTCGAGAGTTTTAAAAATTCTTCTGGACCCATGTCTTACAACAATTTCCACTCTGGAAACCTGATGCTTTTGTTTCTGGTATCCCAGATGTTTGGGACTTATGAGTGAGGGAAGAATGAGAACTAAAGCTATTTCTAAACCTCTTCTGAAACATGGGCACAAACAGGGGGTTTTCTTCCTAGCTCTAAACCTCTGTTAAACTCTGTTTGGGGTTTTTTTCAATTCCAGTCTATGCTTACAGTAAATATCACCTCCTCAGTCAGCAAGTGAGACATCTTCCCATTCAGTTGTCAAAAATCCCTCATTTCCACCTCTCTAAGCCTGCAAGACACTGGCCTTTTGACCTACTGTGGTGCTTGCCCCTAGTCTGGAGCTGTAGGCTGGTCCTGTTTTTCTGGAAAAAATCAACCTTTGGTGTGGAAAACAGGAGCAATTCCTTGGCAAGATCAGAGGAACTGTAGCCTTTCTCATTTTCTTTCTTTTTTTTTTTTCCTGCGGGAGAGTTTAAACATCGCTGCTTTCATTTGGAAAGGGCGAGTGACTTTCCCATGCTGTAATACCCAGCAAGTGTTGAGAGAATGTGGTTACATAAAACCATATTTTTAATACAACCGACAGACTGTCTTGAGAGCTAAGTGTTTTTTGACAGTTTTTATGCACCTGTTAATTCAAAGCTCTTAACATGTGCCAGTTAAAAAGAGCCAGGCACTAAAACATCCACCCTGTGGACGGCAGGGGCTCAGCTGCACGCCAGAGCACAGGGAATCCGTGCAAGGTAGAAACTTGGCTTCTCTTGCAGGGCCAACTGGTACACAACTAATTCAACTCAGAGCTTTTCTTTCCCAGTCCTGCTTGGCCTTGAAGATTCCTGCTTCTGCTTTGGACCTGAAGAGCAACTGACACTTCTTTGTATTTCTTCTGTTTGCTTTTCCCAGCCGTAAGAAAAGAGGCTTAACTTCCTGCCAGGGCCATGTCCTTAACAGACGGGCACTGACCATACCGCCCCAGGGTCCCCTGCTAATTTTGTGCCTCCTTGTTTTCCTGATAGTGGGATTGCTTCTTATGGTCAGCATTGAGCCAGGCATTGATACAGCTCAGATGGAGACCTGCTGCACAATCCTCCAGCGGGTCTGCTCAGGTATCCCCCCTGCACGGTCACTTGCTATCAGTAACATAAAGTAAGGCTGGGAACTTCTCCCCTTCCCTAATTTTCCTTCCTCTCCACCCCTTAAGTATTACCAAACTCTCAATTTAGAGATTTTCTCAGGGTCATTTTAAACCACTTGCAGACAGATCTTCCCTCTTCCTTCTCCCTAAGGCTTCCTCCCCACAGCCTGCTCATGTCACATCTCCACAGAGCTGTGCACCCTGTGGGTCCCCTGGTGGCCTCATCCCTGTGGAGAAAAGCTTGAAAACTCACCACCATCTAACAGAAAGGCTCAAAAAAGAAAACCCCGAAGGCTGATACAACAATACAAGAAAGCTTGAGAATTTTAGATACTTGCAGATGCAGACACAATAGTTTCTGTGGTAGAAATGAGACCCGAAATGACCGGCCACTGACTTTTTGTGCAAGCACCTGTGCCTTTGGGATGTGTTTCTGTGTAAGGAAGGGTCAGCATGGCATTGCCACTCTCCTGCTGCAGAAATTTAGTCAAGCTTAATGAAGCCCTCAGCTGACAACTGCACTGACTTCAGGAGATGAGGCCTTGGCAGCTCCAGACTCTTATTTGATCTCAAGGACAGGAGGCATGAGGACAGTCTTTAGTGTTAAGCCGAGAGCTTTGGACTCTGAAGACTCAGGGCATGGCAGAGGGCAGAGACAATTGTCCTGTAGGGTTGGAGGTGTGGGTTGGAGGGGCAGGGAGAATGGCCCTGCCCTCATTTACATGCACTTGCTCTGGCATCCATTCTGAAGCAGAGGTGAACCCAATGCTGCCATCCCAGCTGGGCTAGAAAACACAAGAGAATGTATTTGGAGGACGGGGATGCTTTGATACATCCTGCATGTTGAACCCCAGCTGAGAAGATCACTGCAGGGTGGGCAGTGGAACTGATGGGATATGGGGGGCACGTGTGACGTATGTAGCTGAAGGCGGGTGAAATCCTGGGCACAGAAGTGCTGGATCCGTGTGCTAGCCTGGAGAGCTGGCTATGAGCAGGCTCTGTTGCCAAGAGCAGATCAAGGGCTGCTTGTCTCATCCACTACTCAGAGCTGGTGGCTGGGACTCTTCTGCTGAGTGGTTTTCTGCAGTGGTGCTGAACATCAATGTTCCTTCTTGCATCTCTTCTAAGAGGCATAAGTCCCTTTCCTTACAGGCTGCATTTGTAGACCTGACTGCTTGAGAGTGGGAATACTCACCATGAATAACCTGTCAGGATGGTATTAGTGTCTCTGAATGCTGCATGTGAGCCTGAACTGACATGAGGGCTCTTTAGGCAGGAAACACGAGGTGAGGGGTTGTCAGGGCAATAGATGGGGCTAGGATTCCACCTCATTAACACTCAGGCTGTGCGCTGCAAAATCACCTGGCAGGACAAATCTGATCCAGATCAGGTGTGTGCACACTGTTCTTTGTGTTGCATTAGCTAGAACATGGTATACAGTGTTTATATTGGCTTCACATTTTACACTGGCTGCAGGAAGACATATGATATCCCATCTGGCATGAATTCTGTTGGACTATAACAATTCAGAGGATAAATTTGACTAGGCAGAGTGGTATACACTGCATTAGTGTTTTGCTGCATGGGGTCACAGCAGTTTTAATTGTGTCCTGGGTACCATCAAACAAAACTTTCTGCGTCAGAATTGCCTGACTGTGCATGTCTGTGTGATGTTCATGGGAATGTTTCCCTGAAGAAATGTGGCTCTGCTCCTGCTGAAAGGTTCTATTAGTGTTATTTCTTGCATTGCTGTTCATGGACTTCACCTGTAGACTATGTCTTTTTGGGGTGCACCTTCCAAACAAGATTAAGATACAGCTGGGATGACCTCCCATTCTGGAACAACAGAACAGGAAAGGATCTCAACATGTCCTCTAACACATAGCCACAACCAAGTCTACCCTGTATGTCCTGACGTAAAATTGTCCTATAGTTTCTGCACCCTGCAGTGATGGGGAATCTGTCTCCCAGCAGAAGTTTAACCCAGGGTCTAACTGGAAACCCCACTGGTACCGTTCAACCTGGGTCCCCTTGCCCCAGCAACTGTGTTCCAGGAGAATGGTTTTATCTCTTCCCAGGGCACAGCCCTTTCTCTGTGTTACCCTTGGAAGCATTTGCACAGCAGGCTCTGCAGTGAGGCAGGGAGTGAAGAATGTGTGGTGGGAAGCTTCCAAAACTTGTTCAGATCTGGGTTGACTTTCCAATCAAGCCATCTGTGACTCATCTTCATGCTTGTGCGTCAACTCATGGAGAGATCCTTGAAGCAAGCAAAGCACTGGATCCCTGCATGCTCGCACGGACAACAGCACTGGAGTTTGTGATGGTTGTCCTCATGAGGGGACAGGGCTGTGATGCAAGATAAGTTCATAAGGTTGTTGTTTACTGCTATATTTGAGCTCTGAAACATGCTCAGTTTGCAACTACAAGAAAATTATGAGAGTCATAATCCTTGCTGAGCGCTGAACTACTTTTCCAAACAAGTTGACTCTATTTCCATCTGATTTAAATTTGAGAGAACTGCTCATGTCCCAAAGCTGAATTATTTTATCACCTCTTCACCAGCCCGAGTATGCGATGACAGATTTTTTTGATCAAACCAAAGAATAACTTTGCTGAGAGATCTCCCAGTTTTCACCCATCTGAGATGTTTTCCTGATGTTTCCTTAGAATCCCTTTGCCCTTTCATTGCAAAGGTGTATTGCTCTGAGTGCTCTAGGGCTGGACAGCAAAGGGAGACTGCAGTACAGCCTCCAGATCAACCTTGCAAGTAGGAGCTTCTTTCCTTAAGCTCAAAGGTTATATGCAATTTTTATTCTTTTTTTTCAAGTGTGTGTTGACTGCATTCAGTTAGAAGAACTGTTCATGGGGTGAAATGTGCAAACCTCATTTAGGATGCTAAAAGTTATTTTAATTGTATTGCTTAAAAATGTGCAGAGCAAAATCTAAGGGGCCTTTTTTTCTGGCACGCTCTTTCTTCTTTGGAGAACTTCCTGAAAAATTCTTCCTTGGACTGATGATCCTGCAGCCAGAAGCAGCACTTGGCAGAAGGGTAATGCGAATGCAGCCTTAAACATCAGCCGGCAGCGAATCGCTTGAATGCTGCTGCAATTCTCCCAGCTGCTGCTGACAAATTAATTTCCAGGACAGATGCAATAGCTGATCTATCTTGGACAAAGGTTTTCCTTTCCTCAGCCACGTGCAGTAATGAAAACAGCAATTTCCACTGATGCTTTCTGCACAAGAATAGATCTGTTGCAGACTTCGCATCTCCTCACTTGAGGTATCTCCGAGTCCAAACTGGACAGCGCGGTTCCCTTTAAAATCGAGTGGAGTGTTCCGAGTGTGGCTGGTCCTAAGGATCCTGGGCTGGAATTCCTCACTGTCAGCCATAGAGGGAGCCGTGATGAGTGACTCGGGTCTGGAAGGAACCTCAGCACAATAGGAATTGCCTGGTTTAGACAGGAATTTTGTAGCTGGAGCTGAAGGGAGAGTTTGCTGATCTACTCCTTGGGGTTTCTGGCCAGCCGTGTCCTGAGTGGAATGGCTGCGACCTGGGTGGATAAAGGATGCTTTGTACTGTGGTCACATTCAGATACCTGGGGGAGGGGACCAGGGAATGAGGCAATTCTGTTTGTTTTGAACCAAAACAGTCTAAAAAAACCCCAAACCAAAACAAAAAAAGATAAAATAAACAAGAAATACTGAGTCAGCTTAGGACATGGTGTTTGATCCGAAACACAATGTTCCATTTTACAGTTTAATTTCTTTATTTTTTTTTCTTCCTAAAGTCGGGTTTTTCAATAAAATCTCCAAAAGGCTCATTTCAGAAACACCTAGGTGAAGTCAACCCCTTTGCTTTGAAAACACTTTGGAATGAAATGTTTTGAAGTTTAAAAAAGAGCCTCCTGTATTGGGCTTGTTGGTTTTGTTTGGTTTTTTGGCAAAAGGTGCTTGTCAAATTCAGCCCAACTTTGTGAATGGTTTACATCCCTCTGAAATTAAACTCTGGTCAAAATTACTGTTCCCTGCACAAATTCACCCACTGTGTCTGTGGATCCGCCGAGGGCAAAACGGAGCCTGTGATTCAACCCGGAGCTGTCCCACCTCCTTGGAACCAGGAAGGAGAACCTGGGGTGTTTGTGTTTCCATAAAGGAAACGATTCAGCTCTCGGTAATCAAACCCCAGGCCTTGCTCCCTTTCCAAAAGGCATCTGGAGTCTCCTTGCTTCCAGTGGCCAAAATTCCCATTGTCTCCACGTGGAATTAAAACATGTGCTGCCACCAAACGAACAAAATAGAAGAGCATGGGAAGAAATGGCCCTGACCCATTTTATTTATCTGCTTCCAAGAAAAAAATCACAAGCACAAGACACGAGGTTTGTTTTCAGGCGCTTTCTAATGACTCGGATGATCCAAGGAAACAAATGAGAGTGGCCAGGAGAGCGCTGTGCTTCGAAAGGGCACAGAAATATTTGCCAATGCAGCAGCTCTGCAAATGTGTGAGGCTGTTAAGCTCCTAATCCCATGTCTTATTTTTATGAATTTTCACACTAGTGGGATATAATGAACGTTGAGCCCAAAGACATTAATTACTCAGGTCCTTTTTTTGAGAGGAATTTCGATGGAGTGTAACGCTTTAAATTACAAGGTGTGAAATAAACTCTACAAAACTTACAGCTTTAGTGGAGGAACTCCAAAATCAAATAAAAATGCAAAACCGCTGATGAAGTCCAATTTACTGTAAAATGCCCTGGATCATGGTGTTCCAGTAATTTTTTTTTTTTAACGTACATACTTTGGTTTAAATAATTTATATCCGCTGCAGTGTTTATGTACCTTAAGCTTTATTTATTAAAGGATATGTATATTGCAAGCCCAGTTTTAATGAGACATGCTGAAATCTGTAAGGTACAGTGCGACTTTTGTTCTAATCAGCACTAAACCTCTTCTCTTTACTTTTTCTGTGTTGAAAGCATTCATGTTAGATGGAAAAGGCCGTGTGTGTATATGAATTTCAGGTACATATAAATATATATGCAAAGTAACAAGCAAAATTTATTTCTTTTTTCTTCTATCATCAGGGCAAATACTCCAACATTGATCAGCCTGAGCACTTAAAATCACAAATGGATTTTATCCTTATTCTTAGAACAGGACAATTACTTCTTTTTTAGGCAACCTATTTATTTGGCAAAGACTGTGCTTTAGGTTGGCTGAAAATGTTTGTGAATTCACATCAGTTTGACGAACTGTTCTGGCAAAGGAAGAAAAAGAAATCCAAGTGTTTTGGCTTTGTATTATAATGAAATGTTTTGAGATTTCATTTTGAACCAACACCCTAAAACTAAAGTTAACATCAACTGAAAAATACTTTGGAAACTTACAAACTTCTTAAAATTATGAATTAAATGGGACCTTAGGGATGTTCCTTGTGGGAGTTGCTTTGAAACTTTCTTCCTGTGTTCTCATTCTTGCAAGGAAATAGAAAATAGATAATAGAAAATATATGGCTGTTTCAGTGTAGCATTAGGAGCAAGTTCTAAATATTCTGCTAGGTTTTAGGAACTTAATCAAATTTAAGCCATATTTTCAAGACATTGTAGAAAGCCTGGCTTTCATTGACACCTCAGGATGAGATAAAAGATATTTAGCTGCTTAACCTTGACTGATAGCACTGGAAAGTGGACATAAAGCTGGTCATGGAAATGTCGCTTGTAGTCCCTAAACCACTATTGAAAATGGTACAATGTTTCCTAAATCCCTTTACATGTAGTACAGAGCATAGATATCATGGGCGTGAAAGTGACTCTGTCCATACAAAACAGCTTTTGATAAAATGAAAAAGTCCACTTCTGCCAATTTTTGTTTCAACTTAATGAAAGAAGAAAATAGGAAAATCCTTAGTTTAAGGATTCCTGTCACAAAGAGGCCAAAATCTCTTCTGTTTTTAGAGATGTGGCAAATGAAAACTTTCCAGTAAAAATCAGCTTTGCTCTGTGTTTCAGAGGCAATCTGTAAAGCAGAGAAGGTTTCGGGTCTGGCAAACTTGGTTTTCCTCCCTGTGCTTTCCCCTGCACCTATTTCTCTGATGAACCCCAAGATACACGTTCCCAGCAAAGCAAAGTGAAGTGTGGGAGCAGAGTGGGGAGACTTCACTCTGTCTGTTCCATGGAAAATGTTTGCTTTAGAAATGAAGGCATTTCTCAGAAGTGAACCCCAAAGCCCAGAAATGGCTGACCAAGGAATTTAAAGGGAGAAACGCTCGGCATCAGGGAGCAGAGTAATAAAGCACAGGTTTGTTCTGTAACAAATTCCAGCACTTGCAAGGGTTTTTTAGACATATGGAAGTCCATTTAGGAGGAAAATTGGTTGCAGCCGCTGACTCAGAACCTATTGGAATCAGTGGAAACATTTCCATTGTCTTCTGTCCTGAAGAAATGCTGTTCCTGTCCTTCCTTCCATCCCTAGCCTGCGCTCTCTCTCTGGGCCATATGGATTTCATCTCCCTCAAAGACATGTAAGAGAAGAGGGTTTGGCTGTTTGACGGTATGGTGTAGCTTTGTGGACAGGAACAGCTGATTTCTACTTGATTTGCTACAAATCAGGTAACCAACACCCCAGTTCCAA
Source organism: Acropternis orthonyx (assembly GCA_035583155.1). Classification (NCBI taxonomy): domain Eukaryota; kingdom Metazoa; phylum Chordata; class Aves; order Passeriformes; family Rhinocryptidae; genus Acropternis; species Acropternis orthonyx. Next base: position 28,459,814 of record JAWWEU010000005.1, on the reverse strand, counting down.
GGGATTGGCTTTGGAGGAGTTACCTGGGTGCGTCTGGCTCTCCTGTCGCAGAGCCAGACGTGGCTTTAATCACCTCAGCTAATTGTGCCCCTCAGGAAGGGCTTGGAGGAATGAGGGTCTGTGTCTTGACAACCGTCAGATTTCTTTATGGCTGACCACAATTGCTGGGCTATCCCTGGCAAAGAGCACTGGGTAATTGCTCATCTAGATAGTTCCCCCCTTCATCGGTTTCAGCTCAGAGACTTTTCCAGTATTAAATACAAAGCCAGGGTGCCCTAAATGCAGGGCATGGGCAAACCAAACCCAGCAAGAATTGATCTTAAGGGACTGACTCCTGTTTCTCTTTCTGCAAGGCAGGCTCCCAAAAATGGGGGCACAGAAGGGGATGGATGCTCACAAGCACTCCCAGTTCTCACAAGGTGTCACCTCCAGACATTCTTGTGATCGTTGCTGTTATCTGCCTCCTACCACTGAGGCCAGGACAAGTGCCCACAGAAGGGGTGACAACCTGCAAAGCAAGAAATGTTGAAGTATTTCAGCCTGTATCAGAAAACATTGATGGTTTCAGACTGGAGCTTGAGGTGGGGGAGAGCATGAGAACAGATGGCCCAGCTCAGTCACTTGCTGCCACCTCGGACTTGCTGTGTGGCCCAGACAAGTCCCTTCTCTTCCCTGTCCCTCACTCCCTTTCCTTTAGTATCCCTTTCCCCTCCAATGCTCCTTGTGGGGTAAGAACTGCCTTGCACAGAGGGACCCATCTCCTACTCCTGTTGGTAATGACAATCCCAGTGCTACGTCAGGCCCAGCCTAAGTGGATGTGCCATCACAGAAATCTCCCCTGAAGCCACGCTGGGTATCAGCTGGCTCTGCTCTCCTCCTCTCGCCACTGAACTGCAAGTTCTGTGGCAATCTTCTCTGGGTACTCTGGACAATGAGTGTGTTTCTTGCCATGTAATTAAATTTCCCACTTGAGAAAAAAAAAGATGTGGTTTTGTTCCCATTACAAAAACAAACAAACAAGGACTGATATTTATTACAGGCCAAGGCTACTCAACAAGTGTTTTCTGGAACTCTAATAAATTGCTGAAGAAAGTTTACAGCTGAGCCCTAAAGATGGTTTAGTTTTCCAAGGGGCTGTGATGTATTTATTTCCCATTTTCTTAACCCGCAGTATGGTGAACAGTTTAACATGCTCTTTCCAGGGTTCAGATGGTGTCAACCCAAACCCATGCTCTTCACCCCGAAACAGTTAACTGCTTTTTAATTAAAAACACACCAATTATTCATTTGCAAGTTTTGCATTTATTTTTCCCCATTTGCTCAGCCTGCTATTTGGTTTTTCTTCCAATTCATTAAAACAGCCTGAAAAAAAATTAAAAAAAATAAAAGGAAAACTAAAAACCCCAGCCACACACCAAAACCAAACAGAAGTAGCCATCAAGGAGCCTTTCAACCAAATGATGTTTTGGGTGTCAAGGGCTGTGCAGGTTAGTGATGGTCTTGTTCTGTGGCATGCGGAGAAAGCCTTGTCCTCTGGACAGGGGGCAAAAAGGAGAGATGGACTTGACTGTTAGAAGGAAAGCAGCAGTGCAGGGAAGCCTGAGGACATCCGGCTCAAGACCGCAGAAGGAGAGAGGACCAGTCAGTGACCATCAGTGAGTGGGTCAGGGCACCCATGTGCCGCTGCTGGGGGGGCTCTGTCATGGTGTGTTGCCAAAGCCATGAGTAGTCCAGCAGCTCAGCAGCCACACCCAGGGACTCCAATCCTGCCACAGTTTAAACACGCTCCTCACTTTAAACACATCATTTGTACATGAAGATGACCGTGGACAGATGTGGGAGCAAGGCACTTAAACACAAGTTGGTTGTTAAGCACATGCTTAAGTATTTGGCTGGATTAGCAGACTGGTACTGAAGGGTTTGCTTTTAGAAAGAGACCCCAAAACATTAGAAAGTTGATTTTTTTTTTCCAGTTCATTACTGGGCCTGCCAATGACATCATTCGTTTGCAAGATGAGAAAAAGTGTTTAAACGAGATTTTAAAAAAAAATAAAAAATTAAACAAGACGCAATTTTAATGGCCATTTACAAAGGAGATTTATGGACCTGCATAAAGCTGCTTTCCTTGGGAGAGGGACTAAGCATTTAACAGTTACCTTCCTTTGGATTTTTTTCCCTCTTGCAATATAATACCCACAAATATTTGTGAGTTGTGACTGTGCTCCGAAGGGTTAGTCCTCTTCCAAAAAGGGGGGGTGGAGGGAGAAAAGATGAAAACAGTGGTGCCAATTTGTCTGCCCAGACTCTGATTATGGGAGGTGGTGGGGTTTTTTTTCCTTTCCTGCAGGGGAGAGAGGCTGGTGGGACACTTTCTCTCTCCAGGGTTAGGGATATCTGATACCCGGCCCAAGAGCAGTCCAGCAGACTGAACTTTCATCTCCAGCAGAGAGGGATTTAAAATAAAAAACCCAACCAAACCTTGTGGATAAACTTCTTAGTTAAATTTGCAGGAGATCTTGGAGTTTCTGCTGGGGAAATTTGGGCCACTTGAATGTCTGATTGTAAGGAGCAGAGCGTGTGCATGAAGAAGGGGAGAGAGAGAGGAGATCACTTTGAGGAACGGAGGTGGTTTCAATACATCTATTTATTTATTTGCATGCCCTGGGCCCTGCCCTCCTCCCTCCTACCCTGCTATCCAGTGACCCTCAGTGCTGATTAAAGTTCCCGGGTGACCTCTGAGTGCTTTTGTTACCCTGCCTGGTAATAAAACCCCGGTTAAACGGCTGGCTTATCCAAACCCGCGGCTCCTTACACAGCCGGCTCTGGAGCCAGCTCAAGTCTGAGCCCTTGGGAACACGCAGCTTAGCCCTAATTTAGTTTGGCCTGCCCGGGGCAGGGGGGCAGGGGGTGGAGTTCCTGGTGGCAGTTTCAGTGCCACCAGGTAGCTGCCACTGTAGGTGAGTAGGCAGCCTGACAAGGGCACAGCCTGGTTTCTTACCAGGCAGGCAGCTCCCCTGAAACCCTCCAAGGTGATGGAGCAGGCTCAGTGCAATGAAGACAGGCATCATCCACCCGCAGGACTGTGCCCTGTCACCCTGAGCTCACACAGCTCACGGCCACAGGCACAAAACCACGGTGAGGAGGTGTTTGTGCTCATCCTTCTGGTGTTTTCTGTTGGAATCAACGGACCCCCATCTTATGTTGTCTTCTTACCTGCTACCTGCACCTCAGACATGGTGCTGATCCTTGGGGCCAGAGGCAAAGCTAAGAGCCACAAGGCATCCCTGGCAAGAGCAAAACCAGGGAAGGAAAGAGCTAAACTCTAGTTCAGATTCACAAACCATCTAGGCTGAAGATTAGGATATTCCTTTCTTCATAGCCCCTCTTCCACTTGGTGGAAAGTTTATGGAAAAAGAAAATAGGAAACTTGTTCTTGCCATTGGCAGCTGGTGAATATGCCTGTCATCTCTGTTGAAAGCTAGGTGACAACTGTTGAAATCTAAAAACTGGGACTTGTACAGACAAACTGATGTACAAATTTCCACCCTTCCACCCTCCTCCTCCACTTGTGTTTTATAAATGACAAGGGAAAGGAAGGACTCCAGCCTTGACTGGGTGAGGGGGAGGTCTGGCCAAGGTAGATTGGAAAAGGTAGGAGTCCTGCTAGTGAAAGCTCCAGCCCAGGTGCTGCACAGACAGCCCACCTGCCCCTACCCTGAAAAATCAAACCTCTGAGATTTGGGGGCCCTCCCAGGGTTCATCCAGACGGGACTTTGCAGAAATACCATTCAGGAGGAGTTGTCCCTGGCTGCATTTGGCCCAGAACTCCCTCCCCAGCCCTTAGCTGAGCATGTCACCAAGCCTCCTACCTGGTGCCAATTCCCAGTGGATGGTTCTGTTGCTGTGAGGCAGCTTTATCCCCACCTTGAGTAAGTCATACCTTTCCACCCTTCCTCACCCACACATAGCCAGAGGACATGGCAAACTGAACCCCTCAGATGGTATCCTGAGGCACCTCCCTTCTTACACCTGGTACACATAAAAAAAAAAAAAAAATTCATGTGCATGGCCTTGCCCCACCATCCACGTGGGGTGGAGCCCGATGAGTTGGGCATGTGCACAACCTGCCCCAGGTTCTAAATCTTGTGCAGTGAAAATGCTGCAATATTCGTAAATTAGTTCCCGAAGTCTAGTATTTATCACCTCCACGAACCAGTAACAAGCCACCTTGCAGTGACTGGAGATGTGATAGCACTTCCAGGAATGATTGTGTGTGATGTGAACTCAGCCCCTGGTTCAAAATATTATGCAGTGGAATAATAAATCTCAGTACTAAATTGCTGCCCCATTTAAGCTTTGATTAGACTCTGATGGTCTGTTCACCCTGGAGCTGCTGGTATTAATCTGCATGCTAAACCCTAATTATAAACTGCTCATGGCATTTCCAGATGATATCAAGATGTTTGGGATTAAAAGAAACCCTGATGTTGAGTTTACAGCTTGGAATGGCTGTGGACTACCTGATCCCCACAGATGTAATAACGCACCGCTAGTGGGGAAGAAAGAAAAGAGGGAGCTTTGGGCCAAGTGTGTAGCAGGAGTCTGTGGGGGAGAGGTTTGGCTCAAGGCCTGAGTTTGGGCACACACACCCAAATGGTCACCCTACGTGTAAGGTCAGACACCTCTATGCACACACATGTCCCTGCAGGTGCTCTGTGTCTCCAGCTCCACATGCTTCTTATCCAGCCCTGGCTGGAGCAAGTGCAGAAGGGCTTGAGACCAGACCCTGATGTGAACCAGCTTGATGGAATGACTGGAGGAAAATTTTTCAGGGTGAAAGAATTCTGATTTGGCTCCCCAGCACCTGGGCATCAGCAAGAGTCCAGCAGTGGAGATACCACTGGGCAGGGGATAGGAGTGTGGATGCAGCCAGGGAAGAGCCAGCAGCAGAGAGATGCTCTGAATCAATGCCTCTCATCAGCCTTCCCCTAAGGAGCTGTGGCTGATGTTTTGAGGTGCAAAGGGGTGGAGGTCTGTGTTGGAGCACTCCCTCTCCCAAGCAGCCGGCCACTATGGGCCTAGAACAGGAGTAAGCATCACTTGTGCCCTCCTGCCCTCTGAATCACCCATCTAAACTTATCCAGGTCCTCAAGAGAGCAAGGCTGGAGGGCACTCTGCATGTTTTAGAAAAGCTGAGCACCTTGGACAGAACAGAGATAAATAGTCTGTGCATTTTGGTCAGGTTTCTTAAAGGCACAAGTTTGTGCAGTGGTTCTGGCTGTCAGCTCCTGCTTCTCACTGACCTCTTAAAATTATTTTTTTCATTTGCTAGGGTGAAACAAATTTGGCAGATCAAAAAAGAGATCTGGGATTTTACATGCTGCCAAGTTTCATGAAAATAAGGTAGCAAGAGAAACCCAAACTACTCTCCCTCGATGAGCAAAATGCTTCACCTGCGTTCCATGATATGATTAGCCAGCTGAGGACCTACACCTGGGTGTCACAGCCTCCACAGGTACTTCTGGTTGTTTATTTCTCTTTTTTTTTTTTTCAAGCTCAAGTAGAAGAGAAGATATTTAGGGCACCTGAAAGAAGGGGGGTGATCTCTGCTGGGAGGGACATCTGAGGTGGTGGTCAGTGCAGGAGAGCTGAATGTGGGAGCAGGGCGTACAAAGGCTTGGCTTACTCAGTGCTTGGTGCCTTCGTGCATCCCACTAGAGCCAGTCACAGGGAGTGTGAGCTGCCCTGCTGCTCATCTGCTCTGGGTGCTTCTTGTTGGCTACAAGACCCTTGGAAGGTAGTCAGGTTCTGTTTCTTCTACCTGAAAACTGTCACCAAGCCTGTGGTACTACAAAGTCCAGACAGATGTGAAGGTGAGGGGGATGTTTCTGAGGGCTTATGGTATTCTTGGGCAGCCTGTATATTGGAGCTGGGAACCACAGGAGTGGCCAGTGCTGAGTTTCATGGGAAAATGCAAGAATCAGAGAAAATACTCAAGTTAGGGACTTTCTCACTGATGCTGCAGGCTGAGCTTGTGATTCTCTATGAGAAGAGAAAGCAGAAGCAAAATGTGCTGGTCATCTGCAGAGGTGCAGATCTTTGGTTTTCCCCTTCTTGATATGCAACCAGGGAGAGTTTGTGGCTTCCGCTCCACTTTCTCCGGGTGTCAAACATGGTCACAGCATAGAACATAGGTTTTGAGGCAGGGCTCCAGCTCGTGAGTCTCATAGATGTCCTTCAAAATGTTAACCACTTTTGGGAGCGGGAAGGGCCAAACTGGGGTCTGGTTGCTCTCTGTGGTGTGTGGCTTGGCCTTTCAGCAGTGGGTGCTTTACCTGGCAAATTTCTGCCTATTTCAAGACCTTTCTCCTATTCTCCCCTGACAGAAGAGGCTCAGAGGTTCCTGACTAGTTGGGAGCGTGAGTGGGAGGCAACCATTTGCTGGACAGCTGGGAAGGGGAGGAATGGGGCTGTAAGCAGCTGCCAGGCAGGTGCACACTGGAGAGAAAAGGTGGGATGGGAGGACAGTGGGGAAGGGGAGCTGCCTGTTCAGCTTGACTCCAGACCAGTGGTGAAGTGGGAAATGTCTAACCTACTATTTGAGAGCCTGTGGGATGTTGAAATGGCATGTACCTTTGCTGTCATGGGCCATCTGTGACATGAGAGTCCTTCTTACCCTCAGGGTCATGAGAACTGGGTTATCCCATCACCTCTGCTTTGGATTTGATGCTGGGGACAAGCTGCCTTTGCATCAGTTTCCCCCCCAAAAATGGTAGTGTGTTGAGATCCCTGGGTTACAGCAGACCATGGTGTGGCTCATTCCTACTCTATGTCTATCCATTCTGCAGGAACTCCTGGAGGCCCCACAGTGAGCACATGGGCTGGTGTTGTACAGGAAGAAACTGATGGATCTGAGGTGGGTGACAAGTGTCCCATCCTCATCTGCCTTTGCTGCTGGAGGGGGAGCAGATGAACATTAGAAGGCAAATACCCTTGAGCACTCAGGTAAGGTGATAATATCTGCTTGTACTCTAACCTGAAGTTCTCTACAAGAAGGTGTTTAGGTCACTTTGAGGATGTGAATCTGGCATTCCATGTGGGTATTCAGCCTGTGGGTGCTCTATGTGTGGGGAGCACCCAGGACTCACTTCAGGGTAAAGCCACTGGAACTGGACCCCTTTACTGCCCTGCAGGTGGGACTCTCCCTCTGTAGCAGATGCACACACATTGATGTGGTTACCCACAGCACCAACATGCCTCCACTCACCATCTTTCCAGGCTGTCTGCTGATGCTGGGCTACACTCCCAAACCCACGGCTGGGAGAGGGAGGGTTGTCTGAAGGATGTCCTTGGACACAGGGAGATCTTATCAGGATTGTCAGTGAGGATAGTGGTGAAGGTGGCACAGAGACCTCTTGTTCTGGTTTCTGTGGCTTCTGCTGTCACCCCCACAGTAGAGGTTATCTGGGGCTAAGAGCAGACCCTGCTGCCAGTGGAAAGGGATGTTTATGGCTGGGGCTCTGCAGCACCCATTCAGAAAAGCCAGGCCAGTTACAACATCCATCTGAAGCTGAACAGGGAGAAAGAGGGTAAAACCCAGCTCACCAAGAAAAGGTGGTAGCCAAATATCTGGGAGACAGAAAAGGGCATTCCATGCTCTGGACAGTCCACAGAGGTGTGTATAGGTAATCACCCACCCTACCTTGCCTAAACCCGGAGTCCCTGAGAGCCAGGGTACAAGATGCCAGCATACAAAAGCCAGCCAGATACAGCCTTGCACACCCCTGTGAAAACACAACTCCTTCCCCATCCAACATGTGGACGAATCACAGGGCATCACACACAAATGCTCCCTTAGATGCAGAAAAGGGGCCATGACAGTATGCAATAAAGCACACATACAACAAGGCATTCACTGCTGCTTACAGAGATGCACACACAGCATTTTGGGTGTGTTTAGACCCACACAATTCTCTGCACTCACACAACGTTGCCCCAGTGCCTTTCCACACAGTGCCTATCAGCTTTGTTCACCCCCCAAGCTCGGGACAGCAGAGCTCCGTGCTCATTTGGGTCTTTGAGACTGCAAAGGGTAAACTGGGACCAGAAGGGGGGCCTGAAAGCAAACTAATGATGAAAATGTCTCCTCCATGCCTGTGCCTTAATTAAATGCATGGAGAGGCTCAGGGAAGCACATCTGTTTTCAATCTGGAGCCCTTTGATGGCATCAAATGTTCTTTCCCCAGATCAGGGGGGATGGAAATTCTGGGCTGGCTGTGGCAGCTCGGAGCCCAGGCTCCAGTCACCGGGAAGCAGCGGCCTTTCCTGGCCGGCGGGACTCTTCCCCTCCTGCCGCCAGCGCCGCTGCCCTGGGGCCCTTCTGCGGCCAGGTCCGGGGGACCCCCCAACACCTCTACCTGTGCTTGGCCGCGGGGGCCCGCCGGGACAGGCTGCTGGGACTTTGCTTGCTGGCCCGAGGAGCTCCAAGTGCATTCTCTTTTCCTTTTTGCTGTTTCTCTCGTGGGCTTTTTTCCCACCCCCTCCCTTCTGCTCTTTCATTTTGCTCTCCTTTTTGTCTGTTTCTCTTAGTTCTTGTTGCACTTTTTCTTCCTCTTTTGCTGTTTTACCTCTTCCTTTCCTCTCTCCTCTCCTGTTCACACTTTGTCTTCCATTACCCTTGGCCACCTTTTCATCTACATTTCTCACTGTTTCTCTCCTCCTGGCTCCCCTCCTCAGCCCCGGGAGCCTCCCCAGAAGTGCGCCCACCCTCCCCTCCAGGTGCAGCTCAGGCTGACAAGGAGGGGATCCTTCACCCGCCCTCTCTGCGCCCCTCTCATCGCCCCCCACGAGGGGCCGGCGCTGCCACCCCCGTCCCGGTGCCACGTCCCGGCGGGGCCCCCGCGGGTGCCCGGAGCGCCGCGGAGCCGCCCTCGCCGTTTGAAGTGCGGGGCGGAGGGGAGGGGAGGGCAGCGCAGGGGCGGAGGGAGCGGAGCCGCCGGCAGCGGGGGCGGAGGGACGGGGCGCACCCGCCCCAGCGGCCCCACAGCCACCCTGCGCCTCTCGGCCGGCGGCAGCTCCCCGCGCCGCCGCCCCGGCGCCCCGAGCCGGCCGCCGCCTCTCCCCTCCGGCATGTTTTAAGCCCGGCCCTGCCCGCTCCCCTTCGGGCTTCCCTACGCGCAGCCGTCGGGTCCCGTCCCGTTTGCCCTCGCTTCGCTCCTTGCGCATCCCCCGCCTCGAAGGGCCGGCGTCTGGGGGGGCGCGGGGGCGGTGGGCGCCCGCGGGGGGCGAGGGCAGAAGAGCCCCGCTCGGCACCATGGCGTCCAGCTATGCCCACGCCATGGAGAGGCAGGCCCTGCTGCCCGCCCGCCTCGACGGCCCCGCCGGCCTGGACAATTTACAAGCCAAGAAGAACTTCTCCGTGAGTCACCTGCTGGACCTGGAGGAGGCGGGCGACATGGTGGCCGCCCAGGCTGAGGAGGGCGGCGGCGAGCCCGGCCGGAGCTTGTTGGAGTCCCCCGGGCTGACCAGCGGCAGCGACACCCCGCAGCAGGACAGTAAGTGCGGGGTCATCCCCCCTTTCACCTCTCCCCGGGGCGAGGGGCCGGGGGAGCCGGCGGCGGCCCCGAGGGGGCTCCCGCGGGGAAGCGGCCGGAGGAGCCGCCGGCCGGTGCCCGGTCCGGCTCCCCGAGCCGGCTTTCCCAGGCGTGCAGGGAGCCCTCGGCGGGGCCGGCTCCCGTCGGCTGAGAACACGCTTGTTTTCCCTCGGCCGCGTCCCGGCAAAGGGGCGATCGCGCCGCGCTCGTCTGGTTCTGTGCCGTGGCTCCCGCACCCGCCGGGGTACCGAAGGAGAACATCCCAGGGAGCCGAGACGGGGCAGGATCGGGCCCGCGGGCTCAGCCCCCTCGTCTGTTCCTTGCCGGGGTAGGCTGAGAACGGGGCTTGGTTGGACGGGACGCGGCGCGGTAGACGGCTGAGCCGCCCTCCATCCGTCCATCCACCCAACCATCCATCCCGTCCCTCCAGCCCGTCGGAGCGGGAACCGGCGCCGTGGTTTGCGGGACACCGGGAGGCTGCTTGGGACCCTGAATAGAGTTCGGACGCTTGTCCGACGCTCTGCCCGGAGCATCGCGGCTCGCAAACAGACCGAGAGTGCCCGCGCGGCTCCAGACTGGAGCCGCCAAGTCCCTCCCCGCCGAGCCCCGGCTCTCCCTGATCCAGGGCAGGACAGGTAGCCGACCTGCCTCTTAGCTGCCCATCCTAAAAGGTCCGAGCTCGGGAACGCAAATAGCCGTGAACCAGCAGCCCAGCTGGACGGGCGCCGTCTTGCGCAGCATTTTCCAAGGGCAGCGCTGTCAGAAAGGGTGAGGGGTGTTGTGCAGGGCCAGTAACTCCCCTTTAACCTCCCGCACCTTTCTGTTACAAAAAAATTCCATCCCCGGCCGCGGGGATTTCGTTGCGGGTCCGGTCTGGCTGCGGCCGCTCTGCCGGGATCCCCGCGGGCTGGGCAGGGGCCGCGGCTGCGGACACGGGCTCGCTTCCGAGGGAGCCCCCATCCCGGGGCCGGGGCTACCCCGCACCTCCCGGAGAAAGGTGGGAAAAAAATCCCATAACGCGAAACGAAAGGCTAACTAAAATGTCAATCGCAATTTTCGTTCGCTTTTCGGTTTTTTTTTTTTTTTTTTTTAATTTTGTTCTTCCTCCGGGAGCCGCCTCCGACCTTTTTACCCGCGGATCCGACGTAGTTTTCCCGGTTTCCTGAAGGAAACCAGTGGAGATCTTTGCAAAAAGCAGCCGCTCTTTGCAGCAGTGTCCATGGGATCCCGGAGCTCGCCCCGGCGGGAGAGCGGTCGAGAAGGGAGAGAGGGGTGCGCGGCTACCGGAGCGGCTCCTCACCCCCGATGGCCGGACTGACCGCCGCTGGGACATGGCTTTAAGAAATTTCCCTTCCCGGGACCTGGAAAAATGCAGTTTCTGGCCCTAAAGATGAATTTTTCAGTGCTGAAGGTAGTGATTGCAGCTCCTCCCGATTCAGCTCCATGTGCTGCGGGAGAGCTCCAAGATATTAACAAACAAGTTATATAGACAACTCTTTTTTTCCCCCTTTTCCTTCTATATCCCCATCCAGTTTTGTTTACCTTATTTTATTTGGATTTACTCCTGATTTACTCCAGTTTACTCCGATTTGCCCTTTGCCAACTGCTGAGCTCTCTGTAGCCATCTCAGTCAATCTGGAAAAGAGGGGCTGTGTTTCCTCAGTGTCCACCTTGCCCTTAAACCATAAAAAGAACGAAAAAAACCCAGTCCAAGGGCTTGTTTTCTAGCCAACGTTGCCAAGTAGGAACCAAACTGCAGCTTCAAATAACTTAGAAGTTGTCTCAATGCTGTAAAAGTTTTAATGCCGTCGCGGTGAATTAGAAAGTTTTAAAAGTATTCTAAAGTAAGCAACGAAAAAGAAGAGGGTGGTAGGGATAAATTCTCCCAGGTTTATTGGGCAGAGCTGTCATCTGGACTTTCTGACTTTCTCACTGATGCATTTAGCGCATTCCGTGAGTGTCCGTGCCTCAGTTTCCCCACCTATTGCCTGTGTTGTGTGAAGCGTTTTGCAATCCATGCAGGACAAGGACTGTGCCGGAGCTGGGACGTGCAACAGAGCTGTGAACTTCTCTCGGTGAAAAATGATTGCTGGCTCAGTGGAAAAGCTAACACAGGGCTCGGTTATTCTTCATGTTTCTATGGGAGAGAAGGTAAAAGCCATTTGGAGAAAATGTGGAATGTCTCAAAAATACTAAAAATGTTCTTTCAGCCTGGGGGGAAATCAGCTGGTCTGCCACTGATTTCTGTCCCAAACTGAAGTGAAAAGCAAAATTATTGGCTCTATGGTTGTAATCAAAAATTAAGAGAAAAAGTTTGATGCAGAAATGACTAAAGGTTTTATTTGAACATTAAAGATTGAAGGATATATTTTGCTACTGTTTTGTTTGAAAAAGGTTCAGGAGAAAACATTTCTCTTACTAAGCGGAAGGAAACAACATTCCTGTGAGAAGCTGTGATTGTGATATTTGCAGGGAGAACTGTCAGTGTATTGAGGAGCTAAGTTTTCAGCAAAGCTGTCACTCTTACTAACTGAAGTTCAACTTGTAGCTCTGGAAACCTTACCCTAAAAGCTGATATAATTCATGGCAAGCCTCCCTGCCTCTGCTGCTTAGCCGGGAGGACTTTGCAATCTGAGTTCCAATTTGTCACAAAACCACCTGTTAAGATACAACCAACTCTTGGTAGCAGGGCTTTCACTAACTCCGACTAAAACTGGGATGACAATGCAGGTTGGAGCTTAGCTCAGGGAATCTCCAGAACTTCCCAACAAAGGCTATGAATTCCTATTGCTCCTGTGCCCTTTGAGGATGACAAAAACCTGTCAGTGGCCTGTCGGTTCCCAGAACTTGTGATTCTGAGCAGGGTTAATTCCCCAGTTGCTTTTTGTTTGTTTGTTTTAAGATGACATTTTTGACCTCTGCCTTTTTTTTTTTTTTTTTTTTTTTGGTTTGTTTGAGTCTTGCTGTTGATGGGTCATAAAATGATGTGGAGAAAGCATGAACATCAAAAGGAAAATTGTTATGCTGGAATGAATAAGCCCTGCTTCGGTCCAGTACGTGCTTGTTCTGCATGTTGGAGTTATTGCTGTCCTTTAGTTTCTCTTCAGGATAAAAGCGATGGCAGTCTTGGGGCTGCGTGTCCCTCCCAGGCTGACAGATCACATCGGGATGGTTCACAGTTAGAGCTGCCTGAGTGCCCCCAGGACGACTTCTGTCTCAGTGTGCAACCGTGACCCCTCAGCACTGCTGCTCCTTCCCAAGGAAGCAGAAACCCTGCCGGGATGGCCGGGAGGGGATGAATTTCTCTGCTCAGGCTGGGTCAGGCAGAGCATCTGTGTGGCTTCGGCCCCCTCTTCTCTGGCAGCAGGTTGAGAGCACGAGAAAGGGCTTTTACAGCTGGTGGTGGGGCAGATGTTGCAAAGGTCAGAAATAGTCATTATTTCAAGGACGTGACAAATTCAGGGAGAGCCGAGGATGGCTCCTCACAGCAGCAGGGCATGGAGGCAGCGCCCGGCTCAGGGAGCTGCAGTCGCAGAGATTGGAAGGAAGGATGAGCAGGGGCAGAGATGTCTCCATTGCTGCGTGGGCTTTTACCCTCTGACTCGGGTCCTGGAGGTCTGAAACGGGATCCTGAGCAGAAGGACCTCTGCTGCCACGACTGTTCTTTTTGCTTTAATTGCCTCTTTTTAATCAGCACAAGTGAGGTTGCTGCAGGAGTAAATGAGTGTGTGCAAATATTGAATTTTCTTTTTTAATTTTTTTTTTCTGCTTATCCTGCCCTTGTCTGTGCTCCTGTGCCTCCCCGTCCTTCACAGAAAAGTACGCCTTCGTAGAAAGAGGTGGAAAAGCTCTGCCACCGCTTTGAAATGTGAAAAGGGATTTATTGGGCTGCTGAGTTGCTGTGGATGAACGTGAGAGGAAGCGCCTGGGACAACTGAAGGGTTTTCTTTGCTTTATCTCGAAGTACTAAGTGGCTCTTTTGTTAGTAAATCACAGCCCTTATTCCCAGAAGATGCTGAGACTGTAGACCCGGGATATGCAAAGAGGAGGGGAAAATGTAGTGTAAACTGATTCAGTCTGGGAGCTGTTTTCTTCCTCCCCTGTCCTGCATAGCTGATGGGCAGAGGGACAGTCTGCTGGCCGCTGGTGCCCGCAGGTTACACCCGCTGAGCCGGCAAAACCGGCCGGTGCCCCGATCCCCACGGGCAGTGGGGAGCATCCTCACAGGATGCTGCCAAGACAGACTTTCCAGAATTCTCCTCTTCCAGAAACTGAAGTGAGAAAAGTAAGGGTCGGATCAGTATTATTTTTAAGACGTTTGTTATCTGTGTGAAAAACACAATAGCTTTTTCTTGCCAGAGTAATCTTTACACATGCCAGTTGTACTGCCCGTGTCCTGGAGGCCTTGAAGAGTGTTCACTTGAGTAAAGGTTGAGTAACAGATAACTAACGCCAAGCAGTTGTTAGAAGTTTGATTAATTTTTTTCCTTTTATGTTCCTTGGGCATCTCTCTCTAATTTCTTCCTCAGAATGGCTGGTGCGTGGTTGTTGCATGAAGTACCACAGCATCAGATATTTTTCTTACATCCCTGAATCCTACAGTTTGAAGTGGGGAAAAAAAAAAGATAAAGGCACCAAAAAACAAACAAAGTAAGTCACTGTACTGTTATTAACAAAGGAAAAAGAGGCATGTGAATTTGGAGGAGGGAGCCGACTTGGTTTGTGAGTGCTGGCCATGCCTCTTTCCTTTTGACGGGTGAAAAGAGACTTTTATTTGTTTGGGAATTTCACTTTTTTTGATCATAATCAGTTTTGCTTCCTGGTTCTCATGGCCTCATAATTTGCTGATGGTATTTGTTCTTTCAATCCATCCACACAGAGCTTCCAACTTTTTAATTTGAAAAAGATTTCGCTGAAGGTTTTTACTTTCTCTCTTTCCCCCCTTAATGCAATGAAAACACTTCCATGAAAATTAGATTTTGAAATCTCTCATAAAACTTAAAGGTTCGGTCTAAACTTCTCGAACACTTTTAATGAACATCAGCTTTCTGTCATCTGCACCGAGTTTCCACTGCTAGCCGGTCTATTTTCCGTCTTTTTGATGATGTCCAAAGCAGTGATTGCATGGGAAAATATTATCTCAGGGTTAATTTGTGCGGGCTTTACTCGCACGAGTCATTGCATGCGATTCAATGGGCCGTTTATGTGTGTGCCAATTGATGAGTATTAGCCTTTAAAGACTTGACCGGCAGCCTTGAGTCATGCAAAAAACTGGGGGTTTTTTCGGGCCGGTGGAATATTTCTGCACGGGCATGAAGCGGTTTTGCTGTCTGCTGTCGGGGGCACGATCCTGTTGCCTCTCGGAAGAAGTGCAACATGGATCAAAATATGTAAGGAAGCCTGGAAGGAAAGAGCAGGAGCACGGACAGACTACAAGCAGGAGGGGCTGGGAGAGCTGAGTGTTTGACAAGGCAGACACAGAATTACAGGATCGTAATTCCTTCAAGCATATATTTTATTTTTTCCCCCTGGTAACTGGGTTCACTCCCATGGTTTCTGACAATGCCAGAATGACTTGATGGGATTATAGGTGTTTATTCCTGGTTGCAAGTTGTTTATGATATGTTTAATCGTTTTTGAAACCCATATTAAGTAGCCCTGAGGGAGCTGTGTTCCTGCTGGGCCTCTGTTGCATAATGAAGTACATCACGAATATTTACCAAGTGTCACAGTATTCCAGACTTGGGCCTCTGTTTCTGGAGAGGATGAATCACTGCACTGCTGGTCCCCCACCCTACTTGCCTTTCCTAAAAGAGGCTTGGATTTTGGGGTGGGTTATGGAGATTTGGAATGAGAATTATCGCAGTCGGTCTGGAGGAGCTGTTGTCCAAGGCTCTGACGTGACTTTCTGTCTGAACTGTCCTTGCAGCTTTACACGCAGGGCACAGAAAGGTTTCAACTTGTGCTTGGGTGGTGGAGCAGGTTTTCAGTCTGGTTCCCCCAAGAAAAACCTGTTGAATGGCCACCACACATGGGAAATACCTTCAGAACCCACTGGCTGCTCTGTTGGGAGAGCAGACAGCTCGAAGTGGGAGTGAAATCCCAGCAGGTTTTATGGCAGTCTGGTGCGGGGTAGAGAGGAATGGTAGCAGTGCCTCCTCCTGAGGGGAGATGCAGCATAAATTCAACTTCTTGCTGTCCACTCTAGAGTCTCCACAGAGGCTCTCTGTTGTAGACTCCTGTCAGTGGAAGCTCACATGTGTGTAGATGCAGGTGCCACCAGCCTTACCGCAGGCACGTAGGGATTTGTCATTTGTCACCCTGTGTTGTGGCTGCAGCACTCCTACAGCCAGGGGACCAAGGGTCCACCAGGGCAGTCCTGAAGTTCTTGCTCCTGTGCTGTTTTGTCCTGCTCACCTCTGTCATTCCTGCACTGACCTGTCAGTGTGTGGTGTGTACCAAACCTTTCCTTTCCAGCACTCTTTCCTCCTGGACCTGCCTGGTCTCTGCTGTGTAGCCCTGGAAGATGCTGTGAGGTGGGGATGGGAGCTCAGCAGAGCTGCACCTTGTGTCTGCTGGGACTATGGAGGCATAACTGAATGGAAAGAGAAGTTTCTTTCAACTCAGAATGTCTGGAGGATGCTGGTTGGGAAGGGAAGGGAGCAGCAGTGGTGCTGGAGCTGAGGGCCACCTCCTGCAGTGGAAAGCCTGGCATCTGCATGGGTGAGTCTGTGAAGGCCAAGAGGGAAGAGAGGCCTGATGAGCAAGCCAAAGAGCATCTATTTCAGCTTACATTGCTTTCTGGGCTCCTCTCTCACCTCCAGAGGACGAGAAAAGGTTACACCAGTGGTTAAAGCACTGTCCCAGACAGTTTGGATTTCATACGTGCCCATATGAAGTTAACATTTACCTTGGGGTGGCAGCCCAGGACATCCTGGTGCCTTGTGTTCCTGGAAGGGAAGGTTAGAAGAGAGGTAAAGGGAGCCAGCTGTGCTCTTAACAAGTCACTGCATCCTATTGAAGCATCCAGTTCATATTCCACCCAAATTTTCCCCCATTCTGGCTGGAGAAATTTTCCTACAGGAGAAACTCAGCCAATCAGTGAGACCGCTGGGCAGGGCAAACATCCAAAGAGACGCTCAGGATCTGGCTGGGACCCTCTCCACGTCTTGATGAGCTGCTCAGGCAGCAAAACTGGCTTTGCACTGAGAGCTGGAACTCATCAGGAGCCTGGGGACTTTGCTTCCTGCTCTGAGCCCACCAGTGGATGAACTTCTCCTGTGGCCTCCTTGACCAAACTAAAATCAAAGTTATCTGTGGTCCTGCGTGACTGGGGCAAGACGGAATTGCCAGTGGCAGCTGCTGAGTGGGGAGACTTGGAAAAGGACAATGGTATCTGGCCCTGAAGGGGCTGGCAGTCACAGGGACACTGGGATCAGAGCAGGGTGCTTGGTGGTGATGGAGCAGGGTGGGAGGCTGCAGAGAGCAGCATCTGAGTAGCTTCCAGGCTGTTGAATGAGTGGTGGGTGAGCTGGGCTGAGCTGCAGCCGTGAAGACCTGCTCAGTGCTTCTGGAAATCATCCTCTTTTTTGCAAGTGTCACTAATACAACCCATATTTGAAAAATTAAAAAAAAAAAAAGGCTTACAGCTTTCAAAGAGCTGCCACTTCTCTGTGTCAGCTCAGTGGAGTCAGCACTCTGCAGTGATGGATTGGACTTAAAAAGGGAAAAGTGCCTGAGCTGTGGCAGTGAAAGCAGTGTTGATGCTCTGGCCTGGTGCTGCAAAGGGCTGCCCTTGCTGGTGGCTCTGCAGGCAGCTCCTCTCCCCATGAAATCTGGGCTGGTTTCCTGTAAAGCTTTACAGTGTTCTCCCTACCTTGTGGCCTGAAATGCCAGTAGCACTTCATGCCAATTATTCTTCCTCATCCTGCGCAGTGTCACATTTACCCTGGATGGAAGGTACAGAGCAGAGGTTTGAGAATCCAGCACAGAGTTCCTGCTTGGGGTGGATGGCTCCCATGCTGACGGTGCTTGAGAAAGCTGGTGACCAGTCTACGTCTCTTTCCTGAGCGTGTTTGCTCCCATTGGCACTGGGAAGGCTGTCCCTGGATACCACCTGGTAGCACTGCCTGTCCGGTCTTGAGTGCTTGAGGTTGTCAGAGTAAATGTATTGGTAATGTTGCAGTGAGTGAGTCAAGAAAAGCTTCCAAGACTAGTCCAGAGCCAAGCCTTGCATCCTGCTGCCTCCACTGTGAATGCTGATTGGGAATCTGTACCTCTCCATGGATCAGGGATGGGGAGCTGAGGTGGCCATGGAAACACAAGTCTGGATGTTGTGCACACACACAGGGCAGCTGAGGAGGGTGTTTGCTCCATGTGTTCCCCAGGCAGTGAGGGCCCCTCTGCCTGGGGGAACTGCAGGGCAGGGTGTGTAGGGCACGGTGTGTGCGGGTGCTGGCAGCACCCTACTCGGGAAAGGCTTTGCACCCAAAGTCTCAGTTGAGACAGTAGGGCTTTTTGCCTCCAAACATCAGTTAAGATGGCCCAGTAGGATGATCCAGCCTGTCTTTTATTGCTCCAAAATGCCTTTGTGTCTTTGCAGAGTCTTGAAGTCTCCTTTTCTGTATATTCCCTGCCATAAATTGACCAAGGTCAACTCACCATGCCTCAGTTTTCCTACACATGTAACCAGGTACTGTCCTGGCCTCTTAATTAGGAGCTTTGGAATTTTCTGGCTATATGTGTTATATGCGAGCTTGTCTTGAACAGTGATTTGGGAAGATTATCCTCCTGCTGCATTGCCCCCAGTGAATTGCTATTTCAACTCCTGTCTCTGGAATTGACCACCTTCTGTGCTAGTTAGCTGATTAGCATTGAGGAGCTCCCCTTCCATGAACTGGAGCAACTTACAGCAAGTTTGTTCTGCAGGGCACCCCATGCCCTTGGGACAAGTTGTGTTTGCTGTGTGAAACCATCCATGAGGTGAAACAGTTTTTTGCATGTGGACTTGAATCTCCTGAACATCTTGAGATGCCTGGGCTCTGCACACACCCGAAGGATGTAAAGAGCAGCATGTGCTGGTCAGCTGGAAGGTCCCTGGACCATTTGGTGGCAGGCAGTGAAATTCCCAAAGGCTGGTTAGGACAGTCACAGTCTTTTTCTTGGCTGCAGCCTGGTCTTGAAGGTTTGGCCAAAAAGATCGTTACTTACAGTTTGTTTCATTTGGAAAACTTCTGATACGTGTCATGGAAACTAGGAGAACTGCTCAGGAGTAAGTGCTTGTGGCACATTGCTTGTTTGTGATTTGTTTTTCATTGTTTTTCCTTTAAAAAATTTTGAAAAATCAGCTAATCAGTAAAAAGAAACAATCACCTGTGATTTAGGAGAGGGATCTCTCATTGTAAATAATAAATTAGTGTCAGGAGACCAGGCAGACAGAATGGTTGATGAATATCCTGCAGGCTGAAAGTTGTTTATCAAGCGTGTTTGAAGACTTATGACTAACAAGCTCATTTACAGAGTTTGGAGTCTGTTCATGAACCATTCTCCAGCTGGGAGGATGTGGGAATCATCAGAAAATGCATTCACAAGTTACTTGATCATTTAAAAAAATGATCAAACAAACAAAGACTGGTTTTTGGAAGGGAACTGTAAATTCCTCTTCCCCCCCACTGGGTTTTCTGAGGCATTCCCGTTAGGAAGACGCAGAGCCCAGAGAAGAATGAAGAACCCCACGTCGCTTGCTAATGACCTATTTTGGTGCTAACCCTTCTCAATGCCCTGCCACCAGCCAAGCCCTCCAGCTGTGGCAGAGCTGGTCCCTCAGGGGACATGCTCTGTGAGGATCATGAGGGCCTGATGGGCTGGATCCATCTTGTCTCCACCGCTGATTCCCAGTGGAGAGATTTGGCTTACTGGGGGAAGGGGCTGCTCTTGCTCCTCTGATGAGCTGACAGAGATTTCCCCCACGTCTTGCGGCAGTGTGTCTCTGCACAGTGCCCTGTAAAGGAGGGCAGCACAGGATCTGCTGGTGTCAAGTGCCGAGCAGGATGAATTTGGAGTAAAGAGCCTTCATTGGAGTGCTGTGGCTCCATGCCTTTTGCAAATCTGCTTGCCCTGTCTTGGGCCGAGTCTCCTGCCCAATGCAAAACACTACATTTTTTATGAGGAGAGGCAGATGTTTTTCAACCCCAGCACCTCTTGTAGTTTTGCTTTGTTTGTGGGGTATCTTCTCATTGTGCTCAGCAATGGAGAGGGCTACAGATGGGCTCTGTTTGGGCAAGCTGTGTGTCAAGGAAGATGTGAACTGAGTCAAAAAAAGGCCAGAAGCAAAACAGTCAGGAGAGCTTCAGCTCTAGTGCAGGAGGACAGAAGAGATGCTAATAGGTGCTCAGGCTCAAATATGAACTCATCCTCCAAGCCCACTTACTGCTGTTCTGGCAAGGGAGATGCAGCGGAGGCAGTAGGGAAATCCTCCCAGGTCCAGAGAGGATAGGGAAACCTTGGAAGAGGTGGTGTGAGAATTTGTGGAGACCCCAGGGACAGATCTGATGGAGACAAACATGTAAAGGAATAAACAGCATAGAGCTCATCCTGCCTTGGGAAGGGAGTCCTTCCCCAAAGTTTCAGTGGCAGTGTGATTTTTAATGGGAATGCGCCTGTTTGTTTAACCCTGAGTTTCTTCTGTCCTGGACAGCACAGTGGTGCTGCCTCCAATTTCCCCCCACATTCCAGGCAAGTTGCTGTGCTGTGTTCAACTGGGGATGCCTGGGGGGCAAGAGGGACCTGTTCAGCTGAGGGAAAACACATGGATGGGGAAGGGGCAGTAGAAGTCACTGAATGAATGATGGAAAAGACAAACTAGGAAAACTGCCCTAGAAATCTGCCCTTCTTCAACCTAGGCAGGGTCACATTTGCCTTTGAGTGCTGTGTGCTCCCCTGGCCAGAGACAGCCCCTGTCTGGAGGAGGTTCCAGCAAGTGAAGGGGATGCCTTGTTCTCAGAGGGTTGAATTCGGCTGGGTGCCGAATGCTGGTTTTCTCGCTGGCAGTGGTGCCAGGCTCCCTGTTCCCTCAGCCTCTCCTGCTACACCCACAGCACTGCTCTCCACGAATTCTCAAAAGGACTTTGCTGTGCTTCCCTGGTCTCCACTCCAAGTGGGAGCACTTTTGATTTGGTGACGTATTGCTGTCTCTCTCCAGCCTTGCAACGGTGAGAGTTGTTCCAGTTGTGATTGTGGGTTTGAATCCCTCTTTCTGTGACTCTCCAGGAAGTCTTTTCTTCCCCCTCCTGCTTCCCCACCCTTTAATCCATCAGACAAAGGTAAGAACAAGAGCCAGGGGCTGGAAGCAAAAGCCAGACATGCATTCAAAGGAGGTAGAAAAAATGCATTTTTTATCTGTGAGATGCTGTGTAATCACTAGAAATAACTCTTAAGGGGAACATTGGCTTGTCCATCCATGAATATCTGGAAACCCTTTTGGAAGAGCTGCTTTTCTCAGAATTAAACTGAATTATTGGTCTCCCTGGTGGGGTAACTGGGTGAAATGCTATGGCTGAGTCTCACACAGAAACCAGCAAGCTGAAGAGCTCTGCTTTGGCCGTGGGATGGATGGATGTGCTGCAGCATTCCTGAGCAATCCAATGCCAGGGATATTCCTGTCAGGAAGCTGGATCACAGGACCAGATGGAGAACACAGATCCACTTGGTGCAAGTCTGTTTACAGGTTTGAACCGAAACATAGCGAGAAGCACAAAAGGAAAGCAATGTCCTCATCTCTGATCGTAACTCAGGGCCTTATGTGAACCAGCTGCCACACATTTATAGGACAATCCCCTCCTCAAAACCCTGCTGTTAGGAATAGCAGAGATAGGAAAGCCTCTGCAGAACTGTGAAGGGCAAACATCAGACATGGAAATAGCCCAACCTTCTCTTGCATTTCAGGACCTTTTCTGAGTTTACTGCAGCTCTGAAAGAGACAGGCTGTTGCGTGCGATCTCTGGTATTTCTGGCTTAGGCTGAGAGTCTGTGTGAGTGGTGTCTCCTGTAGCTGCAACCCTGCCAGCTTTGGGCAAAATGAGGAAAACAGGGAGATCTGCAAATCTAATCAGTGGTGGAGAGGAGTATAAACGTGCTCGGCATCCTTGTGAGACAGAGCATC
Source organism: Acropternis orthonyx (assembly GCA_035583155.1). Taxonomy (NCBI): domain Eukaryota; kingdom Metazoa; phylum Chordata; class Aves; order Passeriformes; family Rhinocryptidae; genus Acropternis; species Acropternis orthonyx. The sequence goes on along the minus strand of JAWWEU010000005.1, from coordinate 28,438,061 downwards.
TCTGAATTGAACAGGTGAGCTCCCTGGGAAGGTCAGAGGTGGCTGTGCCCGGCTGGCACCAAGGGAAGGGAGCACAAGGGTTTGCAGGGTTGGGATGATCAGCGCTTTCATTCATGGCCTGTGTCCACACTCCACTGCATACTCGATTGTGGCCAGCCAGGGAAGAGCCTGCTAAACCAGGAATGTCCAAAGAGCCAGAGAATGGCAGCTCCCCCAGCATGTTCATAGCACAAAACTCTCGTGGCTGGTCTTCTGCTCCACCACTGGGCCCATGGGAATGGGAACCTTCCTCCACCCCACCAGGGTGGTCATTTTCCAGCACCAGTGCTCAGCGTCTGTGGATGTGAGATCAGGGGCGTTGGCCAAGGAGTATGGAGCTGTGGAGGTTTCCACATGTGCTCTGTTCCTAGAAGGGACATTGAGTAAAAAAATGTGCTGAGAAATGGTTTGGCAGACGGTTTGGTTTGGAGGAGTTATGCTTTCCTTCAGTGTGATTAATAACGGGGATGTGGGGAAAAGATCAAAATAATCAAACTGCTTCTAAAACTTTGCTGGGCTGAACCACACTCAAAACTCAGTCCATGTGTGAAAAGTCAGAAGGTCTCTGAATTTGTCCCAGATTGACTCCAGGCACAATTAAAGCTTCTGAAAAAGTCCTGGTGTCTCCATGAGCATATTAAACCTCCCCCAGGCAGAGCTGTGGCTGTGGCCCTAGGGTGTTTGACATCACTGTGCAGGGCTCAGGTACATCTTGTTATGCTTCACAGCTGAGATGGACACTGGGGGAGTCCTGTCTGTGCTGCAGAAGACATCTCTGGAGACCACCATCATCTTTGTCCAGGTCCTTCTGAAAAACATGGCTATCCACTGCTGCAATCAGGAGGTAACACAAGGTGGGAATAGGGTCATTCTAAACTGGCTGAGGCAGGATGTGCACTGGTCAGGTGATCCTGTTTTAGGGCAGCCTCAAAGTAAAGAGAAAAATTTTTGTGCACTTGGTGTGCTAAAGAAAGGCAGGTACCTCCTGGGGGAAATGCCCACTCTGACTTGAGCTGGTGCTGTTGCTTGTTGTGAGAGAGTTGAGAGGGTGCTCAGCCTGTCAGGGTCACGAGTGTTCCCATTAGCTTAGAGCAGAAACTGCTGGGGAAGAAGCACTGCTCTGTCTTTCAACAGTGTCAACAGTCACAGTGGCCAAGGGGCACCTTCCTACCTAAAAATGTAGTCAGGCACTTCTTGAGTGAATTGTTTCTATGTCAAGAAATGCAGGTCCAGCTCAAATGCAGCAGACAGGAAACTTCTGTGTGTTCCAGCTGGAGAGGGGAAACCTCTTCCGAATTAAAGCAGTTAGGGAGAAAGCAGATGCTATGGGTAAATACTTTGATTCTGTTTTTCATTTAAAAGCAGCATCTCCGTTGAGGGGTGGGGAGGATAAGTGATTTTATAAGCCTCAAAAAAGGAAAGAAATTGCTTAGTTTGACATTTCTTTTTTTTCCCCTCCCCTGAATTTGTTTGGTAAAACTTTCAGAAGTCGTGGTAGAGGTCAGCTCCAAGCAGGCTTTTGGAGGGTTGAAAGCCAGCAGTTTCTGCCCGTGCCCAGTCGTGTTTGGAGGGTGATGCTGCGGGAAGATTTGGGAGAGGTACGGAGGGGCTTTTCTGTTATTCTGGTGCCATCTACTGGTCCGAACCTACAGGAAGGTCTGGGAAATGAGGGCGAAACACGGGCGGATGGTGCAGTGTGGCCGGCGTCCCACAGGGCGTGGGCTGTGTGCCCTCCCTGCACAGGGCACACCGATGCATTTGGTGCTGCGCTCCTCGTTGTCTCCCTTCCTGCTTTCTCCAGGTTTAGTAGTTAAAAAGACCAAAATCTGGGGCTTGGGCTGCTCAGTCAGAGCCCTGGGCTCTTCCAGCTCTGGCCTCAGCGAGGAAGGTGAGGGGGTGCTGTGTGAAGGCAGCAGCTGCTGGCGATGATGCTGCTGTGCACCTTCAGGGATGTCTGTGGGGCAGTCTGGGATGAGCTCTGTGGGGATTTTCCTGACAGCAATGTGCTGCTCTGGGTTCTCGGGTGTCTCATAAAAGCTTGGTCTTGCCCAGCTGCTTGGTCCTTTGCTGCTGGCATTAATAATCCTCTTCCCTTTTACGAGCCACCAGGTTTTCAAGAAAAATGGAGGAGCTGTATTATCTTCACAGTTCCTGTTGAAGCTGTCAAAGTGTGGTTGAAATTGGCCATCTACTCAAAACCTGCCAGATCAGAGGCAGAGAGCATGTTGCATTGTAAGCGTTCTCTCTGGAAAGCCGGTTGAAACCAGCTGGGGAAGCTGGGCTGCCCTTCTGGAAGGCACCTGCAAGGGATTTGGTGCCCAGAGCAGCCTGTTTGAGGACAAAGTCTCTGCTCCAGATGCCCAGCTCCTGCTGGAGGCTGGTGTGAGCTCTGCCCCGTGGCTTCTCCTCCATCACTGCCTCTCTCCCGCCACACATTCCTCGTTGGCTTTGCTGTCCTGGTGGCTGGGCCAGCCCCGTGTGGCACGTCCCTGAGGAGAGGATGTCCTCTCTGTTGTGGCTGCTTCAAAGGCTCGGCCCGTCTTCAACTTGCGTTGCCCCAATGTGGAAGCCTTGCTTTGGGCAAGACACAGCCTGCCTTGAACTCAGCCAGCACAGGGAGCAAGGAGGAGAGAAAACCGAGGGGACGGGAAGAGACCTTTGATGGGGTTTTCCAACAACCTTTCCCGCTTTTTTTTTATTTTACAGTATAAAGGCAAACCCTCAGCAGGAGACCTAATGGCTCAGGAGCAGTATCTGTGCCATGCAGATGTACTCTCTGCTTTGCAAGCATAGGAGTATTACCCCTTTGGTTACTGTTGGTAGTAACTTTTTCAAGTGCTTGGGTTTCAAGCCTTGGTATTTCCCAGGATTATTTTCTCTGATGATTTGAGAGAAGTTAAAGCCTTTTCTGTGTGAACAGTAGAAGCTATGGGGAGCTTTTGGACACAGGCTGTAGGTGAAAGCTGAGGAGGCTGCTACTCAGGTATTGGGGACTGTCAGATGGGAGAGAATACCCTAGAGCTGTCTTGGCAGTTGCTGGGATTTTTTGCTGTTTCAGGGCAGCCTGAGCTGTTTCAGCCAGTGCTGGTGGAAATACAGGGTACATATGTGGTTCAGGTGGGTATGGACACCCTTCTCTCTGGATATCACTCTGGGTGAGTGCTGCAGCAGGTCTTCAAAGGAAGGCAGCAAGGATGGCCCACTTGACTTCGGCCATAGACTGGCAGGCAACAGGAAAGGATACAATCTGTGCCCAGGACTCAGTTTTACTGTTTTACCACTTCAGTGAAATAAATACCTGAGCAACAGAAGAGGTTAGTGGGAGAAACCTGCATGTTGTATCACAGCCTGGGCTCAGCAAGCAAGGGGACTTGAAATCATCTCTCTGTAAATGATAATCCTTGGGAGCATTTCTACTCCCAGAGTCCTGTTAGCCAGAAGGAAATGTAGTATTTGTTTTGGTAACTCATCCATCCTTCATCAGGGATGAGTTCTCCAGCTTAAAAGGGATTTTTCATCTTCATCTCCTGCAATCATTCTGATGCTGGCAACTGATTTGGTGGGAATGTTACTTGATTTCCATTTATGTGGAGACTTGGGGTTTTCTTCCTATAGCTTTTGATTGAGGAAGTGTCTTTATTCATCAGAGGCACTTAAAGCATCTGCTGAGTAAAAGCAGTGTCTAAGCTGGGAGTGGTCCCTGCATCCGCTGTGAGCTGGGCAGGCGCTGGTTCAGGAATGAGCCCGTGGCAGCAGATGACATGCGGTTTGATACACTCCTTCCCGTCAGATGTTGGGAAATAAAACACAATTCCGATACAATCATTTGACGATGTTGGATTGGTCTCCCTGTGAGTCTCTGTGTAAGGAGAGTAAATTTAAAAGACTGTTTTCTTCCCTGACAGAAAGCTAGGAGAGGGCTCTAGGGTTTGCCTTCCAGGCTCTGTCACGTACAAATTGCCATCTGACTCAGGGAGTGGGAAATGGCTGAACTTTTCCTGTGTGGTTGCCTCAAGCTGGGCATTTCAAGCCTGTAGTTAATTACCTGACTGCAAGTGGCTGGAGCATCAAAGCACTCTGCAGGTGGGTTTAGCTGTCACACTTCAGCTTTTAAATTGGGATAGCTGGCCAATGGCAGACCATTACTAGCAGGATGCCAGCTTTTGCCTGGCTCCCTAACAGTGCCCAGAGCCTTAATGGGAAGGCTGTCACTTACTGCCTGAATGTGCTATGCCAGTACATCAGGACCAAAGTCCAGTCTCACCACTGCACAGTGAAGGACTGTGGCTCTTAATTTATGAATTTTCTTTTTTATATTTATTTTAGACTCCAGATTCTGGGGTCATGTTAAAACCTGGGATTAAAAAAAAGAAAAAAAGCACCTGTCTGGCAGCCTGTGTAAGGCAGAAGGATGACACCCGGCCAGCTTTGAGTTCAAAAAGAAGCAGAGGGTGCACTGAGGGAAGGCACAGTCTGCCTGGAGCCCGTCTCAGTGCCATTCTCCTAGGGACACAAATATGTGATTCTCAGAGGATCCAGTTTATGGTCCATGGACATTTAGGTTGGTCCCGTTCTGTCTGCTCCTGCTGTGCGTGAGCAGTGCTGGGTGGCACAGCCACGTCAGTGTTATATCCCTTCCCCAGCCCTGTAAAGACTCACAGAACATGCCCGATTTCAAGCCAGGTGACAATCCCTGGGCTTGCAGGAGCAGGGGTTAACTCAAAGGCTGCAGACACCATCCAGGAGTCTGGGTTTTACAAGCGTGTGGCTCACGCGATCAGGCTGCTGCTGCTGGCTGCAGAAAGTCTCCTTTTCCCCCCTCATTTTTTTGTTCCTGCTGCACAGGTCCTCTGAATGGTTAAATATCCTGCCCCAGCAAGGTAAACAAAGGGTCTCTGCCCAGTAATCCCCTGAATTTGTAGGTCTGCTGCAGCTGCTTGCCCCTGACTCAGGCTGGGGAAGGAAACAGTGAAGTTCTTGCTGAGCGGAGGGACAGGAGTGTTTTACAGCTCAGCGAGTGGGCCCTGGGTTAGCGGCAGGAAAACAGCTCAGGCTGACCTCTCTGGAGCCCCCTCTGAGAGCCGAGGCGGAGATTGTTTCTGGCCTGAGAATCCCGGTTGCTTTTTCCAGGTTAACTCCAGATAGTGCTCGCCTGGAGCAGACGGCTGAGGGATGGCCTTTCCCTTCCCCACACACTGACGCTCTCTGCAGAGCACTCCTGTGTGGACATGGTGTTCATCCTGAGCAAACAAAACACCAGGAACGATTTTTGACTCTGAGGTTTCCTTTTCTAGAGCGCTCTGTAAGCCAGAGTGGAAGACTTGTGGGTCCAGGGAGTTTGGTGTCAGAGCTCTTTCCTGCTCCTGGGGAGGTGGGAATAATCCTGCAGGACACAGACAGTGAGGCTGTCTCTTGTCCTGCCGTGCAACTGAGCTGTGCAGGATCAGGCAGTAATGGAGCTCCCAAACATCCAAGTGGGAAGTAGAGCCAGGTAACTCACTCTCCACACTGCTGACTTCAGTCTGTCCCAGACTATCCAGGCTGGAGGAATGGGATGCTTTCCTCATTTTCCTCTGTAGCACTAATGAGCTGTGGGGTTAACGAGCTTGGAGTATCTTGCTCAGGTGGAGCAAGGTGCTGCTGGGTGTCTTGAAGGTTCTTTGCAGCCTGGTTAGAGCCAGCACAAGCCCAGCTCTACTGGCTGCCCATGGGCTCAGCAAAGCCTCTGCAGAACTCAGGTTACTGTGCCCCAAGCCCTGTGGCTGAGCTTGGCAGGCACATGAGCTGGGGAGTTGGGGAGAGGGATATCACCGGTCCTGAAGCAGGCAGAGCCTCCTGAGCAGGGGCAGGAAGCACTGAGTTCCCAATCCCCCGGCTGAGCTGGCAGCTTGTGCTGAGCATTGTAGCTGAGCATGTTTGCAGCGTTTTATGGGGCATAATCTGTTGTCATCGAAGCCGATGGCAAATTCTGTACTTTCTGCAGCTGACGCTAAATAGGTCTTTTGAAGGTTGTAATTTCTCGCTCAACCGATGCCAGTTGTGAATACTTTGTGCTGAGGAATAACCCCTTAGTGCCAAATAAAATACAGTGGAAGTCTGTGGCATGTTTTTCAGCGTATTGTTAGTTACAGCCCTCCTGACAGAGCACATTCTATGCCGAAGATAAATGCTTGGGCGTCTCTTGCCAATTTATGTCCGAAAGGGCTTTTCTTGGATGTCCTCCTCTCTATGGAAAATGCTTTTCTGTTTTTCCAGCCAACATTTAATGAGCTGTGCTTAAAAGAAAAAGAGGGCCTATTTCAGGACCAGGCCATTCTGCTTTAGTTCTCTCTGAGCGGGTTTGGGCTTCTTTGGGTGCTCTGATCTTTGCTGCACCATGTTGCATGGCAGTGGTTGTTGCATAGCAATTTGCATGATCCAGGGCCTGAAGGGGGGTGTTTCAGTCCACTCAGCACCGCTCTGTAGTGTCTCTTGGGATGGAAGTATGTTTGCAGCAGATTCATTCCAGAAAATCCAGGCTCTGTCTAGGATGTAGGTAGAGTTGTTGTCACGTTAGTACACTGGATTCCCATGCCAGGATCTCAGTCTTTCCATTTGAATTCAATTTTTGTGACTGCAGGGGAGCCTGGAGAGCTGGTGTGAGTGGGTTGGGATGTGGAGCTGGTTGGAGGATGTGTCTGCAGGGATGCCAGCTCGTGGTGGCCCATGGCCAGGAGCTTTGCGTCTGGTTGCTCACAGCTGCTCACCAGTCCCAGATGGACGTGTCCAGCACCTGGCTGGGACCTGGGACTGGCAAGAGAGGGCATTCAGCCTGAGCCATGCTGTCCATCCCTGGTGCTGCTTTTTGGGAGATGTATGGAGAGCTGCATGAGGAGGAAGGAAGCCACCTCTGATAGGGAGTCACCTGCAGACCCGCTCCTGTGACCAGAGAGGTTGGCAGAGGTTTCCCAGGTAAAGGTGAAGGCTCTCAAGGTTTCTGTGAGCAGCCAGGAGCTGCTGAGCTTTCTTTCCCAGGGATGAGGTGATTTCAGGAGTTCCCTTGAGGGACGCTGTTGGTGGAGCAGAGAGAAAGCCCATCCCATGCCCACGTCTGTCTAAATCAACCCAGACATCCAGGCCCTGGGATGAGGGTTCAGGCCACGAGGCTGAGGGAGTGGGATGATCTGGGGCCCTGTGCAGTCGATGCTCAGCGTTCTGTACCCTGTTAGCACTGGCATTGGCTAGGAAACGGGATCTGCAGTGCTCCCAAATGCACCATTTGTGCATGCAACTGAAATGGAAGAGCTTTGTACCATACACTGAAAGTGTTTTAATTACTTGCTGATAATTTATTTTCTGTGCTGTGAAAGTCAGCAGCATGAATGACAGGACTGCAATGCCATTGCATCCCAGTTCTGATTTATTTTGATTTGTTTTTTGTCCGCACCCCTCTAAGTATGGGACTGCCAGATGTGTTATGAACAAAGAGAGTGGCACTGCACATCCTCCCAGAGTGGGATGCCTAAACAGATGGGTGAGGCAAAGCAAGGGAGGAAGCGAAGGCACAGAGGAGCCGGCTGTCCTGCCCACAGTAGTTTAGCAAGCCAGAGCCGGGGAGTTTCCCAGCCTGCCAGATCCTACCCTGCCTGCCGTCCCAGCTATGCCTTTTTGATGGCTTTGTTGCCATCCCCCAAAGCTCTTCTCCCAAATACAGCTTCACTGAGAGCACAATTGACAATAATCAAATAATCAAGCTGGGAAAGTGGTGGGGGCTCCAGGTATGTGAGTCTGGCAGGGAACTGATGAAGTTGTGTCATCAGTTCACCTTTACCCCAGGGCTGAGTGGAATTTGCACATGCTGTTGGACCAGTGCTAACTTTTACACACTTTCCTGTTGTTTTAAGGACCTCTGATGTTGGAGAAATCTCTGCAACACACACTAATCACCCCTGCAATCTTGAATCTGGTGGAAGGTCATTTACTTATTTCAGGAGGGCTTTGATCTGGATGGTTTTTAATCCACACATACATACTATGTTGAATGTGGCCCTGAGGCTAGGCATGCTCTCTCTAAATATTCTCAGTGTTTTTCTAGTGAAAAACATCAGCTGACTCCCATAGGTTTTGTGGAGTAGTCTTTTTATTATTTGGAAAACAGTTTTTCCTTTATTTCCATTACAATTCATATTTGCATATCAGTGTTTCTTGGCTTAAAAATTTTTTGTACTTTGTACTCAACTTATTGTTTTTACTTTAATTGTTAGTAAAAACATACATAGTGAAATAACCAGCAAATGATTTTGCCAGAGGGTTGATTAAAAAAAAAAAATCATAAGTTGTTTTCCTTTGGGGGGTGGGGAAATAATCTGTTTTAAAACTTCTCATTAAACATAATTGACATTTCTGGACATGAATGACACTAGGAAGTCTGAAAAAATGCCCATGCTAACAGGCTGGGGGACAGGAATTTGCTGTATTGGACAGGCTGTGTATGAGAAGGATGCAGCCCTGCAAATTCGGCAGCACAGCCTTGCCAATGTGTCTAGACAGCCCATCTCTATGGGGGAGAGGGAAGCTTATTTCTTGGACCTGCTCCATCTGTGGCTCCTCCGATGAGACCAGACCACTTACGGTCTCCTTTATCCGTGGACACTTTCCATCCAAGGTGCCTGACGATCTCCATGAACTGATTTGGATGAGACATCCAGCCTTGTGCTGATTTTGAGATACTCCTGTGTTAGGTGAGGATGTGGCTGGTCAGGCAGTGGATGTGATTCATTAGCCAGAGCCTTTAAAAAGGCTTAAATTCTGATAAATTGTGCTAGAACAGAAACATTTGTTTGCTAAGTCTGCACCAGACCAAAAGCAGTGTTTTGTGGCTGAGATATCCCGCGTTTCCATACAGGTCCCTTAAATTGTCTGATCTTCCATGTCAGAGTATCTGACATTTCAGACAGATTAAGGACAGGAATAAGCAGACATTCTGTAATATATTCATCACCTGGAGGCAAAAATTATTACTCTGTATTAAGGATTGTCATTTCCAACATATCCCTTGTTTGTCTCAAGTCACCGGAGCTCTGATATCGTTATTCTGCCTCCTCTGCTGGGAGTTGTGCTTTTCAAACTGCGGTGAGCTCTGTGGAAATACAGAGTTTTCCATTTTCAGCCTTTTGATTTAAAATTTAGAGATGATTGTTCGACTCTGGCAAGGAACCATTCAAAATACATTCCAAAATATTCATCATTCCAACAGGCTAAGAAACATAAGATGTAGCAGTTTATTAGCTAATGTGAAATGCATTTGCCATCCAGAAGAGGCAAAGGATGGAGGTGAGTCTGAGCCTGATTTGCCTTTGCATCCCACAGAGCTGGGGTGCAGAGCAAGCTGGATCCTGTGGTCTGTCCCATCCGCCTTCCTGTTTTGCTGAACATCCCTGTGTCCAGCAGAAATCCCCCAGAGACCAGCAGCAGCCTCGTCCCACCTGCATGTCCCCTGGCCTTAGAAGAGCAGGTTTTATCTGTGGACCATGGGAAGGAGAAAGTTGTTCTGAAATGGCCCCACATGCTCTGATCCCTTTGCCTCCCGTAGCAATGCGGGATGTCAAGATCCTTTATCCCCCACCCAGTCAGGATGCTCAGCTCTTGGAAAAGGCAGGCGGGCTGGATGCTGAGAGCTGGGCTCAAGTTCTGTTATTTCTGGGTCGTGGATGCCATTGCTTTTCCAGTTGTGATCAAGAGGGACCCATAAAGTGCATTAGCAGTCAAATTCTGGATTTCTGAGCGAAGCTTTACAGCAGCTCCAACCCAGTTTGCTTGGTAGGGGCAGTGGTGGTCTGATTAGACTGAAACACATTTGTTCTTGGATGCTCATGAAAGGGAGCTCAGCCTTTGCAGAGCTGGTTTTCCTGTTCTCGCTGTCGTTTGTGCTTCCCCTTCTCCCAGCCCGTGGCGCCCTGTGGTCCTGGCACGGTCATTCCGTGCCATGCAGTTTTCAGTCCTGGATATTTCAACAGCAAACAGATGAAATATCCGTTGAGAACAGTGTTCCTGCCGACTGGTGATCCAGCTGGCGCTCGTGTCCCACTGGTCATTGTCAGTCTGTTTGTGTGGGTCCCACCTACTGAAAAAACACGTCCAAGTGAATTTCCAGATCCAGTTGGGAAGGCTGTTTAATAATGGCACATCTCAGCAGCACAGTGGGCCTCTGTGGGGACCTGAACAGGCAGAGACATCCATGGTGCTGGTCAGCTTGAGTCAGTCTTTCCCAGGCGGGCAGGAGATTGCTGGGGAACGTTTGCAGACTCTTGTGGTTGCCACAGTGCTTGGAAGTGAGCCCGCTGAAAGGCCCGAAATGCCAAGTGGTTCATCTGCAATGTATATATGGACTGAAAAAAGTCCTCCCCAAAGCAGCACTTTTCTGTCTTGGCATATCCCCTTCTTTTTTTTCTTTTTTTTTTTTTCCCTTTTTTTTTCTTGGTACTTTTCAGCTTTTTTGCAAAAATATCTGATTTTCCTTATTAGAAAGCTTTTCTAGATAAATTTCATGAGGATTTTTTGCCACTTCTTCTAAATACAGGAGTAAATTTAATAAAAGCAGTGTTGCCCAGAGCTCGGGGGGATGTGCAGTGGGAAGGAGACTGCTAGGTCCCCACTTTGTGGCTTCTGACTGGTGCATCCTTCTACGTGAGCACTAACAAGGAGGTTTAACCTTCTCAATCTGTGGCCAGCAGAAGAGGATGGAAGTGGTTTCTACCTATGTTGGTCTCAGAGACAATTCTGGGGACTGCATAAGCTGAACTGTGCCATCACAAAGGGTTGGAGCAACCCCAGGAGTGTTTGGGTTGTGCTCCTGGCTCCAATACACCCTACTGACCCTTGACCTGAGCACAAACATCATTTTTGCTGTCTCACAGGGACTCCTCCCTAGGGAAGGAATCAAAATCCACCCCCACTTGGTCCCTACAATGGGGGAGTCTCCCCAGCATCTTCTGAGCTTTGCTGTTAAAGTCTTGTCCCAGCATCTTCTCACCAAGGGGTGTATTGATCCCCAGGACCTGGGGCGTTGGTGACACCTGTTTGTGGTTCATGTCCAGCTGTAGGTCTGGGGCTCACCTTTGTACATAAAGAAAAGGGGACACCAGGAGAATCCAACAGGGAAGCAGGTAGAAATAATACCGTGTGCCTTTTGCATAAAGTGTGTCCTGTGGAGCTCTCTGCAGGGGTATGTGAGTGTGGAAAATAGATCAGTAACCTGTCTGTTCCTGATTGTAGTGATGGTTTGTTGCCACTGTCTTTGAGGCAGCTGGTGGTGTGTATCCCAGTGGACATGGATTCCTGGTGCATCAGCCTGCTCCTGCATGGGAAGTTTCATTTCCTGCGTCAAGCTTATGAGCAGTGGTGACTCTGAAGAACACTCTGAGCTGACGTGCTGGTTTGGATACACAGCATGTGTATATTAGGGTTAAAGGGGGCAGTGAGACACAGCTCAGCTTTTCAAGGCTTTGTAGAAGGGAAGGGAAAGGGTGCTGGAAAGGAGAGGAGGAAGATGTTTTCTGGAACGAACTAGAGCAGGGAGGGGGCCAAGAGCACTGAGGGATGGCTTTGGAAATGAGAAGATACCAATGGAGCAGGGCGGAGGTTGGGAAGTTTGATCTGGGCTGCATGAATGCCATTCCTAAGATGAAACATCAGGACACATGGCACAGGAAGGGGAGCTGATGGGAAGAGGATGTGGGTGTTGGAAGTCATACTCCTGACCTCGCAAAGCCATGAGTTCACACATGCTCTGCCCTGCCAAATCCAGGGCCTTAACCAAGAGTGAGGATGGGGCTGGGAAGGCTGAGGGGCTCCAGCTCTCCAGAAAGGTCTGCGGGGGTCATACTGGCACCACTGCAGTGAGTGGTTTGGGGTGTGAGACCTTGGGGTATGGTGCTGGGGTCTGGTGGGGTTTGGCTGGTGCAGTTGTGCGATTGCATTTCTGCTCCTCTGTCACGGGTCCAGTGCTTTTGGGGCATTGGGCTGATCTAACAAGGGACTCAGGGGGAGCACAGCCCCCTTGGATCCTGTCCCCTCCCGAGCCTGGTAAATCCACGCCTCTGGATCGCCGCCACGGTCTGGTGGTTTGGTCTCTTTGTCAGTTACAAAGTGCAGTCTCACAGAACATGATTTGCCGCTGGCAGCATTTTAAAATATGTGTTTGCTTTTGATTATGTTTTTTTTTTTTTTTAAATTAATTTTCCAAGGATCAATGTGGTAATGCATATAAAAATTACAATATGTAAAACAAAGTATAAAAGCATACAAGGAATTCCAAACACATAACATACTGTGCCTTGGAGCTTATGAGATCCATACAGTGCTTATTGTATTATGGGAACACTCTGACCCCAAGACCCGGCGGAAAGGCTTGTTAGAAGAGCAGGACTGAGCCATGTGCCTTATGAGCTGTAGGATGCCCAGAAGGAAAACCCTAGTGAATATAAAAGCAGAGCTGTTACAGCAGAACTCAGACCAGTCTGTGGGATCTAGGGGGACTGTCAATGGCTTTGTACCAATTTCTGGAGAAGGATGTATACTTTTGCCCCCACAAATGTTTTTCTCCAAATAATTAACACTTAACATTGTGTCTTTCCAGGGAGACTCTCTGGAGTTCAATTGGATCATGATTACTTTTTTTTTCCCCTCCAAACATCATTTCTTCTGTCAACTCCAGCAAGTGGGAACGTTGACGTGGTTAGGGAGGATGCACATCTCAGCTGCTGTAACTGCCCATGTGCTCTACAGGTTGCCACCAGATGAGAGGCAGAGCACCAGAGCTGAAACCACCCTGAAAAGGAGCTCTAGCTTACATTTGCCTTAGGAGAGAGTTCATAGCAGCTCGTGCTGGGCTGGGTGTGTGTCAGGAGCAGGGCAAATTGGGATTGCAGTGGGACCTGATCCCTGCAGAGCACAGGGAAAGCCTCTGTACTCTGGTCAGAGTAAGTCCGGGTGAAGGCTGTTTGATTGCTGCAAACTAGTTTTCAGGAGCTTGGAGGTGTCTACAGACTCTCCACCAGGAAGGTGACAGCCTCAAGACCTCGTTCCTGCTGTGCGAGAGCCACGGGCTGGAGCTGTGCCTTGAATCCCACGGGAACGTCCCTTTTGGCCACGGTGCAGGCAGGAAGTCCCTCTGCTCGAGGACTTGTCCCAGTGGAGGACAGCAAGGGTTTCACCGCCAGCACTGGTGAAGCCGTGGTTGTGCAGGACCTCAGTGAATTCCCCTGGTCTGGCAGGCAGAGCCAAGTGCAACAGGAGACCGTAGGCATGTTATCCTTGCTATCCATGCAAAAACTATTCGCAGCTCTGTAATGATATGTAATTGTTTGTATGCGGTCAGCTAAAAATTACCCTGATAGGTTCCACATTGCAGACACTTCGGAGGGGAACTGCTGGAGTCCCACGGGTAACGCTGAAAATACACACACTTTTCCATTTAAGAGCAAAAACTCAGGTTTTGTATGAAAAATTCCATGTTGCCTTTCTGAAGCTTTATGCTCAAGCACAAAACAACTCATTATTTATGTGCAAAAATTGAGCCTGATTAAGAGATAATCACAAGCAAAGGCTTTTAATAGAAATGAAGCATCTGCTTCTTTGTTGTTTTTTTTTTTTTTTTCTGTGTTCCTGGTGATCTTAACAAGACTGGAACTTCGGATACTTGAATTTTCTGTGTAATTGAAATAGTTCGAGTGTTGAGATGGTGCAGAAAAAACCCAAACAAATAAACAGCAAAGGCTAGGAAAAAAGCTCAGCTGGTGTTGTGTAATGAGAGGCAAATGATAGTTCAGAAATCTCCGTAGTCTGACCCGTAATCACAAATACAAACCTGCTGTTACTGCTGTTGTGCAGCTGGGCTTGGTATTGCTTCAGAATGTGACTTAATGGGCATCTCCTACCTTAACACATTTAGTTTTCTTTTAAGTGTCCTCTTCATTCCATATTTCCTGCATTTGTGATGGCTGCTGTAGGGTACTTACAACTTCTCCGTGTGGCTTTTGTGTACCCTGAGGTTAAATGTTACTTCCATTTGAAAATACTTTCCATGCATGGAAATACACATAAACTGGAGTTTGTTCGCCCCTGGGAGATTTGAGAAAGATACTTCAGGCAGCTCTGAGCACAAATTCTTACCCACATTTGTCCCCATGCCCCTCTTCTCTGGCTCACATCTGGCAAAGCCAACAGACCTGTCTCAGATCGGTTAGGGCAGGGCTTTGGCATCAGGTTGGTTTTGTACGTCTCCATCCCTGCTTTCCACTCCCCTGCCCTGCGCCCTCTTCTAGCTTTGATTAAACCTTTTGGGTCTGGGGTTTGGTTTTTATTGTGATAGATGCAAGCTGACAAAGCTGCCCTGCACCCGAAGAGTTGCAGTATTTTAGAGGGGTATAATGAACTGAAAGCAAAGCAGAACGTGGGTAGAACTGGAATGTGAGCCTGCAAAGGGCTGGAACTGTTTGGGTGGCTGATGTTGGGGAGAGGAGTCTGCCCGAAGCCTGGGGGAACCTGCAGAAATATTTCTACTCAAGCTTCATAAAACTTAATGTTAAACCCAATAAAAACCTCTCTTCCTTTCCTTTTTATTCTCCCTTTTCCTTTCTTGCTCTACCACTCTGAATAGAACTTTCTTTTTTTGGCTTGTAGTACTTTTTTATTGCAAAGGAGTTTTTGGTTGCTACCTTTTTAATTTACAGATTATGGGGTTTTTTTCACTGTGAAATAATTAATCTTGTTTTTTCTTAAACCTGTACTCAAACTTTAGTGGCAACCTCTTATTTTGAGAGTTGTGATTAAAGTGTGATTTCTTATTTTATTCATGGAATCCTTTCTCAGTTTACAGTTTATACAACTGGTGTGACAAATCTTTCCTGCCTTGCTGTATGTGACACTGTAGTGAAATGTCTCTGTCCCTCAATTAAATCCAATTGTTTACTTTCAGTTCGGATCCAATTAATGTATTACAATAGCTGGTTCTGGACTTAATGGAACTGGTCAAAACTTTTCAAAACTTGCCCACACAATGTAAAAATCCCATCTGGAGAGTACTTTTTGTTCTGACCTGAAATGAAAGCAAGTATGCACAAGGATTCCGGCAAACTGGAAATGCAAAATATGTTGCAGTTGCAAGTATTGGTGCAAAAAATACCGATCTTGTAACTTACACGTAGGCATTTAGTTCTCAGCTCTGTTTTGTTTATACTGCATTGTGTTTTCCATGTGGCATCCCAACAGGAGCTGTCTGATGGTGCCCCAGGGATAGTCAGAGGTGCAGGAACACTAAAGAGCATAGATAGGAGTGTAGGCAAGCGTGGATCTGCCTCACTGCAGGAGGAATAACGAACAGGATATTTCATACTGTATCGTTTAGGAGCACTCAGAATGCTCCGGTGCACTGGTGTGGACACCAGGATTTCCATGTTGTGGGTGAATGTAGAAGTAAGACAGGAAAACACAAATGTGGAAACAGGAAACAAAGTTCCCTGGCCCAACGTGAAAGGTTGGGATTTTGAAGCGAAATTCCCAGATTTTCCAGCATTGGGTTTCTAAGGGGGAAAAATGCATGCTTCCATCTCTCTGAGGGACACGTTTGCAAGCAGCTCAGCTTTTGAGAACACTCTTTGTATTAAAATTGTTGTGATTAAAAGAATGTTGATGAAAGACTTCTGACCTATCTAAAAAGCTTGGGAGCTGTTTTCCTCTCCTCTCTGTTTCTGCTGACTCCAGTCACTAGTGCTGTCAACACTGCTTAGGAATACCATTATTCAGTGTTCAGCATTGTTTCCTGATAAAGAATTAATGGCAGAAAAACCAAAATACCCTGCTGACCTGTTGAAGGCAGCCAGTGAGTGCTGTGAGAAAGGTGACATTTGCAGGCATCTGGGGTTTAGGTGTCTGCAGTCCCTCGTTAGCAGTTTGTAGTCAGCATATGGCAAGTCTGCATGGCAAGATGCAAGGAGTGATCAGCCCAGCGATGCTTTGGACTAGTATTCTATTACTATTATTTTCTTTCCCCTGCTACCCAAGTCACTCATGTAGTCATTTGGATCTAGCTGTGTTGTGCTGTTGCAGCGGTGCAGTGAAAGGAAATCCTGAAAATCCCAGCCCCCCCCGTCACAGGTTGTGCTTCGCTCTCAAATCCCTCCATCCATTCATCCACATCCATGTCCTGGAAAAAGGGGATGACTCACATCCCTGCTTGGTGCCAGCCCATGCTGGAGGTGCATTAGTGACCCGACTGTGAGTCACAGCAACATGGACACTGCCTTTCCTTGGTCAACTTTCCGTTCCTTGGCCCTGCTATTTTTGGGCTCAGTAATTACGAGGCGAGTTGTGAATCACTGGCGTCTCGCTTTACACCGGGAGGAAACCAGGCAAGTTGTGTTAACGTGCTTGGCAGGAGGGATTCTTGTTCTCCAGTGTTTTACAGACTTTGGCCCTTCTTCTTGCTCCCCAGAGTGATGTGCTCAGCCTTCCTCATGTGTAGCTGTCACGCAGGATTGAGCAATGGCCAGACAGCCTCAGGCTCATGTTCCCTCCAGCTGGGTGTAGCTTTCTGGGCAGAAACTGGTGCCTCAGGGATTCCCAAGGCATCCTAAAGGCCTTTATTGATTTGTTCATATGGTCCCCATAGACAGAGTTCAGATTAGAAAACAGCATGAAGTGGATAAGTCCAGAGGAGGCCAGACACAATGTTGACATTGGCCTCTATGGCATCTGGTCTTGCAGTGTTTGTGCCATTCTGAGGGACATTTGTGCCCTGAGGCTTGTTCTTCGCTGTCCAGTATGCTGTGAGGTGCACAGCAGCACCACTGTGTTGAAGCTCACCAGTAGAGCCAGGGGGAAATAGCTGACTCTTTCTGTGTTTGACGGTGAGTCAAGAGAAGGATGCGTGGGACTTTCCTCCTTTATAAGGGGCAGACCCTGTGACAGTAACCCCGCAGCAGGTAGGGATGTGTGCAGGGAGTTCTGCACAAGCAGTGGTTACATTCCATGCCTCTGCTTCTCTGCTCTGCCTCCCGCCACCTGAGCAGGATAGATTCACCCTGTGGCCTTGTTTTAATTCCCTTGCATTTCCTACCTGAGTTTAATTTTCTTACTCGTTTCTGCCTCTGCCAGTCCCTTCCCAGCTCAGCTTTAGAATTCAATGTGCCTGTTAAAAACTGGTATCCAAATGCTTCCTCTCACATACAAGAGAACCAAGGGTGTATTTCTGCACCCAGGAATCTCCAGGCTGGAAGGGAGTCCAGTGGGGATCATCAGGCTGTTGGAGAAGGATTGGAGATGGAGGCACTGTAAACCTGCAGGAATTTGAAAAACCTACTTTAATTTAAGAGGAATGTCCTTTTATTCCCAAATGGATGGGCCTTACTCCAGAGGCATTCAGGTGCAGTAACTGATACCAGATGGGCTGTGAAAAGCAACACAAACAGGTGGTAAGGACAACAACCATAGACTTTAATTTCCTTGTCAGCTTCTCCCCATGCTTTACATACCCCCTGGAGAACAGGAGACCTGTCATATTTGTATGTGACAAAAGGAATGGCTGTTGAGAGGATGTTCTGCAACTGTAAATGGCAGGTCAAACCCTTTGACTCTCAGTGACAAGACTGGCTGTCATCTAGGCCAAGGTGCACTGTAATGAACTCAAAACATAATTAACTCACACTTTTTATAGATACAGTGATCAACATATTTTAATGTATGCTGACATGAATATTGGCTCAGATCCCCTCAGGTGTAACTGCTTGCTCTGTCATGTGAAAGAGTAGGACCACACTCACTTTGTCCCTGGGGGAATTGGAAGCTGGGGCTGCAGGAGCATGGGAAGCCTTGATGTTTTTGGAGGGACTCCACACATACTGGAGCACTTGAAAAAGGATGAGCACAAGGTGATGACCTGACAGTCCTGTAGCCTGCATGGGGGCTGTTCTATGGCTCCACCAGGCTGGTGCCCTGCTCTCTGCTTCCTTTGGTGTGGCATCCCATGGTAACTGAACTGTTTGCTGGGCTGTGAGTGCTGTGATGGTGAACATACTCTGCTACAGGAGATGTAACTCTGCAGCAGCACTGGAAAAAGGAGAGATGGTGCAGAGCAGATATTTGTTAAGAAAAGCGATTTCATAGTTACCTCAGCTCTGGTGTTGCTCCAGAGCACAGACAGTAGTGATGTGTGACTCCAAATGTATTGGTTTGTTGCTGAGTAAATGCAAACCAGGTACAAACCAATACACGCTCTCACAGGATGCACAGGTTGTGGCTCAACCCCTTGCTGGGCTGGGCTGGGCAAGGCATGGAGGATGCTGGAGAGGGCACGATGGTTCCTCACTCAGCAGTAACCAACGTGCTTGTGCTCAGTCCCTGAGTTTTTGCTTCCCAATTACAATGCTATCCATGTCTGTCTGACTGTATTTCTATGTCCTTGGCTTGCCAGCATACAAGTGAAACTGGCTTTTGTGCTTGTCTCATGTTCAGGCCCATATCAGTCACGCTTCATTTCCACTGTCTGACACCTCTTTGTTCACAGCTCCCCATTTCTGCCCAAATTGACGCCTCACGGTCTGGATGTGGAGAGGATAAGAGAATTTAAACTAGAGCTACAGAGGACAGCATTACCTTGGCTGTAGTCAAGCCCAGAGCAAAGCCATTTCCTCGTGCTCTACTTACTCAGAGACAGGCTCACCTTCTGACAGTCAGTGAGAGCTGATGCAGGACTCGTGCTACCCCAGAGATCTGTATTGTGTCCCAGTAAGGGCAATCCTTGGAAATTTGAAGCCAAGAGAACAGGGTTTCGTGATTCTTTACAGTCAGAAAAGGTTTCCATGATTGCCATGAATGGTGAGATGTATTTTGGACTTTCTTTGTTTCTTCAATTTAAAGATAAGGAAGCTGAGGAATGAGGTAACTTGAGAAAGCTGGTACAAGTCTTGCACAGTTGAATTGGAAAGTAAATGACTGGAGTCAGTATGCTTTCCATCTCCTATTCATGGGGGCTAGCACAGTCTGGTTAATGTGTAGTGTAGAGATTGTGCAATCCCCTTTCCATCTTGGAACAATTGAGGTCATTTACCCCATGGCTGTGGGCTCTTGCCTTTCTAGCATTTCACATCTCCAATCATCTCTCCTAGATGATCAGCTGAACTCAGAAGAGAAGAAGAAAAGAAAGCAGAGAAGGAACAGGACTACCTTCAACAGCAGCCAGCTCCAGGCATTAGAGAGGGTCTTTGAGAGGACACACTACCCTGATGCTTTTGTACGGGAAGACCTTGCACGCAGAGTCAACCTCACCGAAGCCAGAGTTCAGGTAATCCCCCTTGTATCCAGGCTCACCTCACCTGGGGAGAGTCATCAGGCCATTCTAGTAAGGCAGCAGAAACCCTTGAGGCCTATGGGGTCACACAAGGGTCTCCAAGCTTCTGGGTCATGCTTTTGCAGCCCCAAGTGTGACATGCCTTGAGCAGGACTGGCAGACCTGCTCTGCTGCCACAAGTGCCACCTGCCTAGTCAGGTGTGTTCATATGGCTTGCTCAAAGCCGAGATGTTGGATGCTCAGACTGCTCGTGGTATCTTGAGCTGTTCAACTGTTGGCTTGCAAGCCTGTACCTTCAGGAGGTCGGAGCAGACCATGGAATGTGGTGTGTTGTACAGCACTCCCAGGCCTTGCTGCCATCAGCACAGGACAGAGCTGGTCCCACAGGGATCTCACTGAGCCAGTCCCTCCTGTGAGGGCTCTATCAGGGCAGGCATAAGGACTGTGTTCCCGGGGACAGGCATGCCAAAGCAGCCAGCTTCTGCAGAGCCCTGCAGGACACAGGTGGCATGGGGAAGGAGCGAGTGCGGCAGCAGAGCTGGTTGTGATTTTTGGTGGGTCTGTGTGCTCCCCGCCCCAGGTGTGGTTCCAGAACCGGAGAGCCAAGTTCCGCCGGAACGAGAGGGCGATGCTGGCCAGCAAGAATGCCTCTCTGCTCAAATCCTACTCAGGGGATGTGACCGCCGTGGAGCAGCCCATAGTACCTCGCCCAGCTCCGAGACCCACCGACTATCTCTCCTGGGGGACTGCCTCGCCTTACAGGTGAGTGAACAACCCTTCTGGCATAGTATAGAGCAGCCTGAGAGTGGCCCTCAGACAGCTCTCATGGGCTGGTTATACTCACGTGGGATAACTGGAGGATACAGCAGTTTGACCACCCCACTGGTTTTCCTTACCTGCTTCCATCCTCCCCCATCTCACTGCCAGGTTTGCAAGGTGGGTTTCTTTTCTGGTGGTCTCTCTCTTTGCAGTTCAGAATGTTTCAAAAGAGGATCAGATAGAAATACATGGAAACGTGTTGCACTTGCTTCCCTAGTGCATACAGTTTAAAGCAAGGAAGAAACCTTCTCGTGGGACACAGATCCAGGGGAGGTGAGGGCAGAGCACTTCGGAAGGCTCAGCCACCACACTGTGGCCAGAAGAGGGAGTTCCGTGGCTGTCCCATGGCAGTCACTGGTTGGGATGCAAGGAAGGGCTAGGAACTCACTCGTTGCATGTTGCTCCCAGTCCTGCCCTCAGTGCTGAGCAGTTTCTTTCCAGTTGCCTGAGCACAAGGGTTTGTTGTGGACATAATGCTGTGCTGTGTTTGGCCTGCAGTAAGGACCAGGTGACAGACTGGTGTTCAGGGTCCATCTCCTGTGGTCAGTGCTGCTTAAGGGGTGGCAGGAAGGAAGTGTTGATGTGGCACCCCCAGTCTCAAAGGATCTGGGATGTCCATGCACATCACAGGCCTCCCTGTCCTTGGTGCCATTCACAGCCCAGCAGGAACTGGGTGTGGTTGCAAGATCCACAGGATGTGTTGGTTTGTGGGGAGGCAGCTGGCTCATAGGCAGTTAAAAATGAGGTTGGTGGGTGTTTTTTAGCACAGTGGCTTCATTGTTGGCCAGGACCTTGAAGGCTTTGGCTGGCTTCCTGTTCCTCTAGCCTGGTCACAGTCATATTCCCACTGGCTTCCAGGAGCCATGCTATGCCCTGGACCTCTCTTCCTTGGCCACCTTGACCCCCTTTTTGCTCTCAAACATTGTTTGCACAGTAAGGCTGGGGAATGCATGGCCTTCTTGGTAGTTTGTTGCTTCAGTACCACGGGGTCCTCCTCACCCACCCTCAGGCTCTGGAAGAACAAGTCAGGTAATTGAAAGAATGCTTTTGATGGGCACCAGTTTGGTCTTAGAGATAGCCCTCATCCTTTGCATTTTATCCAAGGACTGCTGTCTGGCAAAATCGCCCTTCTGCAGTTAAGGCTTTCTGTGAAGTATTCCCTGGTGTAGCATCCTAGGGAAGCATCTGGGTGGTGAGATCAGGGAAGAGAAGCAAGTCCCCTCCCTGCTGACACTGTGCTGGTCACAGTACCACATCCTTGCTGAATGCTTGTGGCTTATTTCTACCTCTCACACTTTTAAAAATAGATCACCACTCCCAAGATGTTGTTTACACAGGGGACTTCATAATGGCTTCTAGGAGAAGACTCTACAAAGGTAACTTCCAGGGGCACACTGGAAAGGGCTGTGTGGGGCCACTGCGCAATAAGAAACCCAAGGCAACTGGGATATGTGAACAAGGAGAGCAAGGGAAAAGGGAAAGCCTTAGGGTTGTTATTTTCCCCTGAGGTCCAAACCTGGCTGTGCCTCTCCACAGTGCAAAGACACATCCTCAGTGTCTTGATATCTTCCCCTTGTCTTAAGTCAGTATGTTTCAGCAGAGACAGCTTACAGCTGTCACCACTGGCTGACACATCAAACCGAGATGGACTGTCACCCTCCCACTGCCCACCATTGGCAGAGGAGCAGAGCAGCTGGTTTCCCTCAGACAATCCATGCTCCCCAGGTTTCCTATTCCTACTGCCCATCTCTTAGCAACAGCGTTCATCTTAAAGAGCACCTGGGCTGGGTTATCACAGCCTCATTAAAGCTTTGAACTGGGTAAGGTTATTAAAATATTGGACACTTGGTGAAGTAATACTGAAACCCTTCAGCCATGTGGAGTGTTTGCATGGCCCTCTGCCCCCTCCCCATCTCCCTAGACCAGCCCCTGATTTACAGCTACTCCAGGAGAGGGCTGAGAGCGGGGCCCAGGGCTGCGCCGCCAGTGCTGCTTTTACTCTTAGATCTGGGGAAAGTTTTCAATCAGTGTGTTTATTCTCCAAATACACTCAGCCACAGGTCAACCAAAGCTATTTGCAGATCGGTGTCACATAGACAGCCAAGCAGATACTGTTGGTTTTTTGAAGTTGAAATGTTTTTCTTAGACATTTTTTAGCATAGGTTCCTAAGAAAACAAGACTAGCAGTCGTGCTGTCAGCCCGCACTTCCCACTCCAGCAACCTTTGACTCCATGGGCCATTGAAAACCATATTTGAAAGTAGGATTTTAGGCCTCAGAAACATGATGTTCCTCTGTGTTTCATGAAAGCAGACAACTGAGTGGAGGAAGGAGAATCTGTCTCTGGCCTAAGTGGGGCAGAGGAAGGGGCCAACAGGGTGACTTCAACCCTTACTGGACCTGGAGCAACCCTCAAGCTATTCCGATGTTTGGAGACAGCCTTCTCGTGCACTGCTCCCGGTGGAATAACTTGCTAAAAGAGAGCATTTCTGGAGATTTTTGGTTTAGCAGAGATTTCCCTTGGCATCAGTAATTTTCCCCACAGCTCTGGGGAGCTGAGAGCCTGAGGCTCCGGGGAGTTTCAGCTCAGACTTGGGCAGCAGCCTGGTTTTGAATGGGGACAGTTTTACACCCAAGACTGAAAATTCCTGTTTTATCTAATCTGGAATATCCTGGAGGCTCTTCTTCCAGCACAAAAACGTGGGAGAGATGCACCCTGTGGAAGCAGGTGGGAACGGGAGGTTAAGTAGCCACCAGCTTTAGACTGTGTGAGACTGTGCACACTTTTGCAGGCAGCACTTGGCTTCTCACATTGTGCTGACTTAGGGATGAGGAGAATGACCAACCGAGGCATGGAGAAGGAGCTGAAGGGGTGCAGCCAGCTGGGGAGGACTCCAGGCACACTGATCCATTGCCTCCTGGACCCTGGGGAGATGCAGCTGATGCAGCCCGAGTTGGGTAGATCTATTTTATTGCCCATCCTCCACGTACTTCCAGTAGCTGTTAGAGACACAGAGCCCTGAATGTTTGCTCCCCTGGGGAGAGTATTCAGTGCTTTTCCCTGAATAGGTGCGTGAGCAGCTTTATGACCTATGGATCTCAGATGTCTTTTCCATGTGTTTCCACTGGTCCTGATGCAAAGATGTCAGTCCTTCTTCAGTGAAGTTATCTCCTTTGAGTTTAAAGTGAGCAACAGGAGTCATATGGCCTGGGATGGGACCTGGTCTGGATCTCCTGGAGGCTGAGCATTCAGGCAGCACTGGATGGCATTTAAACTCTTGACAGATCAGCTCTGCCCTATGAGGTCAGAGATATCACTGGCACTTCGGGGTGAGCAGGCATTCCTCCAGCCTGGATCTGTGCTGCAAACGCCCCTGTCTCTCAAGGGATATTTGCTGGTGCAAAGATTCTTCCAGTCACGGAGCTCAGTAAAGGAAGAAATTAAAAAGAAAAAAGGGAGAAAGCCAAGCTATCTTCTCTCTTGGGCCCTGGATGGAGGAGAGCATTTCCCAGAGCCTCAGCCATGAGCCACCTGGGCAGGCAGATGGGAGAGGTCAGCACCAGACCTGAGCTTGCCTCCAGCAGAGCATTTGTGGTTTCCTCCTGAACACACTGTTAAATGGGCATCTCTAGTTCGCGTGGCGTTTTTCAGCTGGTTTTGATCTGTGGGTCCATGTATAGGAAATGCAGCAGGTCAGATAGTGTTTTTGGGGTGGAGAGGGGTTTCTTTTTGCAGCAACCCATGGGACACGTAGATGAAACAAGTTTTCTAGTGGTCTAGAAAGCAGATTCACAGATATTTTTTTTTTTGGTAGGATAAGAAAGAATTGTTCAGCTTCTGCAGTCAGAAGTGATGGTTTTCATGAATAAAGTCATGATTTGAAGGGAGAAAAAGCGTTTTATGGTTCTTTTTTTTCCCTGAACCTTTAGGACATGATCTTTAAGATCAGCTGAAGTTTTGAGGGGAAAAAAAAATGTGGAAATTTTCATTCCAAAAGGCTGAAACCAGAAAACATCACAGTGGTTGAAAAGGGTTTTTCCCAGAGCATTTCTTTAATGTAAGATGTGTTGCAGAAGTGACGTGATTTCACAAGCAATAAAACCAACAATTGCTCTCATCAAAAAGACATTGCTTCCAGTGGGAATACTTTTAAGGACAATGGTCTGACTGGCAGGCTGACCTCACTGTTAACCTTTCGGGTTAGAAAATAGGAAGTGGAAATTCTCCTCTTGACTTCAACCAGCTTTGGCGCTGGCTTTCCCTGGGCAAATGAACTGCAGCGGAAAGATTTACAGGGGTGTTAAATAAAGAAGAGTGGTAATTCCCTGCTGACATCAGAAATTCATCCCACAAGGTGTGGAAAAGCCGGGGTTTATGGCCCCATCTGATGTGATGTTTCTTTTTCCATCCCACAGTGCCATGGCCACCTACTCTGCCACGTGTACCAATGCCAGCCCGGCACAGGGCATGAACATGGCCAACAGTATTGCCAACCTGAGACTGAAGGCAAAGGAATATAGTTTACAGAGGAATCAAGTGCCCACAGTCAATTAACGATTGGCAGCAGCTGCTTTGCAGAAGGAGAAAATACAACAGCACCCGTCCTGCTTCGCAACTTGTCTGTGCTGAACTAAAAAAGAGAAAAAGGAAAAAAAAAACATAAAAAGAAAAAAATAAAAAAAGGAAAAAAAGCCAACCCTCACCCAGAACTGAACACGGGGAGCAAAACTGAACCGCTCGTGAGTGACAAGGTTCCTCCTTCCTTTTGGGATAATGCCAACTTTTTTTTTTTTTCTTGTTATTGTTGGGTTTATTGCTTCTGCTCAATATACTACGAGCTTCTTCAGTAAAGGACAGTCTCACCCTTGTTGGTTTCCATTTTTGTATGGGACTGCAAAAAGAAACCTCTGCCAGTCTCAGCCCGTGGACAAGTCCTACCACCCCCATGCTGAGATGCAAAGCTTGCTCCTCTCCCTGCTGCCCCAGCCCACCCGTGGAGAAGAAGTTGTTTGGTCACCGCTTTCTGTTGTATCCACCTGACCCTCGTCCCTCCGTCCCTTGTTCCACAGAGGCAGCACAGTTGGTGATAGTCTGCGAGAAGCCTGTTAGTGCAACGAGATGGATTCATCCTGTCTGGGTTGCCTGGACCACTCTGAGATGTGAGGAAGACCTTGGGCTTTGCAGCTCTCCGTTGCTTTGTTGGGAATTCCCAGCACTGCTGCCTCAAAAAGCCAAAGAGGAGAGAAGAGCCAGTGTGGGTGTGTGAGCAGGGGGAGGGCAGCAGAGGGATCGCTCTGTAGTGCCAAGAATAGGACTGTTAGGACACTCCTTTCTATGCCTTACAGTTTGTGCCACAGGGAAAGGCGTTGTCCAGATGCATTTGTTTTATATATACTGTATATATTTATATATATAAGATAATACATGCAAGCTTGGTTGGTGTTTTTTATTAAACAAAATAAAATCCATTGAAAATGTTTGGGATGTTTGTGCTGCATCCAGGTTCCTGGAGCTGTGCATTGAAATTCTGGCCACAGCCTCTCTCACCCTTGTCAGAGCTCTTCCCAGCAGCCTCAGGCAGTGCTGGAAGTGGCAGCTCATGTTCTCCCATGAAAAACCCCACAGAAGTGGTGCTGGAGGGAGCCACACTCTCCTTTGTAGATTTTCCCCATGGGCATTTGCAGCTTCTTAGAATAGAAGGAGGATCTCCTCTCCAGTCAGACAGGTTCATGTGGCTCTTGAGAATACACAAGGACATCCCTATGGAAAGTCTCTGCGGGCCCCTCCGAGCACAAGTGATGTCTCAGCAGGAGGCATCCCACCAAAGATCTTATCTCCTCCCAGTTTCCATAACACTGCCCAGTGAGGCTTGTCTTTGTCCACTCTCCTTTGGTCTCCCTACCTGCTGTCCTCCCTCTGGACTCTGGAGAGATAATTAGGACCTAACTTATTTCTCTCCATGAAGAATAGAGGAGATGCAGCCCAAAAGAGGTTTCTTTCATACAAGCATCCTGAGGAAATGAGGATCTTTCATGTTGCTGGTGATGCCTGCCTTGTTCACATTTCGGGGACGAGGAGGTTTATTTATGACAAATAACATCTGTGTCCAAACAGAGATGGACTTTGCCATGGAATAGTCCCACTGAAGGTAGAAGAGCTACTCCGTGGTCCAAGCTGGACCATAAGGGAAGGAGAAGGAAACTCAGCCATGAGCGAGAGTTCTGGTAGAGTGGCTTAGGCCTCCATCCTGGTGTTTGCTGCAGACACACTGGGCATGTGTAGATGTCTGACAGTGGGCTTTGATAGTCTAAAACAGCATGTTGCAGGAAATGAGAAAGAAATCTCTTTAAAGTGAAGGTGAAAATTAAACTGGCAGAAGATGAATGGAAATCCAGCCAAAGTATTTGATCTAACACTAGGAAAAAAGCCCCAAATCCCAACTGGAGCAAGTTGTGCCTGGGATTGTATGTATTGCTGCTGAATTTTTTTTTCTCCCTGGATGGGTATTTTTGAGGGGATAAAAAAAGAAATAGAATTGTGATCAGGACAGAAAACTGAAAGTCACAGAACATCAGCAGGGAAAGTGAGGCTGGGCAAGCACTGCATTTTAAGAAATCCATCATGTTCTGCTTGATCCCTTTTTTTGCCTCTCTGCAGTCTGGAGAACCTAACATCTCTAAATATTTCTATCATGAGTAGTGTGGTTCCAGCTCCTAAAGCCAAGTGATCATGTTGAAAATCTCAGCCTGCGCTTAGAAAGTCACTCCTGATTACTGTGCCTACCAAAACAGAGGAACTATTGATGAATGTGTCCTGCATGGCCAGAAAGGACCCAGAGCCATGCAATGTTACTCAGAGGTTGAACTGGTTGTCGAGTGCCTTAAACTGGTGCTCTCCCCTCCCCTTGCCTTGCTGCCCTTCCCTGCAATCCACCAACATCCCAGCAGGGACAGCAGCCGGGATGAGCTCCCCTGAGCTTGCCCAAGTGTCCACCCTGGAGGTTTCAGCTCTTCCCTTCAGCATCCCGGTGGCCTTTTGGCTTTCCCTTTCTGTTTGCTCGCCTTTTCTGCACTATGAAAATCACCTTTAGCAGCTCTTTTTTGTTGTCTGTGTACAGACACCTCTTCCTGAAGTTACCAAGGAGACAGTTCAGAGATTCCTGGTACCCCGTTACCCATCTGTGGACAGAGGTACCCATCCTCATGCTGTGATATTCACATGAAGGCGTTCACATAAACACCTGTGCAAACCCTTGTTCAGCCTCCTCACTATATTTGTGTGGGGAATTGAATTGTCTGGCATGGGGCTGCTTCTGTGGGAAGGCTGTGTAAGCTTTTGCACTTTCAGTTTGAGTTGGTTCTTGTCTTGTGCCAGGTGCTTGGTCAGGGATGCCATCGCAGAGGCTGGGCTGCTGTCGGTTCACCTTTGAGCTGGGTGGGGGGTGACCCAATATTGCTTTGTTTACATGGATTAACTAAACAGAGTCCTGCCAGATGAAGGGGCAGGTTTTGGTGTTTGTTTTTAAAATGCTGATGACCTCAGCCGACAGGCAGCGTCTTGTTGTCTATCAAGCCAAAGCAAAATGTTATTATTGTGTATGTTTAATCTGTATTTTACTAAACCATGTAAATATATGTGCAAATCAAGGGCCTTCTCCTCAAAGCATGGAGTTCTCCAGGGTTTTTGTAGACTTTTGGTTGCAGCTCTAGGAGGTTGCCATGGTTACCCCAGTTATCAATGATTTTGGGTACCATTCAGAGGAGAAAATGGTCTTGAGGCACATTCTTCTCACCAGCTCTGTACAAATGCTGTTTTCTCAGGCTCCCCCTTTCTCAATGGAGAAATAGATGGCTGATTCCCCCGAAGTGGGATTTTTGAGCATGACAGGGATGGATGATTGATGAGGCTGTTGGAGCTTGACTCGTGAAGCCATGGGATTCCCAGATGGAAGTGTATCCTGTAAATTATCTCTTGCTTTGTGATGTAAAATGTACAGTGTTTGCACTAGAATAGAAATTATCATTTTCAATAAAAGGGGCAAAAGACTCCTCAGTCCTTTCTAAAAGCTGCCACGTCTGTGTCCTGTGTTGCTGCCCTGAGGTGTCCTACAGGGTTGGCCAGGGCTGGGAACACACAGGAGCCTTGTGGGGGGAAATAGGGGGACCAGGGACAGTGGAGCAGGGCTTGGGGCTCATCCTGGGGACAGTGCAGCCCTGCAGGGGACCACAGAGACACCCCAGTGGGGTTGGGGACAGCAAGGCAGCAAGTCAGGCAGGGCTGGATGCTGTGTCCAGACCCCTGCCAGCACAGGCAGCTGCAAGTTCAGCAGCAGTGCAAGGCGGGAAACACCCACAAAGACTTCTCCTAAAAGAGATGGTTTTCAGGAAAAGGCAAGACACACTGCGGCTTTGCCCCCAGCTCCTTACACACCACTGGGCTGGGGAGGCACCAGGTGGGGCTGACTGTGGGGCAGGAGGGGTATAGGGGGGGCCTCTTTCAGAGAAAGGAGGTGAAGGAGGGGTGGGCATCCGTATGTGGATGCTGGAGTTGAGCAACCAGCAGGGAAGGATGGGAGGAGGGAAAGCAAAAATGAGAGGGAAAGGACTGATCCCTTTCATCTGTGCAGGAAGCAACCACAGGTGGGGGCTCAGTAGGGAAATCCCTTCACTGCAAAGCAAGGGAGGTGGTCAGAAGGAGCTCAGAAGGTAATGAGGGCTAATCAGTGCAAGCTATTAAAAGTGGGGATGGGGCAGGTGCCGAGGGGGGGGGAGTTGTTGCCTGCTGAAGATGCTAAGCTGGAGCTGGTGAGTTGTGCTTCAGTGCCTGGGTCTCTGCTGGGAGCTGCAGCCGGGTGGGGGAGATGCTGGGGGTCTGGGGCTGGTGGGCCTCTGCGCCTTCTATTCTTGGTCACTAAGTGATTAATTTGGATTTGAGCCAAGTGTTGGGAATCAGGAATGCCTCTGGATTGGCCTCTTGTTTCCCTACTGATCTGATTTCTGACCCTCCATGGGCAGTCAAATTTCAGCAGCCCAGTCCACAGAGAGACCCCCTTAAGAGGAGATGGGTATCTCTGCAAAGCCCTCAGCAGTCAGCCAAGCTTGCATTCTTTGCAAAGCTGATTATTCACTCCTCTGAAGCTGAAATAATAATAATATCACCCTCTTACTTACTATTTCTTGGTTGCCAAAAGAAGTAGTCTTGCAAATAGCATTGCTTCCAAGTTGATTTTGAGACTGGAGTGGTTTGGACTGAGTTGAAACAAGCCTCGGATGTCCATCCAGGCTTCCAGCTGGCTCATCTCAGCTCTCTTTGGGCAGGTGTCCTTCTCCTCACCTGGCACTGCTGTGCTGTAGCTCCTCACCTGATGGCCCTAGCTCTGTTTGGCTTGGATTTTCCAGCAGGATCAATAATAACTGGGGCAGAAGCAGCATGTGGCAGCTCCCCCATGCACAGCTGCTGCAGGATCTCCTGGCCATGCATCACACATGTGTAGTGTTCCCACTGTGGGAGCAGAGCCCTAATTCACCTGGGCTTCTTCTTTATAGGAAAGTCCAATCTTCTGCTTACCACTGGGTGTCAAGAAAAACCCCTGGGGGGTTTACCCATGCAGGCTTTACTGTTCACCCTTCCTCACTTCTGCCCCTCCAATGAGATCCCAGGTGAGCAGGAGCAGCTGCCCAGTGGCTTGGTTGGGTCCCTGCAGCCTGGATTTGGGGCTTAGCACTGCTCCTGGGCTCACCTTCTTCTCCCTCGTGCCTTCCCCACCAGTCCTTTTCTGCCCTTGAGTGCCCAATACACTTTTCCTGCATTTCAGCGAGGTGCTGCTCAAGTCAGTTATTCTGTGTGTTTGTCTGTTCTGCAGAAGTGGTGAAATCACACAAAGCAGCAAAATTCAGGAGAACAGAAGGAGTGGGGAAACCCCAGCTCCTTTCACAAGCTGTGAGCACCTGTGTTTTCCACCAGCACGTTGTTGGCATATGCAGTGCACACTCTGGAGTGTTCAGAAATGGGATCTTAGAGAAAAAGAGTCCCTGGGAGGAAAGGCAGGCCAGCAGTCATTTTAGGGGGCTGGAGAGGACAACATGATGTGTCCAAATGTTTGTCATAGCCCTGCTCTTTGTCTTTGGATAGGAGAGCATCTGTGGGGCTGCTGGGATCAGAGTGTCCTGAGCGGGGGAACCCTGGCAAGGTTGTCACATCATCCAAGAGCCAGGTGTTGGTTTTGAAACGAAGTTGAAAGGTAAGGGACTGCCCCCTTTTGAAGATGGGGTTAGGAGATGGCTGGACTGTGCTGTGTGCTCCCCTGCAGCCTCCCAGTCCACATGCTGGAGGGTGATACTAGAATAGGGCCCCAAGGTGTGCAGATAATGCTCAAATGACTTTGGTGGGGCAGGGGGATCAACATCTCTGTGTCATGGCAGGGAAAGGTGCTGTGGGAGTTAACAGCAGGCTGAACAAGGACAAAGGGCAACCGGCATCTTGTAATGTCTCATCCTCTTTTTCTTTTTTAATAACTTTTTAATATTACTCTTTCCAGCATCTTGGCCAGATTTTGCTCTCTGTCTAGCTGGAGTCCCTCAGCAGTCTCAGACAGATGTTGTTTTCCTTTGCTTCCTGCCTCTGCCTGTCCAAGTGATGCCAGATGTTGTCTCAAAGCTGCTGTTTTCCAGCCCAGAGATGGTTCCAGAGTGGGGCCAGGTGGAGCCCTCCTTGCAAATGGGAGGTGCTAAAATTAGCCAGGCTATAAACCCATCTTGGGACACCACAGAGCCCCCATTTCGGTGGCTGAGTGGTGAGATCAATCCCTTGCCCTAAAAGCAGCTATGTGTGAAAGAGATGAATATTCCTCTATGGCCACCCCCAAGGAACAGAGGAGGTGGTGAGTTTTCCTCAAGGTAAGTGGAATGTGAGGGCATACCACTGCTCCCTCTTCCCCTCTCACTGTGGGGCTGCCACTGTGGGAACTCTCAGGAAAGCCTGTCCCCAAGTAGGAAAAGTCTCACCATGCTTCTGCGATGGGTCCTCATAGCGCTGCTGAGCTGACGCGGTGGCTTTCCCTCCATCCGATGTGCAGGTTTGGGACTGGCCTGGTGACACATGTGAATGATGGGCAAACAACAAGTGAAGGCAGGATTAAAGCAGCTCCAGAGTGTTCTTCATCCCTGGCTAAAAGGGGTGCAAAACAGCTTAGGGTCTCCTTGTCCTCCTCTCCAGAGAGTGAGCTCCGGTGGGAGCTGTCCTGCCTGGGAAGCGCCGCTCAGCACAAACCAGAAAGGTGTGCGTTTACCCTTTGTAATGGTCCATTCCATGGTGGAAGGAGGTGACTCCCACAGCTGGTGCTTTGCCTGTGGATTTGCACCCCACAAAACCACCAAACTGTTGTAGCGGTGCCCATAGAAATGGTTTCTGGAGGAGCCATGCTGGGGGATCCTCAGCAGACATGTGGGTTGATGTGGCTGAGCTGAGGCTGGTCCTTCACAGAGCTGGGAACTGAACTTCTTCCAAGTCAGCCCCATTATTTCCTCCCTTGCCTCAGCAAAGAGATGTGAGTCTTGTAGATACAGGACCCTCAGGGAACAGGGGTGCCTTGGAGGAGAGCTGAGCTCTTTGCTTATCTGGCTCACGAGGGCTGGACAGGACAAGGAGCCAGGGAGCTTTGCCACAAGCCCTCCCTTGCTGTTGTCTTCCATCAGCAAAGTAGTGTCTCATGGGAATCTTCAGCCCATCTCAGAGGGGTGGGACAGCAGCACCTCCCCGAACTGGCTGCAGGACAAAGACCTTCTGGACCATGTTAAGTCCTTATCTGAGAGGCAAGCACAGCTCTCCAGGCTGGCAGAAGATTTATCACTGTGGCTGAAGGCTGTATCTAAAGCTGGTTGAAAAATGGGGTTGCTTTCCTGTGGTAGCTTCCAAGACTTCACATATTTGACTCCATCCCAAATCAAGCTGAGGAGTGGAAATCTCTAAAAATACTGCAAGGAAAATGCAAATATGCACAGGCATGGCAGGAGAGTTGACACGATAGATTTTCCAGCCTTACTGAAGTGGAAGATGTCGAGCTTTTGGAAAACACACTCCAAGAAAACTGTTGCATTTTGGCAATGCCTGTCTTTGTGCCCTAAGTGAAATGTCCAAGCGGGATGCTCCACATCCTGAGCTTGGCAGGCTGTAGTCTGTTTTCTCTAACATCTGTCATGGGCCAGTGCTGGGTGTCTCCTGCAGCTGCACAGTGAGCCCTGTGGTCAGCCCAGGGAGATGGATCTTGCCTGTCATGTCCACCATAAATGTGTGTGCACAGACAAAACTGCCTTGTACATTCAAAGGACAATCCATGTGCCTGCTCCTTCCCCATCATCTGGCTCTTTTAAGGCCAGAAGGACCCCACAGTGCCATCCAGATTGAGACTCGGGGCACAAAGACCAGAAATCCAGGAGAATGGGCTGCCCAAAATCCACAGGAACCAGGGCTGGGAGTTACAGTGGTGTGGTTACTGCTTGTTTTGGCAATGCATGATACTTGATTTTTTTTTTCTTTTTTCTCTTTTGCAAACCATTTGTTAAGGTGGGGTTTCACTGATGGAATGCAAATGTCCAGCAGGGGTTTTGGAGGCAAATGGGGGAAGCCTTCCAATATAATGACTTAACGCGAGACCAGAGGTGAAGGTCCTAGAGGCACTGAGCACGTGCAGCACTGATGCATCCCTACACCATAGGGTGGCTTCTCCCTCCTCAATCAGCATCTGCTGTGGCCAACCTCGCTTCACCAAGGAGAGCTTGCTGGCCAAACGTGGCATCTTCACATAATAAATAATACTAATCTGTCTTTAATTTCCCCTCCCTTTTTTCAGTGATGAATGGCTTCCATCACAGTGTGTGGAGGAGAAGCAGCTGTTGACGGGGGGGCAGGGTGGCTTCTCCAGAGTTTATTGTTTTAATCATGGCCCGAGTGAAAGTGACAGCCTGAAGATGAAATATCTGCTGAAAGGAAAACTTAACTCTGGGTGACTCCATTTAGCTCCACGCCTGCTAAGAATGTATTTTTGTTGGACACGGAGGAGCATGGTTTCAACCCACTATGCACTTAAACACCACTTCTGTCTGTGTTAATGCTGCTGGGTTTGTACCATCTCTGGTGCCCTGGCTGGGACCTGCTAGACCTACCTGGAGCCTTGTGTCAGAGCCTCTCCAGCCCTGTCAAGTCCGGTTTTACAGTGGATCTGTGCTGCACTAAGGAATGAAAGCCATGACACTGAATGGGGCTTTATCATCCCAATGGAGACAAGGTGAGAAAGACTGTGGGCATGAGGTTTGCTCCCTGCTCTGGGGGAAGGACCCTCCCACTGGGAGCAGAAGGATGTCAGCAAACGGGGGGACACGTTGAGTGACACTTGCACCCACCTGATGACCATCCTCACTGGACACCTCTTGCTCTGCCAGGGCTCTCATGTCCGTCTCTCATTGTCTGCAGTGCTGGGAAAAAACTAACCCTGCTCTCACCCCACTGCTGGCCCAGGGCCAGCCCCAAAAGGTGTATTTTGGGGCTGTGTGTCAGTGCACAGAGTGCCATGTCACGTTCTGATGATGATGGTCTTGGTGTTGGGTGCTGTATAGCTGTAGGTGGATGTCAGCCTATGGTGAGCGTGGTCATCCCACAGCCCCACACGGGATTCCTGCACACCCTCTTTCCGTGGCACGGATGGAGTTAAATGGTGCATGTTGCTGCAACGTGTTTCAGCTGGCCCATCTTTTATCCAAGCACCAGAAATACGGGGGAGAACAGTTAAAAATAGCATCTCCCATGTTCCTGAAAAAAAATGTTCTCATGTGCTTTGCTGGCTGTGGCCACTGTTATGAAACAAAATATTTCCCATCAACAGTCATGAGCCTTTGAGTCCAGGCTACAGTTCTGTTTGTTACAATAAGAGCCATTACCAAGAACAGAACAGGATTAGAATAGAAAAATCAGCGAAGTTGTTACTTTCCTAATTTAAAAAATAATTTAAAAAAACCACGTCATAGGCCACTAATGGTGCCAGAAGGTTTACTCTCCTTCTGCTGCATGGGAGCCCTGGTAGCACCTGCACACTGTGGTCAGTCTCCAGCCCCCGATGTCCCAGTGCAGGGGGCTGAGCTGGGTATGAGCAGGAATGTGTTTGCTCCTGCACACAACCCATGGAAGTGGTTTATGCAGGGGTGAGTCCCACTGAACAGCTTTCCCTTTGAGGAGGGGGCACTGCTGCATGTATGCAACCTCAAGTGAATGTTGCTGCATGTATTGGCTCTATTGAAACTAACAGGGAGATATGGTGCTTTCTCTCCATGTTCTTGTTCACCTTTCCTGGTTTTAAAAAAAAAAAAAGTTTTTTCTGGCTGAAAAATACACAAAGCAAACAAATCCAGGATTGTTTGTGATGCAGCTTGTCCCAAACTCTTACAGTTTGCACTTAAATAGCAGAGTTGTGAAATGTTTGGGGTGTGACTGGGAGATGTGGGCCTTCTCTATCTTTGAGAAGTGGGTGTCCTGTACCTCCGCTGCTGCCTCCTGGGTTTCATCCCTGCTCCAGGCATCCTGCTGCTGCCTCCAGGCTGGCTGGGACCCTTTGCAAGGAAGCAGCACCATCACCACTGGCAGCTTCCCCCCGAGAGTGCACAAGGTAGGTGTTGGGGATGGTCTCTGTCCTGGGGGGCTGGGCCACGGTGAGTCCCAAACAACCTTTCCCTGCCTTTCACAGAGCTGAAAGGAGGGAAGCACATCACAAAGTGCTTTCCATCACCAGGCAGCTCCCTTAGCCTTCGAGTTTAGTTTTACTAATTAAAAACATTAGCAGGGCAGTATGTCAGCAGGTTACAGCACTCCAGAACTTGGCCTCTCCAAGGCATTGTCCTTGAGCAGGAAGATGTGGTGATCTCTATGTCCCTGCTGGCACCTCCTGTAACCCTACCTCTGACAGGCCCTATAAATCCCTCTCAGATTGCTGATGGGACATAAATCTGCCCAAACCCACAATGCTTACCAAACGTTATTGCATTATTGAGACATAAATCCCGCATCAGCTCAGTGAAATGTCTGTGGCTATCGAGTTAAACAAGTCAAGACAGCTACTTAACTATTCCCAAGCATCAACTTATTAAAATGCAGGCAAGGAGCATACGAGGAGCAGCAGAGATGTTTTCTGAGCAGTCGTTTATCATATTTGTACAACAAGTCCTAAATAGGTTTATGGCTTTTGGCTGTGCCTTTAATTTCCAGGAAGAGCAGATAGAGGAGTGGCTGTTCAGGTGCAGAGTGAGGAATTGGGGAATTAGCCTAATTGCTGCAGAAAGGACCATTTCCCTGCTGCAGCCAGATGGTGCTATGGCATTTGCAGCTTCCACTTCTCAGTGAAGGGAAGGGAGCTTTCCAGGAGGGGAGTAGAGAGAGATATATATGCTTGGGAAGCGGGGTGGGATTGTGAGAAGCAGGCAGCTCTGAAAACCCAGTGAGGTGCAAGGTGAAAAACTACATACTGTTACGGTGAACTGTAACAAATAATGGAGCTTTTTGACAGCTTGGGTAGGAAACAAATAAATAAAAGTCCTTCTGTGCCATTTTTAGCATCCCAGGCTGCAAATGTCTTGAGCTGGAACAGTCATGAATCTGCCCACAAAGCCAAGGGCAAAGACTTACAGCACCTCCTTCCTGTTACCCTCTCATTCAGCTGCTGCAGCAAGGGTATCCTTCTCCCTCAGCTTGGGAGTCTCTCTTGCTTCTCACACTTTGCTTTTTCTGGAGCAGAGAATCTTTTCCCCCATGAAGTGCAGGTGAGACTGTTCTTCTGCATCAGCCTTTTGACCCACCATCACCTCTGGCAGTGTCCTGGGTGCTGGTGGTGCCTGGAGGGTGCTCAAGGGCTGTGGTTGGGGTTCCTGGGAGCTGATCCTTCTGCAGGCACTGGAAGCTGAGCCAGGTCTGCAGAGCCTCTTTGTGCAACCATCCGGAGAGATCTCCTTTCAGGAAAATGAACCCAACCCGTCTCCAACTGGGACAACCCAGTTAGGCTGTGTTTGCTTGAGGTCAGGGGCTGGGCAGGGGGAGATTTAAACCCCCTTCTCTCCAGGACGTGAAGCTCCATGATTTGGCTGCTCCAGGGGCTGTCACACTCCGTGACAGTGTGAAATGTCAGCGCGGTTGCTCTGCATGGCCCGTGTGATCCCGTGACGTGGGAGCGTCGCATGGGCGGGCGCCTGAGTCAGCACCCGGGGCTGGGCCCGTGCCCAGCGTTTATGTAAACTCTGAACTGCATTTGGCCGCCCAGCTGAGCTATAAATCTCCCAAGGAGCCCTCACAAGGATGTTGATCTTTCCAGAGTAAGCTGGAGCTGGAAGTAGAGGGGATAATAAACTCACCTGACCATCGGCACTGCATGGACCTGGATGGAGAAACCTCCAGGGGGATGTACAAGGTGCTGTCTTTGGACAGTCTCCAGGGCTGGATTCAGGAGTGGTCCAAACACCCAGCTGGGATGTCTGAGGGTAGAAAACAGATCCTATTAGGAGTCAACCTATCCCATTCCCAAAACGCTGTGATTTCAAAGTGAGCACTCACATGTGTAAGCCATCAAAACCAATAAATGCTTCTCTTTCATCTCCAGCGACGCTGTGCTCCTTTCAAAAAATATTTACAATGTTATTGGAAGATCTCAGGAGGTCAACCCATCAGTTAACCTGCTCAGTAGCATGTTCAAAATATGCAGAACCAGGTAATCAAAACGTTTTGTGAGCTCAGTTGGTGCATGCAGCCACTCTCAATGCTTGAAAGTGAAAAAGGACTTTTTTTCCACAGAAGAAAAAATAAACACAAGCACTGCTGATAACTTAATTTGCTCATGGGGTCCTATCCAGTGCCTCACATCCTTCTTTGAAGGCTCTTTAAGGATTGTGGTATAAAATTGAAACATCTTGCAAGTGCCCCAAGGGGCTCTAGGAGAGTGTTTTGAGAAGGAAGTTTCTCTTGGGAGACAAAATCCCTTTGAGACAACCAAAAATCAATTGCTTATGAAAGTGGAAGCTGGGCATGTGCAAAAGGCTTTCAAACAGCAGCCAGAAGACCACTCCAGAACCCCAAAAAAATGTGTTAAAAGGAGAGTCACATCATACTGCCAGAGCAGACCCACACTCCCCATCTCCTGGGCTGGACCATGTCATTAATGCCCAAGCTGTTTGCATCCGATGGGCAAGCAGCTCTTGTGCCCTGTCTAGTGCTGCCAGGTGAGTGGCAAAAAACTGTACCCAAAATCTAAGCATCACACCCAGACATGAGCTGCTCTGTGGGGTTGGCAGGAGAGGCCCCGCTGGCCCCGCTGAGCAGGATCCAGCACTGGGTCCAGACCTGTTATCCCAAGCAGAGGAAAAACCCCGCCTGGGGGATGTCATCAAATTAACAAACTGAGCAGTTCCTCCTTCAAAAAAACTCTGCTGGCTTCCTCCCATCCAGCTGGGCTTTATCCTGCGGGCTTGACCCCTTTCCTCAGCCTGGGGTTCAAGTGACCTACGTCTAATTTCTCACCACCTTCTGATGAGTGTTTTCATAATGCTTTTCTCCTTCCCAGATTTGGGGACCTGCCAGAGGCCAGCCAGAGCTGAAATTCTCCTGCTCTTCGACATCTAATTTTGTTCTCCACAGGATATTTCCTGGAGGGCTCACAGGAGTTTTGAGAGAGGCCACCTGACCCCATG
This sequence comes from Acropternis orthonyx, assembly GCA_035583155.1. NCBI lineage: Eukaryota > Metazoa > Chordata > Aves > Passeriformes > Rhinocryptidae > Acropternis > Acropternis orthonyx. The sequence goes on along the minus strand of JAWWEU010000005.1, from coordinate 28,400,165 downwards.
GCGGGAGAAATTGGTGCTGGCAGGGGTCGTGGTGATGCTTTGTGGTCCTAGAAATGGTTGGCAAGCACCAGAACTGCCACAGCCCACGGCAGGGATAGCACAGAGCACATCCACTGGCTGATCGATGCCTCGCAGTGATGCAGAGGCGCCAGAGGAGCTGGTGGTGCAGGAGGGGAGGGAGGTGGGCAGGGAAGCTGTCCTCCCCTCCTGTGCCAGTGGTTGACCCCCTGGGATTTGATGCAGGATAGTGGGCCACTGCCTGGAGCTGGGATGCTCAAGGCTGGTCCTGCAGCCCTGGCTCTGCCTTGCCTCCGGAGGGGTGATGAAAGGTTGGACAGGGACAGTGGGAATGGCTGGCAATTCACAGGAGGACTGGATGGGGGGAATGTCAAACAGCTCTGTGGAGAGGAGAGGGAGAGTGGGTTGAGGATGGAGATGATGAGGAAATGGGGACAGGGATGAGGCTATAGCCCTGCATGTCCAGGATGGGGGCAGCAGAAGGGGAAGCCACAGGACCACCACCTGGAGCCTGTTGTGCTGGAAACCAGCGGTCAGGAGGGACTGATGGGGTGGGGTGGCACCCAGTGGTGCAGGAGGAAGGTGTGTGTAGGAGGGTGGGGAGAGTGCGAGCTGCCATCCCGCTGTGTGCCCTTCTCTGGCATGTGCTGCCTGCTGGCAATGGGCATGAGGCTGACCTGAAGTCCCTGGAAATATCATTGGGATCTCCATGAAAAGATGTTGAATTACCTACAGGAGAGCTGATTGCACTAACAATTAAATCTCTTTGGATTTTACAGGGACTGAAAGACTGCATGTGGAAAGGAGATACTTCTCAACCTCCTGCCCATGCTGCTCTTTTTGAATTACCCATTTTCTTGCCACAGCTTTGCAGACGTGCACCCTCCTACCTCTGCCCTCCTCTTTCCTGCTGTCTGGCTTCTGGGTGACATTACTTTTCCATGCCTCTGTTATCTATGCTTTTGCTCTGAGCTAACAGCAGAAGGTGCTTCTCCTCATCCCTGTTTCCCAAGGCTGATGACTTCCTCCCAAGTGCTTTTAGACCAAGAGCCACCCAAGAGCTGCTAACAGTGTGAAATCTCTGTGAGTCTAGGCTTGTTTGCCCCAGTCTGGATTGGTGTGCTATTTTCTCACTTCCACCAGCTCTTGCAGTGTGTTTGCAGGCTTTGTGGACAAGATGGAGCCCTCTGAGCCTCTTGTGCTGCCAGAAGGCTACAGCTCTGGGGATGTGAAGCAGTTTGGGTACCCCTTTGGGTTATTTAGCTCCACCAGCATTGCAGGGAGCTCATCCCTTACAGCCTTTTCATTGCCCACCAGTTTCTTTATGTGACAGTGAAGCTCCCGTGTGTGCTCTGGACTCAGTGGCCATGTGTTTGGAAATGTCTCTGGAGAGGAGCCAGCCTTTGGTGCCTCTGCTCCTTAGACATCTCTGCAGTCTGTTGACACTCCTCTCACATACAAGAGTCTGAGTTGGTGCCAGCAGCCCTGCACTCTGACATGGAAGTGGCCAAACTCCGTTTTTGGTGTCCTTGGCTCTCTTTGATGTGTTGCCTCACTGCCCCAAGCCTACGCACCCCAACCCATGCTATTCCCCAAGGTGAACCCCTCTTTCTCAACAACCATGAGAAACATCCTCCTTGCGGTGTTTCCAGAAGGAAAAATATGTCCTTGGTTGCTGTAAATAGTGCAGAGGAATGATTTCTCATGATCCTGCTAGGACCAGTGTTTCTGTTGCTTGAGCCTCATAAGCTCCCTGGGCAAATGTCAGCAGAGAGCCCTTCTCACCACTCTGTGGTCAGGCCCTTCCCATGGGCCCTTAGGAGCCCCTGCTGGGGAGGCAGGGGCCCAACTGTCCCAGGTGCTGTGAGAAAGAGCCCTTTGCTTCCAGAAGGCAAGCCCTGCAAAGGGAAGGTGCTTGCTTTGCGCATGCCAGACGAAGGTTGGAGACTTTCATTGAACTCAAGCTGCCTGATAATCAGGTGTTGAACCTGCAGGAATGACTGGGATCTTTTCATATGGATAGCAACCGGCTCCTCCTGATTGTCTGTCCTATTACAGGTATCTCAGAAGGTGTTCAACAAATGCTGGCACCAAGATGTCTGCGGTGGGGTGAGGCGGTCCCTGTCCCACCTGGGAACATGACAGTGCCTCTCTTCAGCTCCACGTGACTGTGAGTTTCACATACCCAGTCGGGTGTCCTGTCCACACATCAGGAAAAGTGGGGAGGGAAGGTAGAGCAAACCTATCTTACCCTTTCTGGTCCCATTTCCAGCCTTGTGCAGAGCTCTACACCTGCACCCAGACCAGGGCTCCCAGGAAGGGCCATGGATGCTGCTCTGCTCCTGTGATTAACTCCAGTTTCCTCCCCTTTCTGAAGGTACAGCCTGAGCTGGGAGAGGCACAGATGGAGTGAGGCTGGGCCACACTACTGTTTGTGACAGTGACAACATCTTCCAGGCCACCTGTGTGGCCACTGGCAAAACAGACCAGCCCAAATTCACACCTATGGGCTCGTGCTGTGCAGAGATACAGCAGCAAATTGCAAAGGGTCAGAGGTACAGCCAGCCTGGCCAAGGAAAACACATGGACCGGTGGAGCCACCACTCCCTCTGTAGGAGGACATGCCCACCCAAAGGCAGTGGCAATGTGTCCCCAGAACACCCAAAATGCAGTTCTGATGGCTAAACAAGTCCTTTGCAGCATTCCCTCATTTCTGAGGCTGCCCTGTGCACCACTTCCAGGCTGGCAGAGAGAAAACTGGTCAAGGCAAAAGGAGGCTATTTCCCATATGGAAATAGGGCTGCACAGAGGGACCTTTGCTCTCAGCTCCCATGCCACTGTGAATCACCCTCTTCCCAGCCCTTGGAGAAAATGCCACCAGAGGCAGACCTGGCACATGGAAATTTCAGCCCTAAAGTCAAATATTATTTCAAAGCTAATGACAAACAAAATCTATTTTTGCAGTGGTCTTGTTTAAAATATTTCCCCTTAATCCTCTTGAATAGCAGTAATTGAAAACGGTTCCCTGCCATGCCATTGCATACTTCTTTAATTATATCCTGTGCTGCCTGTTTCCAATGACAGGCCCTCCCTATCTGTTTGCACTTACCAGCCTTATGAAAACCAGGCTTGGGCCCAAGTCGGCGGGAACCCAAAATAAGAAACATTTCCCTTCAGAGGCATCATTTGAGCTAATTAACTTTAATCAGCCCAGAAACATCTCTTTGAGATTTCTTCCCCCACCTTGGAGCTGGGACACTTCCAAGCAGCCCAGAGGGGGATGGTGATGAGCCTCGACTTCCCAGGAATGGTGGATGATGCTGTCACTCAGGTTGTCTCACAGTTTATGGGGTGATGGGTTCATGTGTTCAGCCAGTGTTCGGGTGAGACATCCCACTCCTCCCACCTTGGCACCAGCCCAGGGATGGGAGCTTCATGCTGGACCACAGGCAGCTCATTAAAAACCTCAGCCCCAAGCAGCCCTGGAGCAAGGGGTGGGGGCTGAAAAGCAAATTGAGATGAGTTCATTACATTTCCCCACGTGGGCTACGGGGTGCTGAGGTACCAACGTGGGTCCTGCTGTGGGTGCTGCTGGAAAATCTGGTACCCAGACAGTGCTTGGTGCTTGGAGCCTGCAGGTAAAAGGAGGGGAATGGTGGGTATTTGCTCCAGTGCTTTCCATCCATCCATGTTTAGTGCCTGGGCTGTGCACGGGGTGGGATTTCAGGCAGAGCTGCCAGGTTTCCCCACAGTCTGGACCCCACAGCTCTGGGCTAGCTCCATATCACGGCTGTGGCACCAAGAAGCCTGGACATGCTCTGAATCAGTGTGCCCTATGAGCCTGGAGCTGGGGGAAGAGACATGACTGCATCCATGCTGAAATGGGTCTGGGGCTGTTCACCCTTCCTGCCACACGCATCCCTTGCTGCATCTGGGCCATTTTGGACAGGGGATGAATTATTTCACAGAAATGCTTCTCACCTGCTCTTTAACCTGCACCAACCTAACGGAGGAACTGACCTCAGCAATACGGTGTTGAGGCCCTGAGGGCACCGATGGTTTTAATTGCCCCAGGCAGACTCACCTGGGGCCCTCCCACCCACATCTACTGCCAGGACCCTGGAGCCCCATTCAAGCCGACGCTCAGACATTCACCTCTTTCCTGAGCGTTTTCTCAAGCCAAAATTCAACCCTGCATTTAATTTTGAGTAGAAGGGTCCATTTTGACACTCTTTTTACTGAGTTTGGGGGTTTTTTTTCTTCTCAGGGATAGGATGTCTCCTCAAGCCAGGGTAAGTGAGTTAGGATTTTGATTAAATTCCAGCTGGATGGCACCCCAAATGCTCCTGCTAGAGTGGGCTGTGTGCTCCAGTGCTGTCCTGGCCAAGGCTGAATGCTTGCAAACCAAGAAGCTGTACTAAGCTAGAAAGCCACTAGCAGACCCAGCTGTCCATTGCATGTCCCTGGACTGACCCAAGCAGAGGTGGTGTAAGAAGAGCAATCCATGAAGGGCAACTTCTACACAGTTCTCAGAGGGCTTCAGGTTCTTTTGGAGTCTTGAACATTCAACAGGTAAGTTCATTAATATCTCAGTGCAAATTAATTTAACTCTCAAGACAGTATCTTCTACCAGCTCCTTAAAATGCCTGCAGAGGACAAACCCGTCACTGAGTGGGAGCAGACAGTGGTGCCAAACTGCCTGCAGGGGTGGGAGTTGGAGGCTCCATGGCAGAGCCAGGTGCTCTGAGCAAGCAGCGTGAACAAGTTCCTGTAACGCCATGAGAGGCTTTAGAAGGAGGGGTTAAATTTTTGGTGTTTTCTGTGGCTGCTGAACAGCCAGAGATAGAAAGGACCTGTTGGGAAGAGAGCAGCCTCAGTGGCAGAAGATGCTGGAGCAGCCCTGTGGGTCCCAGCACAAACTGGGTCCCAGACAGGGTGTTACACACACCCAGCAGGCAGGGGTTGTGTCAGCAGCATTCCACTGTGAGACTGGGGGCTTTTCTACCTTGCAGACCCAAATGTTTTAGGGCTGCATCTGTCAAGGCTCCCAAAGTGCCTGGTTCTTAGTATCCCAAGCTGGTGATCCAGGGAAATCCAATGGCAGGAAATATTGGCTGTGAACAGAAACTGCTGGTACAGAAAACAGGGGGAAATATTCTTGCAAGCTTGTTGGCAGGGCATTTAAAAGTAGTTACAGGAGCAGAAATGAGTGATTGCTCACTTTGCTGTCTGCTCCCTGTGCACTTGGAGAGATTTATTGACTGGTAGCAGAAGATCAGATCCCACCATCCCAGATTGTGTGTGCAACTGAGTACTAATTATGGTTAATGGTTGTACTGAAGTGGATAATTTTTTTCTTCCAGCATGACAGCAAGAATAATATGATTTAGCAATACCCCTACAGCAAAAAGACCAGGAACTGTTCTGAGGTTATTTCTGCAAGTTTTGCACAACAGGCAGGGCAATGGCAAGACAATAGGAAAGGGCTTTGGCATGGAAGGAAATCAGTCCCACTGATCTGGGGCTTGGGATGGGCTCAGCCAACAGAATTGCTCATCCATCTGGGAACAGGGGAGGCTCTTGGAGCAACAAACCACAGGGGAACAGCCCCAGCGGTGGTTTGCATTGCAGAGATGTTTTCCTTCAGCTTCCTGGGCTGCAAGGGTCTTCTGAGTTCATGGAGCTGAGATCTGCTTGTGGGGAGGCACAGAGGGAGGAGTGACAGCCCCAAGTCCTCTCCACCCAAAACCTGCCAGCACCTACTCAGATGTGCAGTGGAGAAAAAAGGGCAGATGTAGCTGAGTTTAAGCACATGTCCCAAACACAAGGGGGCTGTGTTGCACCCATTGCTGGTCAAAGTGCTTTCCTTTGTACCATGAGGAATCTGGTGCTTTTACGTCAAAGCCCATCTGATCACTGGCTGGGAACGAGAAGTGCGAATTATAGACTGGCTGTGGCAGTGAGCAGAATAAATAATACATGCATAAAGACATCCTAGCAGTAGGGATATTGCTTTTGAATATGTGCTATGGGGAAGTTATAAAATATATAAATACATAAACCAGCTCACACAGTTATGGGGTACACGACCAAACAGAACTTAGAGAAAGCAATCTCCAGAGCAAATAAAATGTGGGCTAGTGGGTAAGCTCCTTCGGGCTGCTTTCCCCGAGGCAGCAGTGATTTAGCGTGCTGGAAGGGCAGAGTCACCTGGAATGAGAGTGTGGATATAAAAACCCAAAGCGAGAAGTACTTTTGTGTGACAAGATCTGGGCTTTGAATGGAGAAGGAAGTAGTGTTTCACCTGTTGATTCAGAGTTTCTCATAGATTTCCTGGCACAGAAACGGGACAAACTGGATAATGTGGGTGATGCCAATGCCCGTTTAAGTATTTGGACACATTATAGGTGTTAAGTAATTCTCGTATATGACTGGGAGCTATGAATATTCCCGTAGTAACAGCAGCCGGATACCGCTTAGTAAAGCTTTATCCAAGCCGGCTTAGAGCAGCCTGGATACAGGAGTCACAAGAGGGAGCTCGAGTTGAACTTTAGGCTTTTCTCTAAGGTGTAAGAGGGTCGATTTTTACCAGTTCTTTACCTTCGCAATAGGCATAAAGGATACAAATCTCCACTGTAAAGAAAGTTGATGGTCCTTTTTAACAGCTTTTTCCCCGAAGATGGGGCTTGAGCAGCCCCACTTGAGACAGCAGGATAATCTCTCCCCAGAGGTGTTTTTCATAATTCGAAGATTTTTCTCCCTTCTGCTTGAAAAATCATCTGCAGTCAAAGCTCTGAGTATCTGCCCGGGCGGGATTATGATTGTGGGTTGATTTTTAAGGGAGCCTGCTTTCCCTGGTTCCTGCTCCCAAGCAGCTTTCATGGCTGCAAAGCCTTCTCACCAGTTTGGTCAGGAGCTCTGGGTGTGGGGAACACCTCTCTAGCCTTCCCGAAACGGAGCAGATTGAGACCTCGGAATCTGGTCTGTTCCCAGGCTGGGGAATGATCCCACCTACATCTTTCTGCCTCCTCTTCCACTCCGTGGATGGGCGGCTGCAAGCTGGATGATTCTAGAAGGGTTTATGCGACCTCTCCCTTGGTGTCCCTCATAAATGAGCATGTCCATGACCAATTTGTGCTCAGAGAGGAGAAATCATTAAAACTCCCCTGCCTGCAGCTTGGGTGGGTGCTGGGGAGCCAGACCCAGACTGCTGCACCCAGAGACCATCCACTGAGCAGCTCCTGGGGCTGGAACAGCCTTTGAGAGAGCAGAAGGCACATTGTCATTGTCCTCTTCAGACAAATATCTCCTACACTGACAATTAGCAGTCCTAAACCCATAATGAGGCAACTTGACTCCCCGCTGCTGGGGAGTGGTGGCCTGTGAAGAGAAAAGGGAGCTTGTGCTGTGCCCTGGGGAGGTCAAGCATGAGGACCTGGCTGGGACATTCTGCGCCTTCTCTGCTTTGGAGGAAGCAGCCTGGCAAGCATTGAAGATGTCCAGCTTAAAAGAGCCTGTCTCCCCTGGCTCCTGAGCACCACCTCATCGTGCCAGCCCTTGGTAATCCTGGTGCCAGGGGGAGGGCTTGGAAATTCTGGGTTTGGACCAATCTGCGCCCTGGGTCTCATCTCCAATGCAGGAGACTGGACAAGAGCTGCCCACGTAGACATGCAGCACTGGAGCTGCTGTGCTTGATCAGCCTTCCTTCTTTTGCAACCTTCATCCCACTGAACATTCTAAGCCTCTGGAAAATTTCTCTGCTGAAGCAAGGAGGGGATCCTTGCCTTTCCACGAGGCACATGAGCAAAATGCACTGGGTTCAACCCATGGATGGCAACTTGGAACTCATACGTGCCACTGAGGCTGAAAGGCAAGAGGTGAGAATGAGTGTGTGCAAGGGCGGGTTTGCTCTGGCGTTAGTCACTGCCCCTATAACCAGGGAGGTTAAGCCAGATGGCTTCTGCCTCTCTCTCAAGGACAAAAGAGAAAGCACAGTTAATTAGCAGGAATTATGTGATTGCTAAATCCACAAAACCTGTTCCAGGCAGGTGCGGTCACAAAGCACCCTGGAGCAGTTTTCTGCTAAGACTTGAGCTGCCGGTGTCCTGTTGCTGAACAAAGGCTGTGTTTGTTCCTTATGCAAAAAAAAAAAAAAAAAAAAAAAAAACCAGCTCAAACCTTGAAAACCCACTCT